>CM043018.1:154965556-155268844 GCA_023690525.1 Holotrichia oblita
AGATAGTTTGGCTTTTAAGATTATTTCCCAGTGTTAGAATCCTGTGTCCTTGGTAAACTCTTACTCATGGCATCATTCATTGAAACATCGATAGGAATCTGTTTATCTGGCTTGAATTTCTTCGGAATACATCCTTTAAAGCTATCAAAATGTGCGTTTTTAGTAATACGAGGGAGCGTTTTTATATTCGCGGAATGAGCGAGTTGTAGGGGGGTGATTAGGCGTATTGGGGGCGTGGCCTGTGCAGCGACTCATAATTAGTATAAATAGGAAGTTTCATTGTTATTAGACAGTTAGTCTTTGAGCTATCGTCAACCAAGTAACATAATCAGGAGTGAAAAGTAAAATATGGAAAAAATAGAATATCGTGCCGTTATAAAGTTCCTTACCAAGCAAGGAAACTCAGTCGCGACCATAATGGATGAGGTTTGGTTTATGGCGACTCTTGTCCAGGAAAAACCATGGTGTACAAGTGGCATAGTTTATTTAAACAAGGAAGGGAATCCCTTGAAGACGACCCGAGGCCGGGCAGGAGCATTGACGTGACCACGCCAGCACTTATCCAAAAAGTTGAAAAAATTGTACTCGAAGATGCTCGACTAAAGAAGAAACAACTCGCAGAAATGGTTGGACTATCCGATACAACAATTTTTAAAATCCTACACGATCATCTCGGTATGTCTAAGGTTAGCGCAAGATGGGTGCCGAGAATGCTCACGCCGCCGCAAAAACAACAGCGCGTAGAGTGTTCGCGTGCATTTTTAAACCTCTGTAATGAAGACAAGGATGGTATATTGAGTCGAATTGTTACTGGATTCATCATTATGAACCTGAGTCCAAACAAGACTCCATGCAGTGGCATAAAAGGGGCACAGCACCTCCCAAGAAATTTAAAGTGTCACAATCAGCTGGGAAACTCATGGCAACGGTATTTTGGGACTCGGAAGGAATATTGTTGATTGATTATAAAGATAAAGGTGTTTCTATACCCGGAGAATATTACGCTTAGAGCGACTAAAAGAAGCCATTAAAGAGAAAAGACGGGGAAAAATGACGAAAGGTGTGCTGCTTTTGCACGACAACGCGCCCGTCCACAAGAGCCGCGTTGCGTTAGCTGCCCTGCATAAGGTGGGCTTCGAAATTGTGAATCACCCACCCTACAGCCCAGACTTGGCCCCGAGTGATTATTACCTGTTTCCGAAAATGAAAAAAGAGCTGGAGGAGGCAGTTTCGGCGTATTTTCCAGATAAAGAGAAATCATTTTTTTATGAGGGTATAAATAAAGCGGAACAAGCGAACAGCGGAAAAAGATTGCAATATTAAAGCGGTAGCGAGATATGGACATCTCCATGTGTATCGGCTAGATCCTGATCTATCAGCAGATGAACTAGAAAACTACTTGAAATCGAAGAATATTTTAAACGCAAAACTTGAAAAACTGCAGTCTAGACGACCCGAAGAATACTCGTTTAGAGTATCCGTTCCAATGGACGCTCTTGACGATATCAAAAATCCAACCCTTTGGCCAAAGGATACATGCATCAACCGTTTTTTCTTTCGACTGGTGAAGAAAGATGTCAAAATTTAGATATAGGTAGTAGCAATAGTTTTAGAAAGTGTTTAATATTTCTATTAAACTCTCAAAGCATTAAGAAAAAAATGAATAATCTAGAAATTTGCTTAGACACATATAAACCATATATAGTATGCCTTACAGAAACATGGTTTAAAACCAGTGAAATCTGTTCTTTTAATATCAACCATTATAAACTTGTTAGCAATTATTGTAGATCTATTAGCAAAGGTGGAGGGTGTGGTATCTGGTGTCACGATAGCATACATGCCACTGCTATTGATATTTCAGAGTTTTGCATAGAAAAGGATATCGAAATATGCGCAGCTAAAATTAATATTAAAGATTTACAGTTCCTAGTTTTTACTGTGTATAGGGCGCCTGATGGCGAGCTTGAGATATTTCTTCTTCATTTGCATATTATCTTAGAAAAATATTTTGATATTACTATACCAATCATTCTCGCCGGTGATTTTAATATAAATTGTTGTCCTACAAATTATAAATATCTGCAACTTACAAATATTCTTGAGATTTTTAACTTAACAAAACAAATATCTGATGTAACAAGAGTAACATCCGAGTCGAGTACCACCATTGATAACATTTTTAGTAACTTAACAAGTAATTTGGAGTATGAATTAATAGACGTGCACTTCTCAGATCATAGGTTAATATTGCTATATTCTGCGATTTGTACTAAATTAACAAAATATTGCTATGAATATCGCAGGTTATACACTGCAGAAAACAAAACTCGTTTTTTAAAATGTCTACAAGATGAAAGTTGGGATGCTGTGTATAATGTAACCAACCTTAATGTGAAATTCAAAGTTTTTACTGAGATATTTTCATTTTGTTTTGATACTTCTTTTCCTTATAGTAAAAAGACATTAGCTAACAACAGCAATAATTGGATAAACGATGAAGTGCGGCATTCTAGCGCAAACCTTAAAGATCTTTTTATATTACAGAAAAAGTATCCTACACTTCAAAATATCTATAAGCTACAGAAGGAAAAACACAACAAATTAATTAATCTCACTAAGTTTAACTATGTGAATGCCAAAATAATGAATTCCGAAAATAAAAACAAAGCAACATGGAGTATCATAAAAAATCTACAATATAATCGCAGTAGCGACAATTCAAACAAAAAATTGACGCTTAATATCAACAATCGAACTTTAGAATCTCCTTATGCTGTTGCAAATACATTTAATGAATATTTTCATAGCATTCCAGCATATACCTGTCAAAAAATACCACGCGCTACAATGACAACTACTCATATCAAAGTTAATCCACACAGTATGTTCCTTTATCCATATTCGGAATTTGAGATGTTGACAGTATTTGACAAAATTAAGAATAAATTTACATCAGGTCCCGATGGTGTTCCTGCAAACATAATTAAAGTTTGTAGACATGAAATACTTGAGCCGATTACGCATTTGATTAACTGCTCCTTTGAACAAGGTATTTTTCCGGACATACTTAAAGATTCGGTGATAAAACCACTTCATAAAAAAGGTGATGTGCTTGATGTTGCTAACTATCGTCCAATTGCCCTGTCGTCCTGCTTTTCAAAGCTATTTGAATATGCTATTCTTGCACGTATAGAGAGCTTTATAAACAAATATGATCTACTATCGCAATCGCAACATGGATTTAAAGCCGGCAAATCAACAACAACTGCTCTTTTACAAATATACAATTGCATTTTAGAGAATATCGAGTCAAAGTTTTATCCGATTGGAATACTTTGCGACCTGTCCAAGGCTTTTGATTGTATCCAACACAATCTACTTCTAATGAAACTTGATCTGTTGGGTTTTCGGGGTAGAGTAGCTGACTGGATTGCGTCATATCTCTCTAACAGAACACAATACGTTGAAGTTAGTGCTTTTAATACTAATCATAAGTACAAAATCAAATCCAAGTTTCTTCCTATTTACACCGGTGTGCCACAAGGATCCGTGCTTGGTCCTTTATTGTTCTCACTATTTTTAAACGATATAGTTGAGTTTATAAGTGATTTTGCTGTAGTATGCTACGCAGATGATATTACTGTTGTTGTATCAGAGAAAGAAAATGCTATTGAAACTAGTGCTAACTTAGTTTTGAATTAGCTTTTCAAATGGTTCTGCGCTAATGGGATGTCCTTAAATTTAGAAAAGACAAAATATATTCTTTTCCATACTGTTCAAAAGAAAATAAACAACTTTATTAAGCTGCGCCTTTCAAATAATGATATAGAGTATGCAGATTCTGGACTTTTTTTAGGATTGACGTTTATGTCCACTTTAAACTGGAGCAGTCACTGTCAAAAATTAATTAGCAAACTGAATAAATCAATATTTAAATTAAGATCACTGAAAAATACAGTCGATTTAAATACTCTAAAGATGATGTACTACAGTGAATTTCAAAGTCATATAATGTATGGAATTCTCCTATGGGGATCTTCCTGCGCGGCCACGAAAGTTTTCTCAAGCAAAAGGTGGCAATCAGGTGCATTGCAGGAATTAGTCAACTCACATCCTGTAGAAATTACTTTGTATCTCTGAAAATCCTAACAGTGGCAGAATTGTATGTATTAGAATCCAGCGTATATGTTCATAAGAATAAGCAAGTTTTCCAAAACAAAAATAATAACCCGCACACATACAATATCCGAAATCAACTGATTCATACTACAAAGCACAACCTTAGTCTTACCGCTAATAGCGCTGATATTTTAGGAATTAAAATATACAATAAATTGCCAGACAGTTGGAAAAATTTTACACCTACACTCTTCAAGAGTACAGTCAAATCATGGTTACAATCAAACTGCTTCTATTCACTAAGTGAATTCTTTAATAGCGAATAGTATATAGAACATTGTGGATACATACATATATGTATGTTCATATTTATGGTAGCTTAAGTGTAATGTATTGTATCAAGTCTATTTTGGTTTGTTTGATTTATATAGGTTTATTATTATTATTAATGTTGCTTTTTTTTCTTTTTCTTCCTATTTGTTGCTGTATGATTTACTGTATTGATTTATTGACGTATTTTATACCTGAGTCTCTAAAATAAACATTTACTTACTTACTTACTTACTTACTTAAAGTAATTGAAAGATGTGAAAAATGTATCCGTCTTGCAGGTGAATATATTGAAAAAGAAAAATAATTTGCGCGAATAAAAAAACGCTCCCTCGTATATCCATAATATAACATAAAAATCGTTAATCTAACAAAAATTTAAAGTACTTATCATGAATGTAGTTAGCAACAATTTAGTATAATAAAAAAAAGTCTAACGTTACCCTACGTCTATATCACGATACCTAATCAATCGGCATCTTATTCTTCAAATAATAATTCTACAGCACTACTCTACCATTATCGATCGGTTAAACAACCCATCATTATATACCTTGTTATGTCCATTTTACCAAAAGAGAAATATGTATTAACCATATTCTCTCCTCAACATTCTTGATTTCAATGGCACACACACGTTGCATCTAAAAGTACATTGAGCAACGTTTTTCTTTTTTTCTTTTTCTATTCATTTATGTTAGAGAGCAGACAAAAAAAGTAATCGATCTTGGTTAAATATGACGATTTGTAGATGGCTTATCAATTATTGTGAACGCATCGAATCTCATTTCGATTTGAATTGATCCTTTTGGCTTTTCCTCTCAAGTAGTTATGGTTATTATGTTACAAAGCGATTTAGATAAAAAGTACCAACCTTAAAGGGGTAATTATCTATACTTTATACAGTATTTATGGACTCTACATCCATTACCTATTATTATCTATTTCTAAATTTACACAGGGTGTTTATTCTTTATACTTCTATTTTCTAATTTTAAATTTGAGGAAATCTGAGTAAAAATTGAAAGTCAAAAGCAACGCTGAAAAGATAAAAATATCCTCAAAAATCCACGGGCTTACTTTTAACGCAATTTTTTCCGCGTATACAGTGTATAATTTCTTCTTTCGTCAATTTTCTCCCTTTACCATGTCACTGTGAACACAATATGTAAGCTCATGTGAAGTGGATAGCCATCAAAGCAAGCTGAGGCCGACAATCGGAGCTCTTGATTTTTGTAATTAATGGATTGTGCGTTGTGTGTCAGACCGATGGCACAATGGTATGGGCTTCACCTCGTTCTTTTTTTTTTTTTTTTCTTTTTTTTTTTTTTTTTTGTGAAAGGGCAGACCTCTCGGTCCCGTCCACTCTAACTATACACACAATCTATATACATACACACCGGGCACACACATCTATATATATATATAAGCGTATTGTATACATAAATGTTATATGAAACACATAGACGAAAGCTCGATCCATGGCACGGTTTGATTTGACCGATCGTTTCGGCATCGGTGGCTAGACGCAGCGGGACGTCTTTCTTAAACTTTCAATCTCGAGTGTGCGATTGGTTCCATTGTTAATCATATATAAAATGGCCGGCTAATTGTGTTCGCATGTAATTATTTTTATTTTGACCGTCTTTGATGCGTTCCTGGGCCCATAATAGGACCAAAACGAACGACGACGACAACAGCAACAAAAAATGAACACAACAGAAAGGAACCAGATATATACACGGACGAAATGTGTGAGATCTTAGAAACGCCGAACAATGCTGAAAGCGGATGAAAGGATAATCAACCGTTACACTCGATTCGCGTTTGTAAATTGAATAATTAACAATTAGTTAATGTAATACTTGCGAACCTATTGTCGTTCTTTTTGAATAGGTGAAATCACAATTTAAAATTTTTATTTCGTTGTTAGGACAGTAACATTTATCAAGCTATGATTCTATGAGAAAAAATTGTCGTCTTTTTTTAAGTATAATTAATTTTATTCAAGCAAGCGCTTTTGACAGCAGATTTATAGTTTTTAAACGATATTAGGTATTAATTTGACAGTTGTAGTTGTCAAAATACTCTTACAAGCATTATCGATTATCTTTTAAGGTTATCTTTTACGAATCGAACAGATCCAACTGTCAAACTGTCGAAGCAGTATATTTTTCGAATTGAGCAATTATAGCTGTCACAACTCATCTGACAGCTGTCAAATTGTAAAAGAGTTGTCACTTTTAAATAGTAATTTTGTACATTACCTTTCAACTGCTTTGTAAAATTGCACCATGAGTTCTCACTCCCCTCAACTTGACTTATAAAAATGTCACAATTTTCCTGAAAACTGTGTCATATTCTATGGTTATATTTTCAAGGGTATTTTTTACGATTCTAGCCATCAGCATGTAACAGCAGTATATTTTTCAGATTGGGGAATTATAGTTTGTCAAAAAAAATAAGATCTGACAGCTGTCAAATTATAAAAACAATATACACTAATGACAAAGCATAAATAAATGCCTTGTTATCGTTTTGTAAAATTGTACAATGAGTTATTTTGTTAGGATGTTGTGTGACAGATAAAAAAACAGTTAAGAATTAAAAAACAGCTAAACACTTGTAGATGTCATACTATTATTTCTGGAAACTGTGACCTTTCACGGTTATCTTTGACGGTTATAGCTGATGTAACTGTTAAAATGTAAAAGCTGTACGTTTTTTTTTTGATCGGGCAATTGTAGCTCTCAAAACATATCTGACAGCTGTCAAATTGTAAAAATAATTGTCTTTTACCCTTCAGGCTTGTGTGCAACCGTTTAAAAATATCCAAAAATAGTCCAATTATAAACTCAGCTTACTCACATCAGTTAGCTCAACACCTGTAAACGTCATAATTTCGCTGAAACCTGTGATCCTGTACGGTTATCTTTCAAGGTTATCATCAATCAATCGAGGTTATCAACCACGGTTCTAACAGATGTAATTGTTAACATTCCAAATCCGGTAATTGCTGTTATCATAACCGATCTGACAGGTGTCAAATTGGAAAAACAATATTTTTTTTCCTTTTTTGATACTAATCACAAAACATAAATGCCTTGTTACCGTTTTGTAAAATTGTACAATGAGTTATTTTGTTAGGATGTTGTGTGACAGATAAAAAAACAGGTATTAAAAAAACAGCTAAACACTTGTAAATATCATAATGTTTCTGGAAACTGTGACCTTTCACGGTTATCTTTGACGGTTCCAGCAGATGTAACTGTTAAAATGTAAAAACGGTATTAGATTGGGCAATTGTAGCTGTCAAAACAGATTTGACAGCTGTCAAATTGTAAAAATAATTGCCTTTTACCGTTCAGGCTTTTGTGTAACCGTTTAAAACTGCCCGAAAACGGTCCAATTATAAACAATAATTATTTCTCACTCAGCTCAACACTCTCAATCTTGTGTATGGTTATCTGTCAAGGTTATCATTTACGGTTCCAAAAGATGTAATTGTCAACATTTCAAATCGGCTAAAATTGCTGTTGTCATAACCGATCTGACAGCTGTCAAATTGTACTGATTACTTATTTTTTACGCTTTCGACTATGGCAACCGTCAAACAAATCTGACAGCTGTCAAATTGTAAAAATAATTCTGTTTTACCATTCAGTATTTTGTGTAACCGTTTAAAAATCTTTCAAGGTTATCATTTACGGTTCTAGCGGATGTAATTGTCAACATTTCAAATCCGATCTGACAGCTGTCAAATTATACTGATTACCTATTTTTTACGCTTTCGACTATGGCTGCCGTCAAACAAATCTGACAGCTGTCAAATTATGAAAACACTTTCTACAGTTTCAATGCCAGCAGGCGCTTCGTTGCGTGAAAGCTGTGAAGTTTGTTTTGGTGAGTGTACAACTAATTAATGCATCCATCATTTTTTAAGGGTTTAGTAAACGCAATTGCTAAAAAATTTTTCTGAAAGCTGTCAAATTTGAATGACGTCTACAGTCTACAGTGAGAATTCTTTCTTAACCAAGAGGGTGGTTGTCGTTTTGTCGGTTTGAATTTTAATTTTCAAATCCATTTTCGTAAGACTGTCTCCAAAATTAGCAATGACAGCTGTCAACAATACCTTAAAAGATATATTCCTATAAAATAGTAAAGTACTTTCTATTTTGGTGTGTACAACGTTTAAAAGGTTTCTGTTAGCTGTAATTAACAATTTATTATTTTTTGCTGTTTTTTTGACAGCTGTAAAATTGTTTGTTTTTTCAAATAAAAATGTGACAGTTGTCAAATTGTGAAAACATTTTCCACTGTTTCAATGCCGGCAGGTAGTTTAATTTTTTTGGACGTTGTCGAGAGGCACTTTGCTGCGTGAAAGTTGTAAAGTTTGTTTTGGTGAATGTACTAATTAATGCATCAAACGCAATTGTCAAAAAATTTCTCTGACAGCTATTAAATTTGAAACAGGTCTTCAGTAATGAGAATTCTTTCTTAACCAAGAGGGTGGTTGTCGTTTTGTCGGTTTGAATTTTAATTTTTAAATCCATTTTCGTAAGACTGTCTCCAAAATTAGCAATGACAGCTGTCAACAATACCTTAAAAGATATATTCCTATAAAATAGTAAAGTACTTTCTATTTTGGCGTGTACAACGTTTAAAATGTTTCTGTTAGCTGTAATTAACAATTTATTTTTTGCTGTTTTTTTTTGACAGCTGTAAAATTGTTTGTTTTTTCAAATAAAAATGTGACAGTTGTCAAATTGTGGAAACATTTTCCACAATTTCAATGCCAGCAGGTAGTTTAATTGTTTTGGACGTTGTCGAAAGGCACTTTGCTGCGTGAAAGTTGTGAAGTTTGTTTTGGTGAATGTACTAATTAATGCATCAAACGCAATTGTCAAAAAATTTCTCTGACAGCCATCAAATTTGAAACAGGTCTACAGTAATGAGAATTCTTTCTTAACCAAGGGGGTGGTTGTCTTTTTGTCGGTTTGAATTTTAATTTTCAAATCCATTTTCGTAAGACTGTCTCCAAAATTGGCAATGACAGCTGTCAACAATACCTTAAAAGATATATTCCTATAAAATAGTAAAGTCCTTTCTATTTTGGTGTGTACAACGCGAACAACGCAATAATTTTTTGCTGCTTTTTTCGACAGCTGTAAAATTGTTTGTTTTTCCAATTAATAATTTGACAGCATTAACAATTTCTTCTATTTTGGTACTTAATAATAAAATATTTATCATGCCCTGTGAAGCCTGTGACACTATAAAAATACAACAATTAAAATATTGAAGATAGCTATTTGACAGCTGACATTTGACAGCTAGTAAATTTCAAACGCAATTGTTTTCTTTTCTTCAACAGCAGGAATTATAATTTTATTTTATGAAGGATCAAACTGTGTGAGCAGTTTAGTGTTTTAAAATATGATTGTATTTGTAAGTGCAAATATCTTCAGATAATACATCCGGTGGTAGTTAATTATTCGCCCCGCAAACTAGATAAACAAATCGTAGAACTGTAATTCACCGCCACCTTATCATCAGATCAACAGTGAAGAGCACAAACACACAGAGAGCGTAGAGTGAACCTAACGGGGCGTGTGAATCGAAATGATGTTCTTCATCCATCTCGGTATTAACTGGGTAAATATCTTAGGGAAATCGAAGTGGCCCCGATGTGCGGAGCCTACTGTTTTGCTTGTTGCTTGGCTTTTGTTTTAAGAACGGAACGGATTGAATACTTAACGGCGGAATCCATAAACCACTGGAAGTGTTAAGCTTCCATTTAGTCTAAGTCTGATTCCATTATCAGATGCCCCCTTTAACGATCTTAAACCAACCCTTTTCCTTAACGTTTCTCGCTCACTCTATATGTATACACTTAGAGAGTTAAGGATTCGACCCCTTTCGATGATTCCGAATTTTCTCGTTCTACTCACAGTCAACAGATCAAGAATATAATATTAATGGTAATGTTCTAATTGTTTTTAAAAGGATGTTTGGCTCCCTTGCATTTTAGATTTACATAAAATCGTTAATGTAGAGGAGAATTTTATTAAGCTCGTGTTTTATTTTTCAATTAGAAACTTAGTTTTAAGTTGAATAGTTCATTAAAATCTGAATCGATAGTAAGGGGTATCATCTTGATTTAGATCATAATCAAGATGTAAATAGAGAGAAGATGATGTATTAAATGAATTACTGTACAATTAAAGGGATGACGTTTTAAAATAGCTTCATCAGATGCTCGCTAATTATCAATTATTTGTAATGCATCCTAGGGAGATGTTCAAATTGCAGAGTTCGTTTTGAACAGGACTAGTCTTCAGCCAATTTAAATTCGGAACTACTATTTATTTGGATCTTCTCAAAATCAAAATAGTTCCACTTACTGTAATTTATTGTAATGATAGCAAAATATACAAAATAAATTAAAAGTGAAACGAAAACAGATTGCAGTCAAAATAGGAAGATATGGTGGCGACTCCTCTTAATTTAGAACTATTCCATGGTCGAGAGCGATTGCCCAGTTCGCTCACTTAGATTCCCAAATCTTCGAATTCAATTTCAATTGTTTTTGTTGACAGTTCTTAATTGAAAGCACCTTAAAGTCCTCTTTTAGTTGATTTTTGCGCACAAACTAAACAGCTTCGCGATTTTGCAGCATCTCCAGGCACATTACTGGCGCGCTGGACATGCTGGAGAGCGAGATTATCGGTCTCAAAAACGAAAGGTAGACAAGCAATTTGATCTTCGTCGGCAGCATGATCCTGCGACAGTCTCGCTTGCATGATGGGGGAATGTAAGTCTCAAATGGAGTCCAGGAGTAACCTGAGATATCTAACTGAAGGGCTCCAGAGAAGCCGGAAGATATCTATGCTGATGTTGTCTCGAGGTGGTCTCAGCCTTTTCGTAAATATTAGCGCTACGTATTCATCTGTCCATGAAGAATCCAACATCAGATTTTGAAATTTTTGTTTCATTAGGCAGATACAGGGTGAAAAAGAAAAAAAATGCATTTTTGAAAATCTTCCATATTTTGTTTCCTAAAAGAGATAAATTTACAAAAGTTGCAGGCTAGGGATAACAAATCATGAGAATTTTAAAAATGATTAAAAAAAAATCTAGGTCTACTAGATTTTGCGTGACGATAATCAACTTTTGTTTTTCTTATGGCAGCCATATTGGATTTTGACATTTTTAATATCTTCAAGAGAAATGCTATTCAATGATGTATAACATGTTTATGTTCAAGATAGTAAAAACACGAAAAATAGAGAAAGTACGATTTTAACTTCCATGGCCTACTATGTTAAAATCTTAATTTCTCTATTTTTCATATTTTTACTATCTTGAACATAAACATGTTATATATCATTGAATAGCATTTTTCTTGAAGATATTAAAAATGCAAAATTTCAATATGGTTGCCATAAGAAAAACAAAAATTGATTATTGTCACGCAAAATCTAGTAGACTTAGATTTCTTTTGAAATCATTTTTAAAATCCTCATGACTTGTTATCTCTAGCCTGCAACTTTTGTAAATTTATCTCTTTTAGGAAACAAAATATGGAAGATTTTCAAAATTTTTTTTCTCTTTTTCACCCTGTATCTGCCTAATGAAACAAAAATTTCAAAATCTAATGTTGGATTAATCATGGATAAATAAATACGCAACTTTTCTCTCATTTAACCGACGTTTTATCTCCAACGGTTTCCAATATCCCTATGTATTACATTTTAAACTGGACACCCTGTATTTTGTAATTAGGAGTTCTTTTATTTTTCGGTGTTCCACTCCGTTCGCCTGGACCACCCCTAGGTATTTGTAAGACTTCCGCCTCGTCCATCGCTTGTATAGTTTTAGAGTGGTGTGGTGGTTGATGTGACCCTTTGAACTCAACTGCGGTTTGTTGTTTCCATTTGCCTTTTGATATTTTCCTGCACTTATCTAGACCAAATTCCATTCTGATGTCCATAGTAAATCTTTCCACCACTTTCAAGATGCCCTTTATATCTTCCGGATTTCGACAGATGATCTTGATATCATCCATGGATATGAGATGGTCTATTTTTTGGGTAGGGGTGATTTGGGGCTCAAAGAATCGCCTTGAAATATACCCTTGTTGATCTTTATTCTTCGTAGGGGCTTGTTGTCTAGGTATAATGTTGTTTCCCACTTGTTCATAAGAGCTTCTAGGGTAGCATGTATTTGAGGGTTAACTTTGTAGATGTCCAGTGTTGCCTTTAGCCAGCTGCCTGGAACGCTGTCAAAAGCTTTTTTATAATCTAGGTAACCCCAGCACAGGTCTCCTCTCGTTCTTTTTACATGTTCTCTAATTACTGAGTTCTGTTCTTGACACTCGTAGCTTCTTCTCTTGCATCCTTTCTGTTCTTTGGGCGTTGTTCTGTGTTTGTTCATATATTTTATTGGCTATTATGGATGTAAGAAGCTTATATAGTGCGGGAAGGCATGTTATGGGTCCAAATTGTGAGGGATTCGATTGCTCTTGTTAGTTTTTCTTCCTTGATCCATCCTGCGGTTGCCTTATGTGGCTCTTCTCGTGCTCATATATTCTCCCAGAAATCGATTATTTCTTCTGTGGAGCCAAATAACGATGTTTGAGCCTACTCCCTTTGTTGTTCAGCCATCTCTTGTTCTGCTCTATCGTCTCTGTCTTTTCGGTCTAAGATGTGCCTCGTCCAATTCTCCACCGCTCCCCAGGCTTCTTTGCTTTCTAACATGCGGTCTATAATATTCCCTGGCGACACAGGGCCAATGGCATTCTCTAATAACTGCCTATCCGGGATCCACTTACGGCACTCAAAAAATGTGTGTTCAGCCGTGTCTACGGCATTACAGTACCGGCACTCCTGCGTCTGTCTCAGCCCAAATCTATATAAATATGCCTGGAAGTGTCCATGCCCCGTCAGGAATTGCGTCACATGATATCCAAACTGCCCGTGCTTTCTACTTGCCCAGGGCCTCAGGTCTTTTATTAGGCGTTTGGTCCATACGGCTCTTCCAGTATTTCTTGTCCACTCTTCCTGCCACTCGTCCATCATCTTAGATATCCTCCGCGTTCTACATGCAGCACCCTCAAGTTCTACTTCAGCTCTCCTCTGCACCAGGAGATAAATGGGTGGTATTCTTGCGACTACTAGTAGTGCCTCAGTGGACACTGTCCTGTAGGCTCTAGCAATGCAGATGGCGATCTTCCTCTCTACAGTCAGTAGCTTCCTTCGGTGTACCTCCCTTCGCATAGCCTCCCTCCAAATGGACGCCGCGTATAGTATGGCCGACAGTACCGTAGCACACAGCAGCCCCCTGCTGCCTTCGCTGGGGCTTCCAGATCTTGGCATCAGTCGGCACAGCGTACCCAAGATGTCGTGTGCCTTATAAATGTGCCGTCCATCTAAGATTTCTCTGCAACAGGACACCGAGATATCTCAGGCTTTCTTGGCTTTGTATTACCGAATCCTGCACTTTAATGGTCACCTGCTTAACATTCCTTCCAGCGGTCAGGAGGACTGCCTCGGTTTTGTGGGTAGCAAGTTTCAAGTGCTTCCTTTCCAGCCACTTAACAACACTATCCAGGGTCTGGTTCGCCAGCTCTTCCAATGTCTCCGTCTTTCTTGCTGTCACAACCACAGCCAGGTCATCCGCATATCCAATCAGGTGCACTCCGGTTGGTACCGGTAGTTCGAGCAGGCTATCGTAGTATAAGTTCCATAAGAAGGGACCCAATACAGACCCCTGTGGTACTCCGCACGTGACTTGGATTTCGCTCCATTCTTCAACTAGTAATGTTCTGCCTTCTAGGTAGCTATCCACCATATTGTACAGGTATGGCGAAAATCTCCTTTTCTTCAGTTCCTGTAGAATTCCCTCCCATGGAGCGGAGTTAAATGCATTCTGAACGTCAATCGTAACAAGTGCACACAGCTGCCTTGAACTGTACGGTCCACTGTGCGTCTCCTGCGCAATCTCCCTGACTCTCCTGAGTGCTGTGGTCGTCGACCTCCCTTCTCTAAATCCATGTTGGTCTTGGGACAGTCCTCCTTTTCTCTCTAATTCCGTTTTCAATCTCAGGAGTACAAGTTGCTCCAGCAGTTTCCCTAGGGCGTTTAGCACACACAGGGGGCGGTACGATCCACCATGTTGCCCTATCTTATTGCTCTTCGGAATCAGTACCAGCCTGGCCGTTTTCCATATGTTTGGAAACCTTCCACTTATCAGGAGCCCGTTCATAGTTTCTAAGCATTCTTCCGTGTGTTCCCGTACAACTGCCGCAATAACTTCCGATGGAAGACCGTCAGTCCCCGGAGCCTTTTTGGTTTCAATTTACTGACTGCCTCAAGGATCTCTTCTTTAGTGAATAGTGGAATATTCTTTTGGTTCACGTGCTCTCTATTACTTGTTCTCGTTGGGTGGTTGGGGAAAAGGGTCTTGGCGATAGCTACCTGTTCCTCATCGGCCATTTTAACTATTGGCAGAGAATTAAACTTCTTGCGCACGATCTGGTAGCCCTTGCCCCAAACGTCAGCATCGACCTCTTCAATTAGCTTATTCCACGCGTCTCTTTTAGTTTTTTGTATGGCCTTTTTTAGCAGCGCTCTGTTCGTCGTATATTCCTCATGGGATCCCCTTTTCTTGATGTCATCCACACTCTTGTTACATCTGACCATAATCCTCTTGCTTTTTAAGCAGTTCCTTCGCCTTTCTGCTACTTCCTCGTTCCACCAGTATACGGGCCTCCTAGCGCTAGGTCTTTTTTTGCGAAAGGTGTTGTTGCGGGCCGTTGTTATGTAATTTGTCAGGTCCTCTGCGTTCATAAGTGCCCGTGCGTTGGTCTTGATAAGCTTGCCGACTTCCACTACCGTGTTGTTCATGTGCTCTGGTTTTATTCTCCATCCACCGTTTCGTGCTCGGCTTTCACCTTGCTCCGGTTTGTGTAAAGTACACTCGAAAAGTATGTGCTGATGGCAACTCAGACTTTCCTCTAAACATACGCAGAACCAACATGAAAAGCAATTGATATGCAAAGTGTTATTCGTTTCTGGGCGGTGGTATTTAAATAAAAGAATCATTTTTCGGTGTGGCTGTGATGTGTTGGCGTGGCGGCAACGACGACTGCCGGAGAGAGAACGGGAGTCGAAAGTTAAACCGTCGCAATCTCGTTAAGAGTTCTTGCCATGAAACGACATCAGAGAACAAATCGTTCGCCAATAGCGTTATACATTTGAATAGCAATTTGGCATGGGGTGAAATTCTAATCAGTTTTTATGACAGCATTTTTGTAATAACGTCATCTCACGTCCTTTTTTTTTTCAGCTTTTCCTCATTTTGCGTCATATCGATCGGTTCTTAACACGAATACAACTGATCGATTACATTACACAACATTTATCGTTAATCCGCTAATAAACCCCCCCCCTCTCGATAACCGATAAATAACAATTCTATTCAAATCATCACTATAAACGCAGCGAACGCAACGCGGAAAGAAAAAACGTTCTCCTCATCAAATAACAATAAATACAGATTATATTAGGGTAGAAACGGTTGTAATTCGCTTGAAAGGACAAGATCGGAGAGTGCACCGCAACAATAACACACACACACACACACACAGAAGGTTTGCTTCCTATTTCTTCACCACCATCAGACACTATAACCAGGCAGGAATATTCTTTCCGGTTCGGAAAAATCATGAATATGTTTCATTTTTATTGGCCATTTATATTCGAATACTTACAACGGGGATGCGAATTCGCTTCGTCGTGGCTTCCAGGCGGCAATTATAGGTGTAAGCGGCACGTAATATTTAGTGCGGGGTCGGGACCTTCGACTGTAATGTTTTCCCTTGAATTGTGGCTTCGGATATTTGCATTTTAATAGTTCTCGGTTACCGTTATATTCCGGGAGATTTTCACTTCGTTGCTCGCCCAGCTTTAGCGTTGTTGTACGCTTTCGACATCACAATGAGCTTTACTTGACATTCAAATTGTCAAATGTCAATTTGACAGCTGTCAAAAATATATTGAATAGTTTTATAATTATTTCGAAATCGATATGGAGGTAAGCTATGTACACGTATGGAAAGATCTTAAATAACCTGTTTCAGATAAACGTAACACTTATAATTGGTAATTAATTTCAACGTCGCGTTTTCCGATTGGCGGTGGTGGTGGTGGTGGTGGCGTTATTTATGTCCGCTGAGTCGTTTTGCTCAATATGCAAAATTAAATTGATTATTAAATTCATTATTCACGAGTACAGTATTTAAGTTAAATCGAAGATGTATACGCACGTTGTGTGCATTAACAAATTTCCATTTATTATTCATAAACAGGCGACCCGCTGTTGATGATGATGATGATGATACATGCCCGCGTTCACCCAATACACGACCAAACGAGCGGACACACCACACGTCGTATACATATACAGATATGTACAACACAAAGTAATATGCCATTTTATACGTTTGAGTCTCGTTTTCTCGTTCGCCTCCTTAACATCCTTTTCGAAATGCGATCCTTGGAAAACAATCTGCACTTAATTATACATCGTATTTGCATAGGACTAATGAGGAACAACCGAAAATGCGAGTAAATCATTGGTGTGTTAATTGCTACGAAGTGTAGTCGTACCAGGGCTGCCACAATACTTATTACACGCACATAAATATCCCAGAAATGAGACTGTTGACACATCGTATTTACAGAACTTGTTTTATAGTCGACGCACGGTATTTACGCCAGGGTAAACGCATACTAGTACATCTCCCATACGTTTATAAGATGTACTATCGCGAGGAGAAGTAGCTAACTTAAAAAGAAACCGCTGCCTAACGTTAACAAATATAGATGGAAATACCGAAGTTTATTTTACACCATTGAGAAAATTATGAAAGAAGTGCTAAAAACACATTGAGCAAAATTGAGAAGAATTGGCTAAATTAACCAACACTTAAATAACGAAAAATGGAAAATTGGGAAACATATCAAGGAAGACGGAAGAAAATCGTGAAAAACTGAGCGAAACAAGTGCAAAATGATATCGAAGGCTACCACGATCCGAGTCTCTGTTATGAGGGAAAAACTTTCTGACTGACTGGTTAGAAAGTTATCTGTTTGAAGAAATTGGAACAGTTGAAACAATTTGAACAATCGAAAAACAATAAAATTGAAAAAATGGAAACGTAGAAACAATGAAAAATGGAAAATTGGGAGAAAAAAAAAACTGGACGAAACAATTACAGTTGAGCAGAGTCGAGAGTAATCGGGAAAAACTAAAAAAAGTGAGAAAAATTGGTAAAAATTGACGAGGATTGAAGAAAATAACAAAATTGAAGAATTAGTAGAAATTGGAAAACTCGATGGAATCTGAAAACTTGAAAAAATTGAACAAATTGGAAAAATTGAGCAATTCAACAATTGAAAAGAAATAAAATTGAAAATTGGAGGCAACGAAAAGTTGAAGATTGGGAAAAGGATCAACAATGAAAACTGGTAGAGATAAGGAGGAAAATTGAAGAAATTGATAAAAATTGAAACAATTGAGCAATTAGAACAATTGAAAAAAGTGATTAAAATTGGAAAACGTTAAGAAAAATTGACGAGGATTGAGTGAACTAACAAATTGAAAAATTAGTAGAAATTGGGAAACTCGATGAAATCTGAAAACTTGAAAAATTGAAAAAATAGGAAAAAATTGAGCAATTCGAACAAATAAAAACAATGAAATTCAAAAAAATAAAATCATTGATGCAAGGAAAAGTAAAAGATTGGGAAAAGGATCAAGAATGATAGAGACAATTCGAGAAAAATTGAAGAAATTGGTAAAAATTGAAATAATTAAGGAATTCGAATAATTGAAAAACAATAAAATTGAAAAAATAGAAACATAGAAATAATGAAAAATGGTAAATTGGAAGAAGCATCCAGAAAGAAAAATCTAAAGAAACTGAATGAGACAAGTACAGTCGAACAAAATCGAGAGTAATCAGGAAAAACTAAAAAAAGTGAGAAAAATTGATAAACATTGGAAAAAATTGACGAGCATTGAAGGAAATAACAAAATTGAAGAATTAGTAGAAATTGGAAACCTCGATGGAATCTGAAAACTTGAAAAAATGAAGAAGTAGGAAAAAATTGAAACAATTCAGCAATTCGAACAATTGAAAAACAATGAAATTCAAAGAGATAAAAACATTGATGCAAGGAAAAGTAGAAGATTGGGCAAAGGATCAAGAATGATAGAGACAATTCGAGAAAAATTGAAGAAATTGGTAAAAATTGAAATAATTAAGCAATTCGAACAATTGAAAAACAATAAAATTGAAAAAAATTACAAAAATGGAAGCAACGAAAAGTGGAAGATTGGGAAAAGTATCAAGAAAGATACGGAAAAATTGAAGAAAATCTGGATGAAAAAAGTACAGTTGAGCAGAGTCGAGAGTAATCAGGAAAAACTAAAAAAAGTGAGAAAAATTGGTAAACATTGGAAAAAATTGACGAGGATTGAAGAAAATAACAAAATTGAAGAATTAGTAGAAATTGGAAAACTCGATGGAATCTGAAAATTTGAAAAAATGGAAGAAATTGGAAAATTTGAGCAATTCAACAATTGAAAAGCAATAAAATTGAAAAAAATTGAAAATTGGAGGCAACGAAAAGTTGAAGATTGGGAAAAGGATCAACAATGATAGAGACAATTCGAGAAAAATTAAAGAAATTGGTAAAAATTGAAATAATTAAGGAATTCGAATAATTGAAAAACAATAAAATTGAAAAAATAGAAACGTAGAAATAATGAAAAATGGTAAATTGGAAGAAGAATCCAGGAAGAAAAATCTAAAAAAAATGAATGAAACAAGTACAGTCGAACAAAATCGAGAGTAATCAGGAAAATCTAAGAAAAAGTGATTAAAATTGGGAAACATTGGGAAAAATTGACAGGGATTAAGGAAGTTAACGATATTGAAGGATTTAATCTCGATGGAATCTGAAAACTTGAAAAAATTGAAGAAATTGGAAAAATTGAAATTATTAAGCAATTCGAACAATTGAAAAACAATCCAATTGCAAAAAATAAAAAAATTGAAGCAAAGAAAAGTGGAAAATTGGGATAAGGGAAAACAATAATACAGAAAATTCGAGAAAACTGGTAGAGACAAGGTAGAAAATTGAAGAAATTGGTAAAAATTGAAACAATTGAACAACTTGTACAATTGAAAAATAGTAAAATTGAAAAAGATAAAAAAAATGAAGCAATGAAAAGTAGAAGATTGGGAAAAGGATCAATAATTATAGAGAAAATTCGAGAAAGTTGGTAGAGACAAGGCGGAAAATTGAAGAAACTGGTAAAAATAGAAACAATTGAGCAGTTCGAACAATAGGAAAACAATCCAATTGCAAAAAAATAAAAAAATTGAAGCAAAGAAAAGTGGAAAATTGGGATAAGGGAAAACAATAATACAGAAAATTCGAGAAAACTGGTAGAGACAAGGTAGAAAATTGAAGAAATTGGTAAAAATTGAAACAATTGAACAACTTGTACAATTGAAAAATAGTAAAATTGAAAAAGATAAAAAAAATGAAGCAATGAAAAGTAGAAGATTGTGAAAAGGATCAATAATTATAGAGAAAATTCGAGAAAGTTGGTAGAGACAAGGCGGAAAATTGAAGAAACTGGTAAAAATACAAACAATTGAGCAGTTCGAACAATAGGAAAACAATCCAATTGCAAAAAATAAAAAAATTGAAGCAAAGAAAAGTGGAAAATTGGGATAAGGGAAAACAATAATACAGAAAATTCGAGAAAACTGGTAGAGACAAGGTAGAAAATTGAAGAAATTGGTAAAAATTGAAACAATTGAACAACTTGTACAATTGAAAAATAGTAAAATTGAAAAAGATAAAAAAAATGAAGCAATGAAAAGTAGAAGATTGGGAAAAGGATCAATAATTATAGAAAAATTCGAGAAAGTTGGTAGAGACAAGGCGGAAAATTGAAGAAACTGGTAAAAATAGAAACAATTGAGCAGTTCGAACAATAGGAAAACAATCCAATTGCAAAAAATAAAAAAATTGAAGCAAAGAAAAGTGGAAAATTGGGATAAGGGAAAACAATAATACAGAAAATTCGAGAAAACTGGTAGAGACAAGGTAGAAAATTGAAGAAATTGGTAAAAATTGAAACAATTGAACAATTTGTACAATTGAAAAATAGTAAAATTGAAAAAGATAAAAAAAATGAAGCAATGAAAAGTAGAAGATTGGGAAAAGGATCAATAATTATAGAGAAAATTCGAGAAAGTTGGTAGAGACAAGGCGGAAAATTGAAGAAACTGGTAAAAATACAAACAATTGAGCAGTTCGAACAATTGTAAAACAACAAAATTCAAAAAACAAGAAAAATGAAAACAAAGAAAAGTGGAAGATTGGAAAAAAAGGATCAACAATCGAGCAATTCGAACAATTGAAATTCAACAAAAAAGAAAAAAATGGAAGATTGCGAAAAGGATAAACAATGATAGAGAAAATTCGAGAAAACTGGTAGAGATAAGGCGGAAAATTGAAGAAATTGGTAACAATTCAAACAATTAAGCAATTCAAATAATTGAAAAAACAATAAAATTGAAGAAAATTGAAAAATTGAAGCAATGAAAAGTGGAAGATTGGGAAAAGGATCAATAATTATAGAGAAAATTCGAGAAAGCTCGTAGAGACAAGGCGGAAAATTGAAGAAACTGGTAAAAATAGAAACAATTGAGCAGTTCGAACAATAGAAAAACAATAAAATTGAAAAAAATAGAAAAATGGAAGCAACGAAAAGTGGAAGATTAGGAAAAGGATCAAGAATGAGAAAATCTGGGAGAAACAAGGCAGAAAATTGGAGAAATTGGAAAAAAATTGAGACAATTGAGCAATTCAAACAATTAAAAAACAATAAAATTGAAAAAACAGAACTGTGTAAACAATAAAAAGCTGAAAATTGGGAATCAAGAATGACGAAATTCGAGAAAAATGGAAGAGACCAGGCGGAAAATTGAAGAAATTGGTCAAAATTGAAACAATTGAGGAATTCGAACAATTGAAACACAATAAAATTGAAAAAAATAAAAACATGGAAGCAACGAAAAGTGGAAATTTGGGAAAAGGATCGAGAACGATAGAGAAAAATCGAGAAAATCTGGGAGAAACAAGGCAGAAAATTGGAGAAATTGGAAAAAAATTGAGACAATTGAGCAATTCAAACAATTAAAAAACAATAAAATTGAAAAAACAGAACTGTGTAAACAATAAAAAGGTGAAAATTGGGAATCAAGAATGACGAAATTCGAGAAAAATGGAAGAGACAAGGCGGAAAATTGAAGAAATTGGTCAAAATTGAAACAATTGAGGAATTCGAACAATTCAAACACAATAAAATTGAAACAAATAAAACCATGGAAGCAACGAAAAGTGGAAATTTGGGAAAAGGATCAAGAACGATAATCGAGAAAATCTGGGAGAAACAAGGCGGAAAATTGAAAAAATTGTAAAAATTGAAACAATTTAGAAAAGTTTGATGAAATCTGAAAAATTAGAAAATTTAAAGAAGTTGGAAAAGTTGGAACAATTAGAACAATTGGAAAACAATAAAACTGATAATTGAGGAAAGGATCAAGAAAAATTGAGAAAAAGTGGGGGCAACAAGTTGAGTAGAGTAGAAGGCGATGGGGAAAAAATTGAAAGAAAATTTGAATAAATCTGACAGTTTGAGGAAATGGAAGAAATGGACGAACATCTGGTAACATGCAGATATGCAAACACGGAAGAATGGCAAAAATGGCACTCTACTTAAATGGTAACCAATAATATAAGATCTGAAATTTAGAAATATACGAAAGATTCAAAGGAATTACGATTAACATTAAGTTCCTTCAGAGTTAGCTACGTCATCCCAACTGTTCAATTAACAATAAATTCGAGGGAATATATCTATACAGGACAGAGATGAGAGAGAATGAAAATTGGTCTAACTAGTCCAAGCGATTTCCCGACGATAATCGTGGGGGAGAAGAGGACACAATGTTCCGCCCGAATAAGTCCGATGATTGTGCATGCTTCTTTTAACTTATATAATATATGAAGAGAGGAGAGACAGTTTTAGTTATGCTAATCATCGTTTTATATCACACCATAGATTAGATAAAACTCAATTGCCATGCAGAAAGATCTTAGAAGCCATTATCGCAGGATTTATAGAATAGAGCTTGATATAAATATGTATAAGTACATATATCGATAAGTTGAAGTATTTATTTTCACTCATTGATTTGAAGTTAATATATGCGATTGAGAATTCATTCCGACATAATTGCATAATATCCATTAATCGTATTTTCCATATAAGATACGCGTTTTAATTAATAGTTTAAATATCCTGTCACTTATAGAGTGTACAGTTTATTTGAATAAAAGTTGAATCTCGACTTAATTGAAAATAATCCTTTTTTTTAACATCGTATTAGTATTCTTGGCAACGTGTTCTTTTTGATTGAGCTTGCGTTTTATGCAACTCCGAAGGTTGACTTATGTATTACAAAGTATGTATATTGCTGATTTAACGTAACAATTGATAATTTTACTCCATACATAAATAGACGATGTATGTGTACATAACTCCATAATTGCTGCTTGTAACAAAAATGATGGGGACCTATATTATTCGTTGCAATGTTTTACCTCTTGACATTTACGCGACTGTTAAGCTTCAACCATTATTTTATACTATACTACGATAGTTATGTATACTTCGCAGTTACGTCTTCCAAATGTTAGTTTCTACAATTTTGTAACGCGTTGTACTATGATACTGGGAAGTTTCGCAATCAATTGGTCCTTTTACAATATTAAAAGTGTTATCTGTTATAGAAAATGACATCAGCTGATCAGTGTGTGTTTATCTCACTTTTATACATATTTACAAATACAAATACAAATATATTTAGTTCCGTAAGATACATTAAATGTGTAGAACATGTCAAAAAGTATAAATATAATGATAAATATACAGTGTGATCATAAAGTTTGGAACCAAGCTTATAACCGTATTATTTTATATTTTTAGGAAAAAACGCTCGGACAGGTAACTTTTTTTTTTAAAACGCCATCTTTTGACATACAATTTTTTTCTATGATGTCATTGGTTTTTAGAGTGATGACGTCATCAACCCTTTTTTTAAATGGCAACCATATTATTTTTTTATCGTTAGTGATCGTAGTTTATTATCGTAGTTTTTTATATCGTAGTGATATAAAACAATTGGTATGTTGCATCACAATTTTTTTAAAATAATATAAATTTAGAAAAAAAATAAGAAAATTTTATTTTTGTACAAAATTAAAATTAAATTAAAAAAAAGCATCTGAACTTAAATTTATTGTAACAGTTAACGTAAATTTTCAAAATGGACCCCACCAACCAACTGATACTATCCCAGCCGAGTGTAAATGCTTTGCGATCAATAGTAATCTGCGTTATTCGCTCCAGATCAAAACAACAGAAAAAACAACCAGCAGACAAAGCAGATCGTAAAAAGCACATGTACTGTTACTATAACACTAAATACTTTAACCCACTAAACACCAAACAAGTTTTAACTAAAACACCGACGCGTTTCAACAGCAATGTTGTCATTATCATGCTGTTGAAACGCGTCGGTGTTTTAGTTAAAACTTGTTTAGTGTTCAGTGGGTTAAAGTGTTTAGTGTTCTACTTCTGCACCAAGAGATCCAGTGAAGAACTTCTCATGTGTTTTTTCGATTCTGCCTGATGATGGGAATTTCCCGAAACCGGTAGCAAATTATTTGTTAATATAGAATCTTGTGAGATATAGACCAACCTTTTTTCCCTTCTATTTGTGATTATCTACTCACACGAGTCATCATGTTTGATTTACTTCTCATGTTACTATGCAAAAAATTTGCAAAAACAAAAACACGCACTCTTTGCAAGATCCTCTTTATGACATTCTTTCTTCTTTTTATACAAATTATGTACAACACTAATATTTTGAAATTGTTTCTATGTCGACAACGTTGTTGAATTATTTACTTCTATTTTTGACGTTAAATTAGTTAGACATTGCGTAAAAATTGTTCATTTTCGCTAATATAAAAAATGGCACATTTATCTGAGCGAGAAAGAATCGAAATTTTAATTATGGTTGGGTATGGGGACAGATAAAGAACGGATGCAGAAGCATGCGAATTGTTTAACCATGAACATCCTACCAATTGCCAGGTCTACGGTGACAAAACTAGTTGGAAAGTTTACCGAAACTGGATCCGTAAAAGATCGACCACGGCAAGGTAGACCTCAAATAGGAGAAGATGTGAAATTAAATGTGCTTCTAGAAGCAAGGCATCATGTTTCCACCAGACAACTTGCGTTAGCCAATCAGGTGGCTCACCCATTTGTCGTCAACTTATTCAAAAAAGAACACTATCATCTTTACAAAGTTCAGCTTGTACAGGAATTAGATGAGGATGACGAAGATCGTCGACTGCAGTTCTGTGAAGACGTAATGTTACGTTGTGACCAAAATGCAAATTTCTTGGCAAACATCGTCTTCTCTGATGAAGCTACGTTCTGCCTAAATGGATCTGTTCACCGCCATAACTGCAGATATTTGTCGCAGACCAATCCGCATTGGACTCAAGCGTCTCATACTCAGCGCAGAGGAAAAGTTAACGTATGGGTTGGTATGATTGGACAACGCATTTTAGGATCATATTTTTTTGAGGGAAATTTGACTGCTGTGCAATATTTAGAATTTTTAAGATTTGAACTGGTTCCAGGCATAGAATGGCCACCTCGTTCTCCTGACTTGACTGCTATTTTTTGTGTGGTTATTTGAAATCGAAAGTGTATTTTAACAAACCGAATAATTTAGAAGATTTAAAACAACGAATTCGCGTAGAAATTACTCAAATATCCCCAGACATAATTGAGGCGAGTATACGAAGTGTTTACGCTCGGCTGGGACAGTGTCAGTTGGTTGGTGGGGTCCATTTTGAAAATTTACATTTACTGTTACAATAAATTCAGAAGTTCAGAAGTATTTTTTAATATTATTAAAAAAAAATTGTGATGCAACATACCAATTGTTTTATATCACTATTTGGAGGATATAAAGATCTACCAAAAACGATAAAAACATAATATGGTTGCCATTTAAAAAAGGGTTGATGACGTCATCACTCTAAAAACCAATGACGTCATCGAAAAAAATTGTATGTCAAAAGATGGCGTTTTAAAAAAGAAAATTTACCTGTCCGAGCGTTTTTCCTAAAAATGTAAAATAATGCGGTTATAAGCTTGGTTCCAAACTTTATGACCACACTGTATACACAGAAATATAATAAAAAACATCTTAAAACACCCCTAGACAACCATACAATCCAAAACATATCAAAATTGCATATTATAGAAGTCATTGACTGTATAAACAACACTTCCCGCCAACAAACGACTGAGCTGCTGCTTAACCTTCCAGTAGTCGCGCGAAAGTTCAAGACATGAGTAGTCGCACCAGTGTCACAGACCGTATAACAAATATAGCCCAAAAAAATTCATTGGAACATACTTTTTGGAAACAACATGACAATTTGGATATATTGACCCATTTGTCTAAATCTAGCTCCAAATTAAAAAAAAAAACAGTTTTTTTGAACATCATACTTTATTGAATTGAAATAAAAAAAAAACAAATATTGAAAATGGAAATTAAAAAGTGTTTTTCAACAAAACAAAGGCTCTTCTACAACAAAACAGAAAACAAAATAATTTTGGAAATGGTATAGAGCATTTCTCGACACTCTTGGCAAATGCCAATTATATGCTCCAAACACATACCCGGTACACCATTATCTGGGACTTCAGGTTCCACATTTACCCCCCATAGTTCTTTAGCCTACATTTCAAACTTCGAGGAATGTTGTCCATAATGGAACGCACTTGTAGATGAGGTCTCAGCAGTTCATTGGAGAGTTGTCTCAAATAATTCCTTCTCAAAATCTTGATGTCAGGATGGTTTGAATGATATATTATTTGCGAATTGATGCCAGCTATATTTAAAAGAGAATACAGAACGACCATTGGCCACCTGCGGATGTTTCCGGAACAATTGTAACTTGCACATAATTTATCCACTACATCTACACCCCCTTTAGTGGCGTTGTAAGACGTAATCATTACTGGTTTTCGCGTCTCCTGTTCCTGCATCGATTTCATCATCAAAGTGCATACTAGAAAATAGGACATTCTTCATTTTTTGCTGGAATGTTCTGGTTGCGTAGCCGGTTGGTAAAATTCTAAGGACAATTCTTTTTTGTTTTTTTCTGACAGTTCCAAGTACTGTGAGCTTATGGTCAATGAATAGTTTCTTTACGAGAGGTAGGGATGTGAACCAGTTGTCCATCGTTATATTACGACCTGATCCAACAATATGTTCACAAAGTCGTAGAACAACATCGTAAGGACTATTTGAAACCCTGTATGGTCCTTCTGGTTGTGTTCCGACGTACACTTCTTCCTTGTATAAAACATTTTTGCATCACATAATGCTAGAATTTTTATCCCGTATTTGTTTGGTTTAGAAGGAATAAATTGGCGAAAACTGCACCTCCCACGAAATCCTGGAAGCATCTCGTCCAGTCTGACAATTAGCAACGAATTGGTCAAAAATAGCACGTATAGGTGCCAATTTATCTGATGCTCTTCGAATTGCTCGAGTTTCTTTGCTATCAAATCTTGGACAACGAAGTAGAAATCTAAATCTTCGCGGACTCACGGTGAGGCGAAATATTTCTACACCAGACCCATCGGTAGCCCACAAATCTTCTCCATTTAGACGATTTCCATGATATATACCAGCCATACAAAGTAGTCCAAACAGAGCACGAATCTCAATTGGATTGGTTGGCTGTGCATCTCTGCTGTGAGCAAAATTGTTGGCAACAGATTCAATGTACTCATTGGTACATTGCACAATGATATTGATCATCTCGTCATTGAAGAAATGTTCCCATATCTCGAGAGGCCCGTCTAAGTTTTTTGTGGCCAATGTGGAACCAGGCAAACGTTTGACGATATTCTTTTGCCGCGTTCGAGCTGTTTTGGTTGTGACACAAATTTTCTCCAATGCGTAATTTTGTCTTTTCCGATGAATGACAATGTGTGGCTGTTGCGTCTTCTCGTTGTTCATGTTCAACAGAAACGCCATCATGTCCTACAGCACATGTGTTCTTCAAAGAGTGAATAATGTCAACGATTTCATTCGGTGTTGTAGGAAGAAGAAATACGGTTTTGTCTATCTGGGTAAGTAGTTGTGTTTGCAGTTCATTATCATTATCTGCGGCTTCACGCATCTTTATCAAACGGTTATTGACATACGCCATCTTCGCCTCGTTATCCTGTAAATCAGTCTGTAGGTCAGCTACACAGAATCTGTTCTGACTATTTCTTTTAGTGAAATCCTTCACAACTTGCCAAGTTGCCTGGGTTTTGTTTGTAGACGTTGCTATAAAGCTTGAATAATAGCATTTCCTTGCATCACGTATTTCGTTTTGGAGTGTTTTAGCGTAGTTCTGGTAAATGTGATAGTCAATTTTATTGTTTAGGGCGTCTTCATAAAGAATTCTCTTCTGTTTACATTTCTGTTGTAATTCCGGTGTTATCCAACGGCTTGTGGTGTTGTTGTTTGTTAGGGGACATGTTGTATTCATTAGGCTTTGTAAGATTTCATTGAATAGCTCATAGTTATACATATCTCGCCACTGTATGTTTGCTAGTATTTCCTTTAATTCGAAGAGATTATTTTTTGTTAATAGCCTTTTTTCGTGGACTATCTCGTTTTTGTGTATTTTGCTTTGAAAGCTTAGACTTTGCGCTAGATGGTCTGATAGAGCAGAATGAATTACGCGACTCTCGTAGTGAGCGACAGTCGTAAAAATGTTGTCTGTACATGTAGAGGAATTATTTGTAATCCTTGTTGGTTTAAAAATAACACACTCAGAACAAATACAGTACCAGAATAGGTTCAAAGGAATTTTTAAAACGTTTTTTTTCCGTTTCTTGAAAAGTGTGCGTTTGGTTCATACGTCCTTTTAGCATGATGCCCTCGATATGAATTTCTAATGTAATCGAATGTATTCTGAACCGCTAAAGATAATTTGATTGATGCGTCTACCTTTACAAAATAAAACGCCACCATCAATTAAAATTTTAAAGTTTTGACAAAATGCATTTTGAAAGTCTGCTCCTCAAATACACTTCAATAGATTTCAAACGTGACATCTCAACAAATGTAAAGCTTGGCGTTCATGAGGTGATAAAATACACATTTTTACACTTCTGTTTCATCCTTCCCAAGTGTACAACAACTGTATATTTTTTCTCAAGCCGCAAATGACGTACTGGTTGTATACAATGATAGTAAAACCCATAACTTATGGTTACCTGGTTTGGTAGCCCAAAATTGCACAGAAGCATGAGATAACTAACCTCTCGAGAATTCAAAGACTGGTACGCCTTTATGTATGGGACTATTAATGGCTGATATGAAGACCATGGTAAACCTGCCTCCCCTACTATGGGTTAGGTCACACCAGAATAGAAGCAAGAGTAAGGAACTCAATCTTTGATATGGGCAGCGATATATAAATCACCAGGATTTTCTACGATAAATCCTTTAAAGTTTTCTTGAATCGGGATAAGTGAAAAAATTGGGGAAGGTAGAAAACCGAAAACCCAAAACTGGTACACAGATGGGTCAAAAGGTGTCTATGAGGAAAACCAGGCTAACGAGATATATTCACCGCTTGGGCGATTCACCATGGTGTTTTGAACAGAAAATATATGCTATAAAAACTTGTGGGTTGGAGAGTTTGCATCGCTAATTACGAGGGGCTCTAAACAAAAGTTCAGAAGTCATCGAGTTTCTTCATCACTGCTGGAACTATTTGGAACTTGTCCACTACTATCTTCATCTGAGGAACTATCCCTTAGATACACCTTTCTCTTTACTGGTGTGCAACGCTTGGCCGATTCTTTTCTCTTGACATTTTTTGGTCGTTTTCAATGAACTCCATTTCAGGGTGGTCAATCAAAATGCGTGTTTTACCATTCTTTCGTCCTTTCTGGGCTATTTTCGGAGCGGCTTTTGGTAATTGTCGTATAGCTTCTGGGGATTTAAGTGAAGTAATTGAGGGAATAGTCAAGGTTGAGGCTAAAGGAAACTTCGATGTGGATATTACCTTCAATCGTCACTGATAATTCACCTACTGAAGTCTCTTGTCTTATCTCTCGGTCTGGATAGAAATTTATCATCTCGAAATACTTGGTCATCGAAAGGGTGAAACCCTGTTGCCTGAAATCTCTTTTCGATATTCTCGGTCATGTTGGGATGCCGTTCTCTTAATCCTCGTAACCACATTTCTTCAGCGATTTTGTTTTCAGTCCAACTATTTGGCATTTGAATGTGGTTTTTATGAGCAAATTCATACGCAAGCTTCATTGCATCTTTTTTGGTGAGGCCATAGTGAAGTCGAGCTGGTTGTAAATAATAATTAACTAACTGGAGTTCTTGGTTGTCAGAAAACACTTTGTGAATATCATTTTTAGCTTGATCAACATAGTCTGCATAATTTTGATTTTCTTGTGCATTGTTCTCAATTTGTAGCTGGTGTAAAGCAAGGTGATGAAAAAGTGTTGTTTTTGAAATTTCAAACATTTTAGCTGCAGTTCTCACTTTAACATTATTATCCAACATTTCCTTTACAGCTCCTTCCAATGCACCAACATCTATTGGCTCTCTTGTTCTACCTTCTTTGCTTCTCGATATTTTTCTGAAAACAATAGCGAGAGCTAAAATACGCGTGAGTTGTTGAAATTGGCTTATTGCCTATAAGATGGCAGCAGTATCCACAATGTCCCCAGGTACAACCGTCCCAAGGTACAACACTTTCCCCTACACCATTTGCTGTATGCTGTTTGAAACTATCTCTCTTGTATCTTTGACTAGCTATATTTTCTTCTATGCCATTCTTCGCTTCTCTCCACATTTCTTTAGCTAAGTTTGAACCAAATATTAATGAATATTTGCTCAGTCAAGAATGGATGTGTTCAAGCGTTTAGCTTTTCCATTTATTTGAGGACAATATGCCATTGCATCGTTCAGATTTCTACCTTTATTATAACACCATTTCTTCAAACCATTACTAGTATATTTATCTCCAATTGTCACATGTTATGGAGGTTCTGAGGCATCATTTTTTAATTTTAAATAGGTAGACTTTTTTTATGAATATAATCATTCAATGCGATCAGTTGATTCTGGTATAATATTTGAGTTAGTAGATCACTGACATCTGCCATTTATAGTTAATTTTAATAATAGTTTTTTTCCCTCAATATTACAAGGGGTTCTGCAAATCATGTTTAAAATATTTGCAAACTACTCACATCAATTGCAAAATTTCGAAATTTATTTTGCGGTAAAGTTCACCAACATGTGTGGAGTTTGAAATTTAGAAAACAAACTATCCTTAAAGGGAAACCTCAAAACAACCGGATCGATAAACCAACTAAGCTCTTGATATGGAAAATTCGTGTGCCAGTTTCTTATTAATCAAATGTAAATGTCGAGATTATCGCACTACGCATTCGGTTTTTTTTTTTTGTTTTAATCTCGGATGTTGTGGACATTAGGGCAAAACTACACACCGGAAATATCCCCTTCCATTTCCAGATCATCTAATGAGATAACACCAATTGCGTAGCCGATTAAAATAGTATTAGGAACGAGAAGCAGGTTCGCATCTTACGGGTGTTTCCTTCCTAAGAAAAAAAAAAAAAAAAAACTGGGGTAATTTTGAGGACGATTAACCAAACGCATAATTATTCCAGTTTTATTTTCGTGGTAAATATACGGTTACTAATTTAGCGCAAGCATTCAACGTAATCACATAAATTTCATTCGGAAAATAAACATCAGATTTTTATCTAATTTTATGATTCTATGGGCGATTTTTTTTCTTATTATTGAATAAGTCTGAAATGGATCCAGACATAATGCCGTGGCAATTATGATTGATGTACGGTACGTCTAGTTTAGCTTGTTCCTGTCCCGCTCCGTTTGTTGGTCAATTTCGTATCCCGATACGTTCTCTCCGGGATATTGAAAAATGAGCGGCACAAGGGAACAATACATTCTGGCCGTAGATAGCAATACAAAATGACCAATCCCTCTTCTGGACGGGGACTACTACGTGCTATATAAATATATTGCACGGCAGTCCATTTCTTCTCAGTGTTCGATATATGAAATATATTTCGTTCCCGCCGACCAACGACCGTATCTACTTTTTCTACTTTGGCTATAATTTCGTACTTGAGGGAGCTACGGTGTCAGTAAACAGTGGAAGTTTCGCTCTTCGTCGTAAAAATAAATAACCAGGGTGTTTTCTTTTTTTTTCGGTAAATAATAAAACTAGAAATATGAAGGGATACACACACATCCATACGGAAGAAAATCAAACATTTAGGATGTTGACAGAATTTGACAGCTGTCAGAAATATTAATAGTAAAACTATTCGGCAGCTATTAAAAGTATTTTGACGATTATAATTAGTCCTTTCATAGCTTGAAGTTTTCAGAAAAAAAAATGCTTATTCTTACACTTTGACAGTTATCAGAAATATTTTGACAGTTGCACCAACTTTTTTTACTATTTGACAGCTGTAAATAGTCAATAGAAATAATTTCATAGTTTACTCGTTAAATCTGGAGTTTGCCAACTGTCAGAAGTATTTTATAGTGACAGATTCCAAAATTGTTACAAGTGTCAAAATAGTTAGATAAATACTAACCAGCTATAACACGTTTTTTGACGGTTACGACAGTTCAAAATTCTTAACAACAATCTATTCTGTAATTTTATAGGTGCTGGATATTTAAAATCTTTTGAGAGCGCTACTTATTAAAATGGTCAAGGATAAGTGTATTTTTATAATCGAACAGCTGTCAGATGTGTTTTGGCGGCTGTCATTAGAAAATCTGTCAGAAATATTTCCAGCAACTACCGGCTAATGTTACAATAAAAAGCTATATTAAAACGTGTCGAATATCTTTTTATAATTTGACAAGGATCGCCTTAATAGTTTTACAGTTTTCAATAAAAAAATGATAAACAAATTTTGTCAGTTATGTTAGGCAACAATAGCAAGCTTTTTCATGTTTGGTAAGTGACAGATTTATTTTTACGGTTATCTAACCTTATAATAAATAGTTCGACAGCTTTCACGAAAAATACAGCGTTTTCAACTGTCAAAATTGTGAAAAAATAATATAATTTGACACAGTTTTCAGATACTTTTTCCATGGTTACGGCCAATAAAATCGCGAAAAAGGATTGATTTTGACAGTTATAACTCCAACATGATATTTTTAGATTCGGGACCTGTCAGAAATAGATGTAATGGCTATGCGCGTTGTCAAATCTAAAAAGCAATGGTATTATAGTTTTATAGTTTGACAGTTAAAAAAAAATCGGTGTTTATATATAGTTTGACAGCTTTTAGAAATATTTTGACATTTTAGATTTTATTTCGATTACATTTTCAAGCTTAAAAGGATATATATTTACGCTATATTTATTCTTGACAGTTTTAATAAACTGTTATGAATAAATATTTTTGACAGCTGTCAAAAATGTGAAAATTATCTGATTTTATAGTTTTACAGCTGTCAAATGTGTTTCGGCGGCTGTCATTAGAAAATTTGAAAAAGGTTATGGTTTTCCTTTAAATATGACATCTGTCAGAAATATTTCGAGCAACTACCGGCTATTTTTTTACAATAAAAAGCTATATTAAAACGTGTTAAACATGTTTTGATAACTTGACAACAATCGCTTTGACAGTTTTACAACTTTCACTAAAAAAATGATAAACAAACATTGGAGATTGTAAAAAATAATTGAATTTACAATTTTACAGCTGTCAGGTGTATTTTGACAGTTATATTAGACAACAACAATAGAAAGAAGCTCTTTTTAATGTTTGGTAAGTGTCAGATGTATTTTTACTGTTATTTAACGTCAACATAAATAGTTTGACAGCTTTCAGCAAAAATAGGTACAGCGCTTGCAACTGTCAAAATTGTGACAAACTAATATAATTTCACAGTTCTCAGATATTTTTTTCATATTTTCGTGTTGAAATTGTAAATAATAATTGTTTTTACAATTTGAAAGTTTTGATGCGTGTCAAAATTAAAAAAAAAACAGCTGATTTAGCGATTTTATAGATGTCACTATTGTCAAATCTAAAAAAACAATCTGTTTGCATGCTGTTGGAACTATAGTAAATGGTTTTATAGTTTGACAGTTAAAAAAAAATCGGTGTTTATATATAGTTTGACAGTTTTTAAAAATATTTTGAAATTTTCGATTTTATTTCGAGTGCATTTTCAAGCTTAAAACAAGGATGTATATTAGCGCTACTTATTAAAACTGTCATGAATAAATATTTTTGACAGCTGTCAAAAATGTGAAAATTATCTGATTTTATAATTTTATAGCTGTCAAATGTGTTTCGGCGGCTGTCATTAGAAAATCTGAAAAAGGTTATGTTCTTCCTTTAAATATAACATCTGTCAGAAATATTTCTAGCAAATACCGGCTATTTTTACAATAAAAAACTATATTAAAACGTGTTAAACATGTTTTGATAATTTGACAACAATCGCTTTGACAGTTTTACAACTTTCACTAAAAAAATGATAAACAAACATTGAAGATTGTAAAAAATAATTGAATTTACAATTTTACAGCTGTCAGGTGTATTTTGACAGTTATATTAGACAACAACAATAGAAAGAAGCACTTTTTAATGTTTGGTAAGTGTCAGATGTATTTTTTCCTGTTATTTAACGTCAACATAAATAGTTTGACAGCTTTCAGCAAAAATAGGTACAGCGCTTGCAACTGTCAAAATTGTGACAAAATAATATAATTTCACAGTTCTCAGATATTTTTTTCATATTTTCGTGTTGAAATTGTAAATAATAATTGTTTTTAGAATTTGACAGTTTTGATGCGTGTCAAAATTAAAAAGAAAACAGCTGATTTAGCGATTTTATAGATGTCATTATTGTCAAATTTAAAAACACAATCTGTTTGCATGCTGTTGGAACTATAGTAAATGGTTTTATAGTTTGACAGTTAAAAAAAAATCGGTGTTTATATATATAGTTTGACAGCTTTTAGAAATATTTTGACATTTTCGATTTTATTTCGAGTGCATTTTCAAGCTTAAAACTAGGATGCATATTAGCGCTACTTATTAAAACCGTCATGAATAAATATTTTTAACAGCTGTCAGAAACGTGAAAGTTATATGATTTTATAGTTTTACAGGTGTCAAATGTGTTTCAGCGATAGTAATTTACTGGATAATTACTAAAATTGTTGCAATTATTTCTCAACATGTGGTTTGACAGTTATAATGATGAAATTTGATCCAAAAATAACGTATTTCTCATCAAGCAGCTATTTTCGCAATAAAAAGCTACATTAAAACGTGTCAAATATGTTTACATAATTTGACAGCAGTTAACTCTTGTAGTTACCGAGCTTTCAATAAACAAATGATAAATATTCGAAATTGTAATTTACAATTTTACAGTTGTCAGATATATTTTGACAGTTATAAAATATAATTTGACAGTTCTCGGATTTATTTTTACAACGAACAAAATCGTGAGACAGAATTAATTCCACAATTTTTCGCCTGTCAGATGTATTTTGACAGTTATAATCGCAAAATGTGAAAATATATTGTTTTTAATTTCGGGACCTGTCAAAAATATTATTTTTAGAAATTAGATGGGAATTGCAACGGTTATGCGTGTTGTGATTGTAAAGAATAATTGTTTTTACAATTTGACAGTTGTGATGCGTGTCAAAATTAAAAAAAAACAGCTGATTTAGCGATCTTATAGCTGTCACAATTGTCAAATCTAAAAAGCAAAGAGTTTTTAGAAATATTTTGACATTTTCGATTTTATTTCGACTGCATTTTCTTAAGCTCAGAGGATTTGGTTTTATCAGCGTTTCGGAAGAGTAATAATTCGGTTGTTTACATCTACACACGTATTGATTAATGATACAAAGCCCTTAATAATCGCCCGTATTAGTTCTGTTTAGGGTCGGTTTAGGAAGAGATTTGATCCGGTCTTTAATCCCGGTTCCGGAGAACATCTTAGCATTGACCGCAGACCCGGATCTTAAGTCTGCGAACTCCGGGAAACAACAGAAGCAGCTACCGCTCTAGAGCTGGTTGCCAGCGTACACAAATTATAGGCCTTCCACCTTTCTATTTAGACAACATTGTTCGTCGGAGGAACCTAAAGTTTGACTACACACACTTTGTAATGATTATATTGTTTGTCTAATTAGTCTTACGTCCTGGAAAACTTTTCTTACTAAGTAATCGAATGTTTTAAATAGTGTCTATCATCGCGAGAATCATGCCGGAGGGAAAAAAAAATCCTCCCAGTTTGAAGTAAAAACGTCGCGTCATCGTCGTGTGTTTAAAATGGAATTTGCCAGAGGGTAGTCGGAAGAGAGTGTGTACCTCTTTTTTTTTTAATGTCGCAAAATGGATTGCTACATAGTAGTGGCTGTAGTAGTCGAAGCAGTAACAACAATTGAAATGCGTATCATGGCGGTGGCATTGGCATTCCGGGCCCGGATTTAATACTGGGGCCCCGCATAAAACACTGACACTGGCGGCTGGCTCCATCTATCACCGGGTTGTCGGCTCCGGGAATTGGTCATGTAACCCGCAAAACGCAAGTCACCGACGAGAACCAAGATATTGTCACCCGTTCACGGAGCTAAAGTCTCTCCCGCGTTTATATACCGATGAGATTTACACCAGCGACCATAAATCTATAGTCCGTGTACAATATTGCATTGTTGTTTGTGTCGCCTCGATTCCTAGCTGTATAGTAAATCGTTGTTGTTAGCGTTTGCTTTTGTGTGTGTTGTGTTCGTTGTTAATGTTTGATGTTTTCCTCGTTGAACGATAGCGAATGTAATAATTGTGTATATTGTTTAGGTTCGTAATTCGTAATGTTTTCTGTGGGTAATTAGTGAAATTTTTGGAGAGCTAAATAAAGAACCATATGCAAGTTAACAATTTTATTTAACGAAAACAATTGGAAAACACGTTACTTTTTATAATGAGTAAAAACAGAGGACACAAAGTTCTTTTTCGTATAATTTACATTCGATAGTTCTTAAAGTCAACTCCAAACGTAACACTTCCTCGACGGCAGCTTACAGGCACGGGAAGATCACCAACAATCCATTCAAAGTTGACATCCGAGGAAAAACGAACACCTTCTTGGCTTTTGTTCGAAGGCAACTAATTGAAAATTCTTGCTTGCTGTCGTAAATATCTATAATTTTGGCCACATAGTGCCTCTAAATTGTTTTCTTGCCTGTAGCAAATTTTACAATAATGTAGTGGTCGCAGTTGAGCTGTTCTGGATCCACCTGCAAATTTATATCAAAACCAGATAAACTTTCTGCACCATCTGAACTGTCGTGTAATGACCGGGCTTCGTCGTCTGAGTCGCTGCTGTTATCAGAGTGATTTGGCAACTGAGATGCATTTTCTTTGTCTGTCTTCCGCTTAGACCCAGGATTAGAATCGTCTCTCATGCAACCAGCTATATGTTCAGAATATTCTGTATGTACAGTTTGGTTGTCTTCCTTACATTCAGGAGCTTGTAAATCAATTAGAGACACAGATTTTCCTGGGGGAATGGCAATTTTCTTTTGACGTCCTTTGATAGGCTGCTCGTCATCCCCTTTTCTGCAAGCTTGCAAGATAATTGAGAAGTGTATCACTTACTATTGCTCGATTTTTTCAATACCACTGGAACAATACCACAGGTCCTGAAGCCTGATTTAATGCTCTCTACAATTCCTGGATTAATCTCGACAAGTAGTTTTTTTTAATAGTCTTGGAAAAACCGACTTGTCCAAGCTTACACTGTGTGGATGTTTATTTATTATTTATTTTATATTCTGTTAAAATGCGTCTCTAATTTCGTTTGACCGGAGCGAAGCAAACCACATCTAAAGGCTGGAAAAGATGCGTAGCATTTGCAGGTCGAATTTGATATCTAGTTCTTCACACCGTTGTATAACTTTCATGCTGAGATGTGAGCTGAGATTATCGAAAATAATACATTTCGGACTTTCCAGTTTTCTTGACCATGGGACAATAATTTGCAAGAACCACTCCTCAAAATTTGATCCGTCAAACCATCCTGAGGTGGTTCTTCCGTACGTTGTGTTACCGGAGCCTCCTTCCAGCCATGTTCTCCACAAGTGTTTTGATCGTTTCTTTAGCCACTACCACATAATGACATTTATTATTTGACATTTTATTATAACCAAAGTCAAGGAATAACTGTCATTATGTGAAAGTGGCTAAAGTAACAATCGATTCACATAGCCTACTCTAATTATGATTTTTTTCTATGTGTCTATATTAAAATATAATTGCCTAATGCATAACCACTATCGGCTGATATATGAATAAATATAGTAAAATTTTCAAAAAATGAATTTTGCACTACTGCAAGGCATTCTTATATACATTTCGCCTAATTTAGCTAGTGTAGTAGACACTTTCCCAATTATTATAGATGCAGTTGCCGTATGAATCCCCATAAAAGCTACAATGCTCGACAAATGACGTCCAGTGGCATAAAACCTCAAGCAGATCAATAATTGATTGATCCAAAACCGTGAGATCATCAGTACGAACGAAAGCTTCGGCACTGTTGGGTGGTGCTCGCACCACCAATCCACTTTCTCTCTCTTAGGTATTAAATTTTCAAAAACTTCGTTTGTGCTACCGAGCAACGAGATTGTTTTTGTGCTGTTAGATTCATTAGGAGACGACTGTGTTCTGGGAATCGGACAAATCTTCTCTATTCGATCGGTACAGGTTGGCCATTTAAAATATTATTGAACAATTTGAGGAAATAGTCTTTGACACAAAAAGGCAAATGTGTTAGTATGGAATTTTTTCTTATCATAGATTTAGATTTAGATTTAGATATAAGGGTGATGTTGCACCGCGACCGTGGGTCTATTGTGCCCCCTTACATGAGGTGTAAGCTGCTGGGTTTTGCCCGCAGTCACAGCTCCCCATCCAGCCTGAGGGCTTTAATAAACTGTAACAGATGTGATGGTTTCAGAGAGGGTATTTCTTCCTCGTCTATAACGTCTTTGCCAAGATAGTTGGCGCGAATTTCTTCAATTTCTGTGCAGTTGCATATCAGGTGTTCCGGACTTTCATCTTCCGCCCCGCAGAACCTGCAGTCGCTATTCTGTTTCAGACCTATTCTCTTCATGTGCTCCCCGAGGTGACAATGCCCTGTAAGGAAACCTGTGAGAATGCGTAATCTGTTCCTGTTTAGTTCTAGCATGGTTTTTGCTCTCTGCTTGTTGAAATTTCCAAGGAATACCTTGGAATGTCTCAGACCAGGAAGATTGTGCCAGAGGGAAGCTCTGACGTCCTCTTCCCTGTCTTTAAGTTCTTTCTTATAGGTGCTCATCCCTATTCCACAGAATGGTTCCGGTCCCACAAACGATGTTGTGGCGGCCTCCTTTGCTAATAGATTAGCTTTCTCATTGCCACTGATTCCAGTGTGTCCTGGTACCCAGCACAATGCAACTTTGTTTTCTTTGCCCAGGTTGTTTAGTTTATCCCGGCATTCCCAAACTAACTTGGAGCTGATGGTGTTAGAACTCAGCGCCAATAAGGCTGCCTGACTGTCGGAGAAGATTGCAATATTCTCCTTCCGATAGTTCCTGTCAAGATTCACCTGAGCACATCTTCCAATCGCATTAATCTCTGCCTGGAAGACACTGGGGTATATTCCCATCGGCTTTGAGTATTTAGTTCCTGGCCCGAATACCCCTGCACCTGTTCCTTTTTCAGTTTTGGACCCATCCGTGTACCATTTGATGGTGTTTGCTTTTAGAGAGTAGGTGGAGGATTCTCCTTCCCGATCTTATCATAATCTTGTGATGCAAAATTGAGTTCATTCATCACATATGGTGGATGGCGGATATGAAATGAAAGGATACAGTGGCGTAGCCAGAATTTTGGTTTGGGGAGGGAAGGCCCAAAACGGTTGAAGAATCAAAAAAAGGAACGAAAGTTTTGAAAAAGTATATTTAACATTTTTAAATTATCCAAATTCTAACAGCTGTCACAGTTCATAATAAATAGTTAATAATTAACTACTCACTTTTAATTAAAATCGCGTTAAAAAAAATTGAAATTAAAGAGAAATACAAAAGGTACTGTTGGAAGAAAGGCGAATATGAAAAACAAGTCTACAGTGGCAATTGCTAACAGGGATATGAGGAGAAAAAAATCTAACCGAAAAATATACACTCCTAAAGCTTTGAAGAATGCGATTGAAGACAAAATTAAAATTTTGTATAGATTTTATATTTTATAGACTCAACATGATATTTTATTTCCATGGAGAAAGAAATTCAGTATGAAAGTTTTAAAAATGCTTTTACATTAGCTATTGATTACCTGCCACAGAAAAAAAGAATTGAAGTGGAGACTTCTGGCAAAGTCAAATTATCAGCAGCTGGAACTTTTGACGCTTGGTTTGAATTATAATTTGAAACAGAAGAAAGCTAGTCAAAAAAAAGAAGATTATAAGAAGAGAAGAAGAAATTAACACAGGAAAAGAAAATGTCACAAGAAAAGATGAACGAAATTCAGCTAAAGATAAAGAAAAATTAGTCATCTTTAAATATAAATTTTATTATTTGTATTGCAAATTATTTTTGATGTTTTTCTTGTGACATTTTCTTTACCCTGTCGTTAAAATGTGTGTTAAAATCTTTTTCTAAAACAAAATTTTTTTAAACATTCTAGAAGCTTAAAGCTTTGAAATATGTAAAAAAAAAATCCACCATAATAAAGTTATAATCAATTTAAAAAATCCAAAACCTTTATTGAGCCATGAAACACTGTCTCATAATATGGCCTCTTATTCACCTTGACAAATAAGTTAGTTGCAGTAAAACGTTCGGATCGGTAAAGCAGGTAGCTACATAGAGTTTTTATAAGCTTTCTTTTCATGAAGAAAATGGTGAATTTTTCGGTATATGACTCGAAAGTATTGGATAAGACGTTACCACATGAAAGTCACAACGGATTTTAATAGTATACGAGTAACAGCATCTAATCGAACAATAGTTGACGATGTACTGATTATAAAATACATGCCATGCGTCTCAGAGCCAATGAAACATGGCAAACACTTCAAACAAAAATTATTCTTGTTCAAAACTTGTTGAATAATGAACAGATTTTTCACCAAAGAGCGTTTTTAGGTCAGAACAAAAACTAGATAGTTTGGTGTGTCAGTCGAATGCACGTGCATGGATCAAGATAAAGTCGAATCCAATGTGAGTCCCAACGAGAGTCATACTGATTTAGATTTAGTCATTGTAGAAGTTTCCTCCAGGCAACCGAATATGCAATTAATGTTTCTGAATAATATGAAATCAGATATCAGATATATTTTTTTGCGTTGAATTGAGCATGCAATAATGAGAGATTTAAGACGAAGAAAAGATTGGCCTCAACATCGAACCCTAGGGCACCCTAGGACAATACTGAGTGACTATGCATTCGAAGTTGATACACTCGGTATGACGATGGTAAAGAGCTTAAACGTCCTCAGAAAAAAAAATGTTTTATCTTCAGGTCTCGTCGTCCCGAAAATGAATCCGGTGAAAATGTTCTTCTAGTTTGAGGAATGCGTGGAAATCGCTACAGGGCGTCAAATCTGGAGAATAAAACGGCTGCTTGGCAGGAGGTTTTTTTGATGGAATCAGGCAGTTTTGGAATTAGAGCAAGACAATATTGCTCATCAGTTATATTGACATTCCAAAAAACTGTGGTCGTGATCTTCTCCCCTAGATGCTGTTACACGAAACATTCGAGGGGTTGGTGATCCATTGTGCTAACTCTGTTCTATGCTCTGTTTTTTTAATTCAGGATCATACTGGACGAAAATCCATAGTAACGAATTTTGCTAGGTAGTGTTGAGGATCCCCTTTAATGATGGCCAAATTCGTTTCTGAAATGACCTGTCAAATGTGCTTTTGCTCTGGTGTGCAGCTACCATTTTTAAGAAAGAAGAAGAAGAATTTCGTGAAAAATCTAATAAATTATATAAAATCATAAATGTATTGTGGATTTATTACAAAATAATATAAAAAATCTAAACCTATATACAATAGATTTAGAATTAATGTTATGTCACATTGTTCCTGCCTTTCTCTTTAAAATTCGGCAGGTAATATCCGTTCGTTGGTCCTGTTTTTGTTTTATTTTTTTGTATACATCAGGCGCCAATGGCAATAATTAACTAAAGAATCAATACTGAGGAAACAATTCGTTTCAAATTATACCACTTAAAAGACGATTAAAATGGTCTTGTTATTACTTACCAATCACAAAAAGAACTTATTCGTTCGATTGGATGCTTATGTAATTAATTATCCACGAATCCGGTAATTTCTCCGTTGAATGGAGAACGTGTTCACAGTTACAATCTTTCTGGGGAGACAAAAAAAGTCCTAAAACTATATATATATATATATATGTATTTACTAACATATTGGAAACCGTTAATACTTCTATTATTCTTTTTTTTTCTATTCCGTTATGGGTTATTTTCATTTTAATTCAGTTGAAGGATCACCTTTGTAATTTCCGTAACTGTATCGAAAAATGAATTATGCCTTTCCGACACGAACTTATTATTGAAAGAACAGTCTTGACAAGCGATTTGTAACATTTGCTTTTGCCATCAACGAATCCGTCGAAGTAATAAATATAAATGACTGGATGCCGTACGTTTAACCGCATTCACATGTGCGTCTACCATCTATATACCTAATTAAACTCATATAAATACTGGTACCAACTTAAATACTTGATCTCCCTACTGTACAAAATCATGACTTTCCTTTTCTATTGTAATACATCGTATAAAATATACGGGATGTGCTTTTTATATATATATATACGACGGTGGACAATTATATCATTGAATTAGACTGTTTGAGACGATAAAAAAGAGCGAATTTTGCTCTGTCATGTCGGAGGGTATTGTCGGAAGATCCGGAGGGTCTACAGTCTTCGAATCGCATGACACCATCATCGATGAGACTGATGAAACTAGAACTTAGCGTTGAAGATTTCCTGCCAAACTTTTTGGGGGGAATTTTTTTCTTGATTTCAATTTAAAATGTTGTGTTGTTGTGTGAGGAAATAATTGCGAGTATATTAGTGAGTAAGTAAGAGGAAAACAATGAGAATGCGTTTAATGTAAGCGTTTAGATTTTTCAAAATATTCTTTAGTTAGGAATGTTATAATGGGATATATCCTGTGCTTCGTTTGATTGACGATTAAGATAAGACGCCAACGAAATTCCATATTTGTAATGTAGGTGGAGCTGACGTACAACAAACAATGCGTATTCATGTAAAGAATGAATCATATTTTTTTCAAATCGATATTTTTTATTTAATTAATAGGTTTATACATTTATATAAGTAAGATAAAATTAAATATGGTTGCTATGGTTACAACAATTTGACGTTTTATAAACAAGATATTAATTTGACACATATAACGTTGATTATAGTGATAAAACTGTCAAATTTTGCAAACGACACGCTTGAAAAAGAACTAGATCTCGAAACAGAAGGATCTGATGCAATCAGCAAATGAAGGTCCAGCTGTCGATGTAGTTGATATTGAAGCTGCAACAGACAGGATAGTAAAACTGATAACAAACAGACTTATATGTTTTTAGTAGCGAATAGATTGAAAACTTCAGAGATTGATGCTCTTAAGTGCAACATTCTTAATTTAAATTGTGATAGCAGTTGATGAAGTTGACATTTAATGTGACATTTAATCGGATTTATTTTAAGTTGGTCACATTGCAACAGTAATTGAAACGTCAATGTGACATTTGAGGATTGTTAAATGAACAAAATTTTCATACTGTGTATATAAGACATTTCCGGAAGTAAATTAATGAGAGCTTTTTCAGTAATTTGCAGTAAATTATTCAAATTTATCCTCTTTGTTTTCACAAAAAGAACAATTAACCCTTTCGGTCACTATTTATTTCGCTTCAGAGAAAAAATCTGAAACTGTGGTACTAGAAAGTCTGATTTATTTGCTATTTTTTGATATCACTTGTGAAGGGTTACCAACCCCCGTTCAGGACATCGTGCTTAAAGATGGGACCAAATCTTTAATGCTGTTGTATGGCATGCTAATTTGTGAACTCAACCATTTCTTCAAGCAGTTTGTCACAAAAGTATTGAGGGGGAAAAAAAAACATTGGGCTTTCTAGCTTAACTACATCTTCAAATGTTTTCTCAAACCACTTGATGTTTGGAGTGCATTGGACGCCTTTCCTCCAACCAATCTTTTCTTTACGAGTTACTTCATTTTGCGTCGTGAACTCCTTCACTACGTCTTTTTTGCTTGAGCCAGGCTGTGGTTCAGTAGACATTTCTTCAGCAGGTACATTTTCCTCGAGTTGTCCAGTTTCCACAACTTTTTTAGATTCCTGGATTTGTTCATTTTCTTCTTCAAAATCTTCGTCACTCACAAGCAACGACTTAGGTCCAGAGCTTTCATTGAGGGGTGGATTTTCATCGTCTTCGCTCAGATCTTCAATTTTCGATAGGTGCTCGGCCAAGTGCACCACCTCCTCATATGTCAAACGTCGTTTAGACGACATTTTTTGGGAGTCTCGAATTCTTCAGTTTCCACAACTTTTTCAGATTCCTGGATTTGTTCATTTTCTTGTTCAAAATCTTCGTCACTCACAGGCAACGACTTAGGTCCAGAGGTAACATCGTATTCGCTCAGATCTTCAATTTTCGATAGATGCTCGGCCAAGTGCACCATCTCCTCATATGTCAAACGTCGTTTAGACGACATTTTTTGGAGATTATGAGGACTAAAGGTACCTATCACACACACAACTGTTCACTTTCGTACACACAATTCACAAAACAAAAATTCCAAAAACAGAATATAACGGCAATTGCAGCAACATCCAATTTGTAGTGTATAGCACCTTGTCCCAAGTCGTCCACCAACATAGAAATTTTAATTTTTTGTTTCTGCCTTTCAGCACCAGGTGGCACCACAGTGCATTGTAGAGATTGCCAATAATGTGTTCAATTGAATTCACCATGACCAAATGGTATTTGCAGCTATTCAGTTTCTATGCTGCAAGCTAAAATACGGTGTCATCAATTGACGATGCTATGACCGAAAGGGTTAAAAAAACTGATCGCAAAAAATAACATTAAAAACACGTTTCACAAGACATTAAAGCACTCATTCACACCACTCGTTTCTTAGGGTCATACTATATTTATAGTCCGTGCTTGAGGTTGTGTCGATGCTTGAACACGCGATTTTGACAGATTTGCAATGACATTTATGTCAAGCATCGACACAAGCTCAAGCACGGACTATAAATATGACCATTAATCTTGAATTCGTACTTCGAAATGTCATTATGAAACTTATACCTACTATTATAGTTTGACAATTTTCAGGAACTATTTTGATAGTTACAGCACTCGAAATTGTAAAACGCAACTTAATTAGTTTAGATTACAGGTTGGAAAATGTCACAAAATTTCTTGACAATTCCAAATGGCATTAACTGTAAAAAGTAACCAATTTTGTGCCTCTCAGATGTATTTTGACAATTACAATTGTCAAATTTGCGAAAGATTACTGTTTAGCTGTTAGAAATAGTGAGTTAGAGTAAATGATCTACTATTAAACAATTTGACAGCTGGTAGAAAAGAAAACTTCGATTGTACCAGCTGTCAAATTGTTTGACAGCAACAACAGATCCTTGTTAGCACTTTATGACGTAGGCTCATTTCTTTCTCTTATAATTATGACTTTTTTGATGATTGATTTTGTAATTTGACATCTGTCAGATGTATTTTGACAGCTACAATTATCACCAAATACACGATTTTGGAAGCGTCAATATTGAATAGTTAATTTCACATTTTGATAAACTTTTTTTTTTGAAATAGATAGTTCCATAGGAAAAGATCTATACTGACGCCGAATCTGATGATCTCGGAGGTACTAGGTGGCCTATCCATCACCTTTGAAAATCCAAATCTAATACATTTTAGCAACTTAAGGATGATGTGCAGGGCAGCCATAGTGCTCGTACCACATCATTAGCTGGTCAAGATATTAAAAAATCATTTTTGTAGAGCATGAAATTTTCTACAAAAAAGTCCCTGACAACGCTATTCTGTTATAGGTTTTTGTGCGCATGACTGGCAAACGCCATTTCCAAAAAAATATCCAAATATTCCTGAAATGTTGTTTAAATGTTTATTGTTTGTTTGATGATGTTTGGAGGTTAGTTCTTAGTTGTGAGTTTAGTGGTTTTATGAAGTGTACGTTTTACCTTACAGCTCTTTAGTCTAGCAGTTTCGCGTAGGAAAAAATTCAACGTTCTGCAAAACATGATCCTGAGATGTATTACCAACGCACTATGGTATGTTAGAAACGTGCAGATACATCAAGCTCTTAACATACCTACCTTACTCCAACATTCTGCTACATTGGCTGAAAAAAACTCTAGTAAGAGTTTCTAGATCTGACAACGCCCTAGTCAAGGAATTAGCCAGTCTTGACCCGGACAGATCCTCTCCCCCCCAGTCAAGATAAATAGAATCTTCACCACCACGGAGGACCCAATGGAGGACTACAGGGTTCAAGGACTTTGTCCACAACCCTAGAAAGGAGAATGAAGAACCATAGTAGTAGTAGATTCGCTCAATCCTAGAAGGAGCCCAGGAGAACCACAGGGAACATAAGATATTTTGTTTTGTACTGTTTACAGCTTCGACGTTTCTTCGTCCTGTTTACATTAATTACTACTGTCGTTTAATTATACGATTAAAAATGTTTCGTTATAATATATACTAACTTATTATAAACATACAGAAGAAATAGATCGCGGTGGTCGATATAGGTTGACATCGAAATGATCCGTTTCTCAGGCGTTGGTCGATTCACTCTTGACGATTTATTTTCCTCAAAATTTGGTGCTTTGGTGTTTACATTATTATGCATGCGCACTTGATTATTTCGATCACTTTACAAATTCAAAATGGCTTTCAAATGGCTCACATGACATACAACAAAACTGTGGGAGAGGAAAAAAATTAAACCTTATCTAACCAAGTTGAATAGAAATAAGCATCTAAGGATATAGATCCGATGAGGCGTAAATCCATTACGAATTAGGCATCATAATCCATGCGGCGCAAACAATCAAAGTAATTAGCTTCCTGTGTTTCGTATCAATATACATCGCTTTAACTCAAACTATTATTATTACGTAAAACGGAGATACCGTTCCGGACGAAAGGTACCCCCCCGTCCTTTTTCTGAATATCTTCGACGTAGGTCCGTTCGCGCCGCGGTTGTGACACACATTCGACTGTAAAATTTTCTTTGGTTTCGGTCGTCAGAGAGACCGTTTCCTTCGATTCAGTTTATGACGTTTCTCGTGTTTTTTCAGCGCCGTTTCTTAATCTCTATGCGCGCTCGTGCGTTCCAACACGCGATACGAACGTGTTGATTGTTTAGTTTTTTTCTCTTCCCTCCCATCCTCCTCTACTATACTTCTTCTTCTTCTTCTATTAGTTAGTTGATCCTCAGTTATCGTTTTAGTTTAATTTATAAAAATTCAACGCAAAATAAAAATATTATAGTTTATTTAAATCTGCTTGACCTGTTCGAACCAGCATATCTTATAAACCCTTTGACACGTTCGGATTTTTCCTTATATTAGCGGCGAAAAAAAATTCCTTTGAAGTTTCATTAGATTTTCAACTTCATTCAACTAATTCGACTATATTGGGTGGGGAAAAAAAAAACTTCATCCAAGTAGCGAGAAGGAGACTATTTATACGCCAATCCGTTTACCTGGAGCTAAACGTGTCCAACGACGAACTGTAAGCAAGTATACGTCTGTCCACGTGTTCCCAATAAATTCTCGCTTACTTGCACTTGGTCGCAGTAGACTGGAAAGACAAGAGAACGAAAGGGAGTGATACAGGAACGAAAAAGGAACTACCAAAAAGATGGATAAAAATGTATTTTCTAGGAATCTAGGTCGTCTTTAAATAGATCTGTGCGAAGATCATCATCATCATGAAGAGCCATCATCTTCACCGTATTTTCAGCAAAGTTAAGTGGCAATTATCCGGGCGCGATATGCTTTGATTTGACGCCTTGAACGTAGGTCCCCTTCTTCTCAACTCGTATATAACACACAACATACATCCCCTAGTTCTTTTAATTTTGTCGAATGTGCTAGATATCTCGGTTTACTTTACCGCTTCGCTGATACTCCTTGATCCTCCTCTACTACTAAACTAAATACGATTTCTTCGGTTAATAGCGTGAACGGATGGAATCTCCTCTGACAGTTATGATAATGTGGATTTTTCGTGAGGAGTTCCCGAGTTCTGAATATTAGATATATTCGCCACGTCGACATGTAATGCTTCAACTTCAAGCTATCAACCGTTATATTCGACGGAAGATTTCTTTTATATCGATGTTGGAATCGTGAACTACTAATCAAAATATTTTTGGTATCTACAACACAGTAATAATTTGAGTCGACCAACGACTGACAAATGGACAACTTCGCCGTCAACGTATATCGACCAGCGTGAAGTTAGGATGACAATTAGATCGGTTAATACCTGTTAAAGACCTGTATTTCTTTAAATATGTTTTTTAATCAGTTTTTTCAATTTATATATAAATAAATTATGTTGATACATGAAGTCTGATTCTTCTAACATCTAATTGTGTTCTTCTTTTCATATCCAAACTATATATATATAGCAGAATGGTGAGATCTAACGCAACGTCAACATCAATAATCTTACACATTATAACCGGCGTATACACATCCACACACACACGTGAACCGGAACACATTGTTTTTTCAAAATTGGCCCATAAATTCACATTTTATAAATCGAGATGGCGTGCGCTCACGCTAGACATGGTCCCGGATCGGCGGGGTGTCCCGACATAATTCCAAGATTACCCCGGGCCCCGCAGATACTTAAGTAAATAAACGTCTAGCCCGTACAACACACTCATATTTCATTCGCCTTTATGTCTGTATTCCGAACGGTTCAATCAATAATCGGCACGGAATAAAAACATAAACACATGTCATATTCGACCTATGCACGTGTTACGTATAGGACATCTTCAGGTATGTCTACACGATACGATATTTCTCTTTAGCAGGTGCGGTTTAATCCGTAAAGTTAAAAAAAAAAAACGTTTTATTTTAATTTATTTTCGCCGGACGCAATTTCGCTATTACGTCTCGTGCGAATGCGGTTCGGAAATTCCTCTCCTATCACTGTCGATATAAAAAATCCATCCATCTAAAGCGCTAAGTCCCGATGGATAGTCCGAGAGTTTGGTGAAGAGTAGGAAACCGTATCGATAACTGAATTGCAGACAATAAAGAAACAATGGAGATAAGCATTGCTGACAGCTGACAGCCGTGAGAGATTGCCAGCGAGATGTATTGCTATGGATGACCACTCACCACGCATTCTCGATTTTCTTTTCTCTCTCTATACATATAGTGATATATAAGGAAAAAGAAAATGCACCTAAACTAGTAGCAAATGCTCTTAAGGAGTTAATTGTGCTTAAAGCTCCGTATAAGTCTTAGAACATCTAAATATATTGAAACTATCTATATTAAAAATATATAGAAAATTAGAAAAATTGTTAAAATATCGAAATTATGTATTAAAAAATATGGAAAAATATAAAAAAACTACAAAATATCGAAAATGTATTCAAAATACATATAGAGGATTTCGAAAATAATTGAAAATATATCGAAAATGTATCGAAATTATATGAAAATGTATCGAAAATATATCAAGAATTTAGAAAATTTCGAAAATCTATCGAACCTATATTGAAAATATTTAGAAAATAATTGAAAATATATCAAACTTAAGAAAATGCATCGAAAATATATTAAAAAGTATCAAAAATATATTAAAAATATAAAAAATTTCGAAAATCTATCGAAACGATATCAAGAATATTTAGAAAATAAATGAAAATATATCTAAAACTACAAAAACATCAAAAATATATTAAAAAGTGTCAAAAATATATCAAAGTCTATATTTAAGAATATTTAGAATATAATTGAAAATTTCTAGAAAACTATGAAAATTGTAAAAATATCAAAAACATATCGAAAAGTCATAGGAAAAAGTATCGAAAGCATACTACAAAGTATCGAAAATGTATCAATAACTTCAATAAAATAATTGGAAATACACCAAAGTCATGAAAATCTATCGAAAATATATGAAAAAGTATAAAAAATATATCAAAAAATGTAAAAAGTTTCGAAAATATATGGAAATAATATCAAAAATATTTAGAAAATAATTGATAATATATAAGAAATTGCAAAAACATTGAAAATATATTAAAATTATATCAAAGTTATGAAAGTGTATCGAAAATATATCACAAAAATAAAAGAAATTCGAAAAATTTCTCAAAACAATATCGAAAATATTTTTAAGAATAATTGAAAACAGCAAAAACTGCAAAAATATCAGAATTAAATTAAGGTCATGAAAATTTATCGAAAATATATTAAAAAGTATTAAAAATATATATCAAAAATCTAAAAAAAATCGAAAAAAAATGCATCAAAAATATACAAAAAATTATTAAAAATATATAAAAATTTTGAAAATTTCGAATATCTATCGTGTCTATATTGAACATATTTAGAATATAAGTGAAAATATATATCAAAAGTATCGGAAATATATCAAAAATCTAAAGAATTTTAAAAAACTATTGAAACTAGATTGAAAATATATCGAAAACTTCAAGAATGTTGAAAATATTCGAAATTATATCAAAGATATATCGAAAATATATCAAAAATATAGGAAATTTTGAAAATCCATCGAAACTATATTGAAAATATTTAGAAAATAATTGAAAATATATCGAAACCTATAAGTATTGTAAAAATATCGGAAACATATCGAAATTGTGTCAAAGTCATATCGAAAATAAATCAAAAATTTAGGAAATTTTAAAAATATATTGAAACTAGATTGAAAATATATAGAAAATTACTAAAGTATAAAAAATTTTCGAATTTACATTAAAATTATATAAACTCACAATAAAAATATATTTAAAAAGTATCGGAAATACATCAAAAATCTAGACAATTTTAAAAATCTATTGAAACTAGATTGAAAATATATTGATAATTTCAAAAATATTAAAAATATTCGAAATTATATCAAAGTCATATGAAAATGTATCGAAAATATACTACAATACATCGGAAATATATGAAAAATTTAGAAAATTTCAAGAATCTATCGAAACTATATTGAAAATATATAGAAAATTACTAAAATATAAAAAAATTATCGAATTTATATTAAAATTATATAAACTCACAATTAAAAAGTATCGGAAATATATAAAAATCTAGAGAATTTTAAAAATCTCTTGAAACTAGATTGAAAATATATCGATAACTTCAAAAATATTAAAAATATTCGAAATTATATCAAGGTCATATGAAAATGTATCGAAAATATATCAAAAATTTAGAAAATTTCAAAAATCTATCGAAACTATATTGAAAATATATAGAAAATTACTAAAATATAAAAAATTATCGAATTTATAATAAAATTATATAAACTCACAATTAAAATATATTTAGAAAGTATCGGAAATATATAAAAAATATAGAGAATTTTAAAAATCTATCAAAACTAGATTGAAAATATATAGAAAATTACTAAAATATAAAAAATTATCGAATTTATAATAAAATTATATAAACTCACAATTAAAATATATTTAAAAAGTATCGGAAATATATAAAAAATATAGAGAATTTTAAAAATCTATCAAAACTAGATTGAAAATATATAGAAAATTACTAAAATATAAAAAATTATCGAATTTATATTAAAATTATATAAACTCACAATAAAAATATATTTAAAAAGTATCGGAAATATATTAAAAATATAGAGAATTTTAAAAATCTATTGAAACTAGATTGAAAATATATAGAAAATTACTAAAATATAAAAAATTATCGAATTTATATTAAAATTATATAAACTGACAATAAAAATATATTTAAAAAGTATCGGAAATATACAAAAATCTAGAGAATTTTAAAAATCTATCAAAACTATATTGAAAATATATAGAAAATTACTAAGATTTAAAAAAATTATCGAATTTATATTAAAATTATATAAATTCACAATAAAAATGTATGTAAAAATATTGAAAAAGTATTAAAAAAAGCAAGAAAATATCAAAAATGTATTGAAATTATATCAAAGTCCTCTTGCTAAATTACCTTTACCTTCGCGTTTTAATAGAATTGAGGTGTCATTAGCATACATAATTTCATCGACGAGAGCACAGCTGGTAAGTCATTTATATATATTAGAAATAAGATCCTGCATTATTCGCGTTTGTATTCTTTATTGCAAAATTATGAAAAAAAAAACTATTTGGATAAATGATGTATATACATATATTCTTCCTTCTTCTTCTCAGCGCATTATTATTCCGACGATCGGTGATAGAAGTTTTCCATACCGATTTGGGCTTAGCGTGTGACAGATTTGCATGCAAATTTCTTTGCCAACTATATATTAGAGATTTAGCATGTGAGGGTGAAACATTTCGTGACGGTCTATTGCACTCTAGAATTTAAATATATATTCCAACCACAATTATATTCCCTGCACATACATTTTATATAAATACATATATGCATGTATAAACGATATCGACTGAAGGGTACTGCATCCATTTTATTATTCTTTCTATTAGAATAAAGGAGCATTGTAGACCTGTCGTAGTAATTAAACAATTTATTTTTACACGAGGATTCCTTCCTATTTAAATTGCTCATTAAATTATAACAGGTTAAGACATTACGGACGGGATATTACCAGGGTTGGTAGTTAAATATATCTTTATCCTTCCCCTGGATACTTAAAGTGAATCTTCGGGAACTTTGTGTTTCCTTTCCGAATGAAATGTAAATCATTCTAGATTTTAAAGGACCGGCCAAGAGGAAGCAGTAAGCACCCTTCTCACCGTAGCGTTATTATGATAAAACATCACCGCCTAGTACATAGCGGTGGGAAAGGAGGCGCGAATATAAGAAGAGGTACACCGTGACTTCTCATTCACAACGCATAATTAATTAAATTCTAATTGCAGTTTCTCTCCGGTCCCGCGTTTAAAACTTTTGTGCCGTTTTATGCCCTAATGCTAGTATTGGATCCATATATCATTATATGGGGTTAAGTATTATTATTCCGAAAATAGAGAGAAGGAGAGATTTACGCGTCCGAAATATTTATTTACGAAAATATGATTTCGTTAGACGGCAGAAGGAGAAACATCATCAGTCAGTTATGATAATCGCTTTCCGTTTTCCCCGATTCAGCAACTGGGTGCGATAACTCGATTTTAATTACATTTTCTTTAATTAATATGCTAATAATTTTGCATAGTAATTATTGCGAGCAATCTAGCGGATGACGCTGGTGTCGCTTTGATGTGTCTCGGTCTCCGTTGACGAGGGAATGCCGAATATCCAATCGAATAGTTATAGTAATTATTGCCAGGCTATATCTATGTAGTACTGAATTGCGATGACACCACCGCTTTGATCTGTTCTCAGGTGGGGACTGTTGAATTTCTCGATTTGATCTATGCCCACATAGAAATATAAATTATTTCGAATATTAATTTGCGAGTTTCCCTCGCGGGTATCGACAAAACCCGAATTAAAATAAACGAGAAGGTCCCTCGATCAACGGAAAATATTCCATACGTTATTATTATAAAACATCCTGCCACTATAAATCTCACTAATGTCTTTTATTGATGAACGTCGAATGGAAGGTGAGTGAAAGAAAAGATTCGGGATACGCCCGGGTCCTTAGAGCGCATCAGATAACCGTTTTCCGATGTGTTTTAATAATTCTAAATCAGAAATTACTAGGGACATCAATCTTTATTTGTGTTGGTATGTGTGTGTTGCGTTTCTTGGGACGGGCCTCGGGTCCCATCAGGTCCGTAGATTGTTCGCATCGCGCAAAAAAATACCGGAGAAACATTACCTTATTTTTATTAAAACGTTTTCAAATTATAGCAAGTAGTAATCAAAGCTATAAAAACAAATTAAATTTCATAAAATGGTGGTCCGGACCATTTGGGGTAGACCATTATGTGAGGCCGTACCCTGTTATTACCGGGTACGCTGGCCATCATCATACTGTGTGTGATGCCATCTCGTGATCTTGCCCGCTCCGAATATGAAATGTACTTTTGTTTTAATGCATTTTAAAAACATCCTTCATTGCAGCTCGAGACTGGACAACACACATATATGTATACGTATAACAAACTGCATATAAAATGCATCCGATCCTTTTGATTCTTGATGGATATCCGTCGTTATGTTGGCGCAGTTTTCTCCTCTTAAATTTATTCTTTTGAAATTATCTCATCAATCGTTTATAGTTCTTGGCGGAGTATTGTTTTGAACTACCATTTTTTTTTATTTGTACGACATTGGCTTAAAAAACGACGCGTGCATTTTAGTAAATTATCTCTTTTTGAAAGACATTCTGTCCTTAACCCTCTTGTACCCGTGCGAGGTATTTTAGATACCATTATTGGACAGACCACTACAGGTTGCTTCTTTCTTCTGTATCCTCTTTTTGGGTTTGATTTGTTTGGTGAGTCTTTTGTGGAAAAAAAGTGCTTAACAGCTTTGTAGTTTATTCCTTTTCTGGAAGGACCTCTAGTCGCAGATTTTGCTCAAAGTTCTGATGTGTGTAGGAGAAGATACTGAAGACGATGAAGACTCCCATTCACCATCTTCATCCGAAGAATTGGCTTTTTCTGCACGTATCGTAGGATTCGATTGCTTAGGAGAAATAAGATTATTTTCTTGTGGCCTCTCTGATAGTGTTGATGGTGCAAAAGCTGTTTCTGGTATCATGGTCAAGATCAAATGGATAGATGCCTGTAGCCCGAAATCCTGCTGATACATTTGAAGATGTAGTCGCTTTTGGCCATAAATACTATGCCGAAACTTGACTTGGTTAATTTTCTTTTTAGACAAACATGATAGAAGCACTGCAATACGTCGTCCCAATGGTATTCGAAGGATTAAAACATTGTGTTGCCGTAGGAACTCCCACACGTCGGTTATGGACTTACGAGTGGTCGTTTATTGGCACCTCTTGCTAGCTTGTCAGCAATTTTATTGCCTCTGATCCCAGAGTGAGTTGGCACCCATCTTAGCGTGGTACTAGTTTTACAAGACAGCCTGGCTGTAAGACATGATAATCGGTTAAGGAGATAAGTGTACAAGTTGCTGATATTTTTAATTAAGTAAAATTCATTCATACTTTAGTGAACTTGGGCATGTCCGCCCGATAAAAAGAAAACCCGGAAGACTATGTGAGAGTAGACATTTTATGAACTGTTGCAGAGAATCCAACAACAAGTACAAACATATCGAGAAACTAACATTAGCCATCCAACTGTCTTAAAACGTTTACATCGACAAAATCGTCATCCCCACAAGATGTTGTTTCTACAGGAATTAACCGTAGACGATCCAGATCGTAGAGTACAGTTCTGCGAAGAATTAATGAAGCAATTGAACAGAAATGAGATAACTTCTGTCCTTTTTTCGGATGAATCAACTTTCATGTTGAACTGAGAAGTTGTGGGTGGTGGTGGTGGGCGGGCGATACTGGTCAGTAAAGAACCCTCAAAACTCCTACGCAATATCCACAAGAAGTGAAACGTCTGGACAGGTATCATCAGAGCTATTTTGTTCAACTTGATTTTTTAGCATCAAAATGACTATATTTAAAGTATGTTATGATAAGCATGCCAACTTTTTATCATTGATACTTTTGTGCAAAGAAATTGTAACCATTAAAATATTTCTGACAGCTGTCAAATTATAACAGGACTAGGAGAATATTTTTATCGTTTCCGTGGATTGTAATAGTTAGCAATGCTTTTAATCGCTGTAAAAATGTAAAAAATACTGATTTCATAACGGGTGTAACTGTCAAAATATGCCTGTCAACTGTCAAATTATAAAAGGACTTCATTACTTTTATTGTTTTGAGCGGTGTAATACTTAAAATGCTTCTAATCGCTGTTAAAATGTAAAAAATATTGATTTTATACGAGTTTAACTGGTGTAACTGTCAAAATATGTCTGTTAACTGTCAAACAATAAAAAGCAGTTTACTAGTTTGCTGCTGTACTAGCAGACAGATTCGGCTCAAATTCTCATTGCCAATATTAATGCTTTCTTACCGTTTCTACAGTTGCAGTTATCAAAATATATTTATGACAGCTGTCAAATTGTAAAAACTCGCACATTTACTTTACAACAGTTTCGACGCTTGCCTCTCTTTTTATAACAGTTAACATACTTCCATTCCCTATCTATCAAACGCTGAAGACAGTCATACTTCTATAACTGTCAAAATGCTGCAACTCAAATCAGTAAATTTTTGTAAATTGGTGTTTTTTAACCGTTTCTGTATGTCACAGCTGTCAAAATCGTTTTGACAGAATAAAATATACCTATAAAGAAATAGAAGAATGTGTAAATTTTTTTCTTCAATCGATAGTTGTCGCAAACCGGCAACATAATTTGCTAGCCGATCAGTTTAGAAATTCGAACTAGATACAGAAATAAAACACCCCGAACACAACTCAATTTCAGTTTAAATAGGGAGTAGAACTAATTTTGATTTATTAGAGTCGGAAAAGCGCATTGCAGACGAGCGAATACACACGGACACAACACACTGAACATCCGAGAAAAAATCATCACATTACCGGGCAATAAAACAATAAATTTCGCGCTCCAATTTCGATATCGATTCCTTCCTATTGGGTCTCATTTGTTTAATTCGATAACTAATAGGTATAAATTGTCGCGGGCACGGCGCACCCCCTCTTTTTTTATCCGCCTAATCCAGCCAATCACGTCACGCGCCATATCAATCAAACTAACCAATAATTAATATTGATCAGCGATGTGACGAACCAAATATTAAACCGAACCGATATACGATTTCCGATGCCCGATCTGGGCTTCCTGTAATAATCTTGATTGAATTTAGTTTATATGTATATACAGGGTAAATACAGGGTATATACAGACAAAAGTTTTTCAACTATACAGTGTGTTGTGATTTTTAAAAAATAGAACACCCTGTATTTTGATGTTGTTGATATCAATTTCTTTCTTTTTAAGAGTACTATCAAAATATGCTAAAATATATGGAGTGTTCCATTAAAAAAAGAAAAGTTTGTATCGTCACTCATTTACACAACACTCTGTATAGTTGAAACTAATTTTAGAATGTGTATTTTACGAGTGGCTACAACTTTTGTCTAAAATACTTTTCTCTGACTGTAATAATAAAGCACTAATCTTCCGTCCTCGCATGGTCTAGACACCCTGTATACAAGGTGTAACGATATTCTTCCATATCTCCATTTTTATGCTAAATACAGCAAATATTTAAATACAAAAGTTGTTTAGTTTTACGAAATTTATAACGTGAAATTATTCTATGATATACAGGGTGTTTAGTTTGCCCGTAACCATCAGTGTCTTTACATTTTTAAATGGAACACCCTATATATGATCACATTTTTGAATTTCTTGAGGAATATTAAGGCAACTTTATATAGGATCATATTCAATTATTTTCATTAGTTTACAAGATATTGACATTTGTTTGAAAATTTTGACATTTGGCTCTCTCCAGAAAAATGTCATTATTTCGGTAACGGAAAAAAGTAACATTATGAAACTTAAGATAACGTTAGAAGCATCTCCTACGATGACAATAAGCAGATGTGAACTTAAATACGTTATACAGAGTGTTCTAGAAATCAGTGATCATTTTGAAACAATTGAAAGGCAAAAATTTTCATTTTTTCAAATTGAAACACTATATTTTTATGGGTTAGTTGAAAGCCAAATTCGATTATCTATTAGTTTGAATAAAGCATGTATGTAGTTAAAATTAACGGTTTTAGAGATATTTCCAATTATTTCTCATTTCTTTGCCTGTTAAATAAAAATTTTAAATTTGAACTTTCATTACTGACATTTTTGTCAATCTACGTGAGTTTTAAATTTGTATTTATATTTAAAATATGTGAAGGTACGTTTACGTAATTGATATAAAGTGACATCCAAAATGTTTAGTCTTTGAAAGACTTCGGGATCGATTTAGTAAACAACTTTTGTATTTAAATATTTGCTGTATTTTTATTTTTTTTTATTAATCGATTATATTCAAAAAATTCTTTTTGATGGTTTAAATCGAGCGACCGACCGACCAACCAACCGTCGAACGATGTTGGTCGGAATCGATAGAGTCGAGAGCTGTAAGAAGAGAAACTAAAAACTCCTCTTTGTAATTTTAATTTATCGGCCCCTTTTGCGCAGTGTTAATGAGTTTTCTACCTAAGAAGAGATTCTTATTACATTTTAATTGAGGTGATGTGTACAGTATTGATGCTCACAATAGCTGTGGCCCTTTGTGCCAGCCATTGTACTTCAAGTTTTAATAGATACCCACTTCTTTTTAGGATTCATTATCAGTCAGCCGCAGAGCGAACGACAGCCAGTGTAGAAAGCTGCAGGCCCGAACACCAAACCTTAATCAACCGAAATTTAGATATTATATTTTCCGTTACCGTTTTCGGAACCGTCTCTTCATCTCTTTAGATGGTGGTGTGCGGAGGCGGTACCTGCAGATATACGGCCGCGATTAGAAGGGGCGTTTATTCGAAAAACAAATATTCCTCAGTTGCGATTTAATTATCTGCTTGGGACACTCGACTTACTCGCGAATTTAATTACGATAAAGATGGAGGTGCTTTTTAAATGCGGTGAAATAAATAAAATTCGGTTCTTATTATTATTTTTTTATTTTCCGTTCTCTCTGGTTCTGGTAAATCGTTCAATTTACCACGACCTCGTTATCTTGTCGTTCATCACACGAATGCGTTCGTAAATAGCTTACGCTCGCGAAAATAATTCCAGAAAGCTGCCAATCCATTAATTCGATATATAAATAAAATGTTCGATTTTAATTTTCTTTAATCAAAAAATGTAAATTTTCAGAACGGTGGATTCTAATCCAATTAAATCCGCTCTCGGGCTTGGAGCGCAAGCGAAAAAAAATAAAATAAAACGAGGAACGAAAGGATGAATGTGACGGACGAGCGCTCTCTCGGAGAAAGAGAGAGAACGGCGGCAAAAAAAAATATATATAACGCGATGTGTACGCCTTAGACGCCAGCGACACTGACGCCGGCGACGCTGACAACGACGACGACGGTGTTCTGTTTATTTTACGCAAAAATTAGATTCATTAATGTATCTAACTCCTGACGTGCCACCAATTAAAATATCGATGTAAATGGCGACGAAGCATAAACGCGATAAAAAGAAATTTGTGTTAGAGCGAATTTACAAAACACGTAAACAACGAGTTGGTGGGACCTGATCCTCGAAAAATTCGCCTTTGAAATTTGTGTTTTTTTTTTCCTTCATGCCCCGTTTTGTTATATCTTTATCGGTTAATTCGATGCTGTTTTTTTTTTCCGTGAGTCATGACCACGCGAATATATTTAACGTTTTATTTATGCATGTATTTACGTTGTTTACGTTATCAGATCTTATATAACATTGTATCCAGTTTGTTCTTTTCAGGAAATTATATACAAATATACAGATTTAATCGTGAGTTTAGGTACTTGCAGAAAACGATCTATTCTAGTGTAATATAAAAAAAGATGTTTAAGAGCTGCCAGATATATACGAGGGGGACCTGAAATGTTTCCGGAATCGGCAATAGATGGCGTACGCAGATTGCAGATTGATTCATTAGTCGGCAAGGACAACCTCTTTTATAGCAACTGTCAAATTTTAGACGTCTACTGTCAATACTTGTTGTTTAAGAGTGTGTTTTGTGTAGCAAGCAAATGGAGAAAATCGAATTTCGTGCACTGATAAAACACTTTTGGATGGCTGGGAAAACTGCCACAGAAATTCGAAATATTTCGCTAGAGGCTCATGGGTGAGTGAGTTCAAACGTGGTCGCACAAGCACAAGTGACGAACTACGCAGTGGACGCCCAAAAATCGCTACCAACGATGAAATGATCGATAAGATTCATGATGTCGTGTTAGTCGATCGCCGATTGAAGCTGAAAGAGATAGCAGAGACAATAGGCATCTTAGAGAGATGCGTTGGCCGTATCCTACCCGAAATTTTGGGCATGAAAAGCGTTTCGGAGGAGTGTTTGGCCAGAATTCAACGCAATCTAAGGGCTTTCTTTATGCGATTCGATGCAGTATTGAAGGAGAAACGGCTTCGTTTGCACCACCGGCTCATTCATCCGACATCGTCGAGTCCAAATTGAATGAGTTAGGAGCTACGAATCTCATCGAGTCTCTCATCCTCCCTATTCACCGGGCGTAGCCCCATTTTCAGGTCGCCCTCGTATACAAAGTGATTCAGTTTCTGTTGAAAAGCTTGAATGCTGTAAGAACTGCAACTCCTGCTTCTCCTGATAAAAATTTTATAATAATTAGATAAGGTTGAAGTGCAGTGATTTAAAAAATTAATGTCGCCTTCCTTAATCAATCTGCAGAAACAATAAAATCTGAAGAAAATGGGGGCTCGTTCAAGCGGCACAACAGTTTAGTGTGTTGAGCTATTGATTCTTCTGAACCGTATACAATAAATTCTGGTTAATTCCAACAGCGACTCAACAATTGCACCAGAAAATTCTTGTTCACTAGTATCACCCCCGACTGCAAGACTCGCTAGATGTCACCATTGCAAGTGCAGCAATAAAGGAAAGTCGTTCAGGCGTTACGATGATGATGAGTTCTACCACACCAGAAACATGTTTGCCGTTTACGTCAACTGTTGTGTTGCTTGAACGCGCCCAATGTAATTACAAACTGGAACTAAATTAGACTGAATCTTAAAAAATGTAAAGAGAGACATTAATTTTTTTTTGACAGCAATACTTCACACAAATTTTCACAATATTTCTTTAAAACATTTTCATTCGCAACCTGATTTACCTGGTTTCATCAGATTCCGAAATAATCCTCCGTAACCCTCCTCTCCTCTGTATCAATACTATACAATACAAAGTTTTAACGTTAAAAAAGGAAATCCAAAGATGTAATGAGAAAATAGAGGGTGTGGCAAGCTTAGATCCTTTCTCCTCCTCCCCCTCCCTCCACACATTGTTTTTTGGCGAACGTCTAATTACTTGATTGATTGATTGATTGCTATCAAGGCAGGGCAGTCTCTAATTATCCCTAACACTGCGGCCCACTGGGCCAATAGTGTTATTCCTGCCTTGATTCCATTTTACTCAAACAGGCTAGTTCCCTCGATCAGGTTTAGAAGCCTATTTGGTAAATCTTTCTCCACTGGTAGATCAAATGCGCTTTGCAAAGTAACCCTACGTTGACTTAGTGCCACGCATTCGAAGATGATATGAAAGGCTGTTTCCTCCTCCTCAGTCTGCATAGGGGTTCATCTTTATAGATCCCCATCTTGTGCAGATGACCTCTTAGACAGCCGTCACGTCGACAGACCGTCATCTCGATCTCCCTAGGGATTCTTCTCCTGGTCAGTAGAACAACCTCGGTCTTCTCCGTTGCCAGGGTCTGGCCGTGTTCGTCCATCCATGTGGTGACTCTTCTCATTACCTGGTTGAGCCTTCTCTGGGCATCCGCCTCGCCACGCGCTAGGATGACTGCCGCTACGTCGTCTGCGTATCCTATCAGATACGCATCTTGCGGCAGCTCCATTCGGAGGATCCCGTCGTAGGACACATTCCATAAGTCGGGGCCCAGTATGGAGCCCTGCGCCGCTCCCGCTGATATCTTCTTTGTGCACGGCCCGCCTGCGGTGTCGTAGACCAGCTTCCTGTCGTTAAGGTAGCTGCGTATCATCCTAAGTAAATAGGATGGCGTGTCGAACGTGTTCTGCAAGGCGTCCAACATGACGTCCCATCTCGCCGAGTTGAAGGCGTTTCTTACGTCCAATGTGACGAGCATCACTAGGGGTCTCGAGTCATGATTTCCCCGTTGAGCGGTTTCGAAGGTTTCCACTACCTGCGCTACGGCGCCGACGGTGGAGTGTCCCTTCCTGAAGCCATGCTGTCTCTCGGACAGGCCTCCCACGTCGTCTATGCTGCTCTCCAGTCGCGTTTTGAGCAGTCTTTTTAGTAGCTTTCCAGCCATGTCGAGCATAGATAGCGGTCTGTATGCCGATGCCGTGGTCGGATCGCCCTTGCCTTTGCTTATCAGCACTAGTCGCTGTACCTTCCATCTCTTGCAGAACGCTCCTTCTGTTAAACAGCGGTTGTACATGTTCAGAAGCAGATTTGGGCAGACGCGCGCCACAATCTTGAGAGCTTCAGTCGGAATTCCGTCGGGTCCAGGTGCTTTCCGGTTTTGTAGGGAGTTCGCCGCTCTTGACAGTTCATCTCCGCTAAAAAGCGGGATGTCGTTCAATAGTTCGTCCTCCATTTCCGCAGTTCTCTCCGGATGGGTAGGGAACAACGTGTCAACGATGTTCCGCATCCGATCTCGTTCGAGGACTGGATTCGCCGTTTTCGTCGTAAGCTTCTGCATGACGATCTTGTACCCAAGGCCCCATGGGTCGTTGTCAACGTCCTGCCGCAGCTCCTCCCACTTACGTTTCTTGCTCCTGTAGGTGGCGTTCTTGAGATCTCTCTTGGCGTTCCTAAAGTCCTCGGACTCTAGTTCTGCCGCGTTCGGATCTCGTCGTCTCACTCTGGTTATTCTCCGTCTGAGCTGTAAGCATCTTTTCCGGAGGGTCGCGATCTCGTCGTTCCACCAATACGCAGATCTTCTGTTGTGTTTCCTTTTCCGCGGCATAGAGGCGTCGCAGGCGCGACGTATGAGGGCCATGGTCGCGTCCGCTATTGTCTCCGCCGAACCGGAACATTCCATGACGGCATCCTTTCCCCGAGCGACTGCATGAGCCAGGGCGTCTTCATCCAGCTTCGCTACGTTCCATCGAGGACCGGGCTGAGCAGGATTTCGCCTGATCTGCTGCTGCCTCGTCACGTTGTAGCTTATGTACTGGTGGTCACTTCCGGTGTAGTCCTCCATGACTCGCCAGTCCACGATGTCCCGCACAATGTCCTCCGAGGCCAATGTGATGTCCAATAATAATAATAATAATAATAATAATAATAATAATAATAATAATAATAATAATAATAATAATAATAATAATAATAATAATAATAATAATAATAATAATAATAATAATAATAATAATAATAATAATAATAATAATAATAATAATAATAATTTTTTTTTTTTTTTTATAATTATTATAATTTCCTCCACATGCTCCACCTTCCCCAAGACATAAGGCCAACAAAATGTCGACCTCACCTCCCGGGTACCTCACGCTGACTCAGCAGTTGCCCCCCACTACCTAAAGAGTAGAGAGGCGCAAGATGCCGGCCACAAAAAGAAAAAAAAATTAACAATATAATTAAATAGAAAAGCGAAACACGCATGTACATTTGAGAGCAAAAGACTCCCATCAAAGAACATACAACTTAATTTCTATATACTATTCTAATAACTACATACATATGTAATATAATAGAGATTTGTGCCACTAAGCTGAATGCTTGACAGTGGCAAGGGTTTATTAATCAGTTCGCCAAAACACAACTGAATGGAATTATATAATTTTAACTAATTTTAACATTAACATTGGATGCTGTGATCAAAATAAGGATTATAATAAGCAAGACATATTGTATCTCGTAGTATTAGTGTTAAATTACTAGTCAAAGAACAGAGATAAAACAAAACTATAGTAGACTTAATCTTTCGTAAAAATCCCAGTATAACAGAAAAAAAAAAAAATCCCGTGTCTAACCGTATATAAAACGATGGTCAGAAAATAACATGCATGATGCAAAATCACATACTGAAGAAATGATAAAGTAAGCAGGCAATACACTAATAATCTTCACAGAAAAAAGATTATAAACAACTTCTTGCCAGCCCAGCTGCTAACAGGGTCATGACCGATACGCAAAAAATTATCGATAAATTCCGAAAGTTAGGTATAATGTAAAGGTTTATAAAGTATACAGGAAATATACCCATTTATACATACATATTATATTATCTGCGTGTTTATTTCGCAGAAGTATCTTTCAGTACGTATATATTTAGTAGATACTTCATAATTGGGCTGGATTACACGTAATTATAACAATACATACATGATCACAGATCATGCATTATCCAGTCTCTGATTCGCGTTTTTACTTCACGTAGTGACTGAAGATTCCTTAAGTTTCCCGGTAGCATATTTAAAAGTCTTGGAACAACTACTTGTCGTTGTCTTTGTCCGTATTTATTTGAGTACCGTGGTACTTCAAGTTCACGTAAAGAAATAGCTCTTGTTTTATGTGGGTGTTGACGCACAGTAGTAATTTGTTGATTGAAGTAGTTATTGATTAATACCCGAAGCATGTATAGTTCTTCAATTTTCAGTAGTTTAAGTTTTTTATATGCACTATTAACATCTTGTATATCTTTTTTAATGTGTCTGATTATCACATTTTGTGTTAATTGCAACTTATTTAAATGGCAGAAGGATGCAGTGCCCCAAATAACAATCCCATAGTTTAAAATGGATTCGACTAATGCGCGATATATTAGAATTAGGGTATGCTGTGGTACAATATTACTTAGGTAATAAAAGCAGCAAGAAAAGTATTTCAATTTTTTATGTACTTCGTTAATATGGATATTCCACAAGAACGAATCGTCGATAGTCAATCCAAGATATTTTTGTTGTTTCACTATAGGCAAAGGTTTACAATGACACAGACCTGCAGTACTTCCATTTCGAGCCATTATATGTAGACAGACATCTGTGTGAGCTATGAGTTTGATGTTGCAATAGAGTCTATTATGCGGTGAGGCTATGTACATAATATTGGTTTTTTTAAGATTAATTGATAATTTCTTGTCATGAGCCCACAATTGGAATTTAAAGAAATCTTGTTTTAAATTGTTCAGTGCTAAATTAAAGTCTTTATGTGCTGATACAACAAGAGTGTCATCTGCATATAAATAATGTTTGCATTTGTTGAAACAATGTTGAACGTCATTTACATATATGAGGTAAAGCAAAGGTCCCAAGATACTTCCCTGAGGGACACCACGTTTAACGGTCCTACTAGCGCTCAAACGTCCGCCATATTTTACTACAAGTTTTCGATTTTTTAAGTAATTGCAGAACCAAGAAAGAGTCAATCCACGAACACCTATCTTATGTAACATTGAAACCATTTCATCATGGTTAATACTATCGAATGCCTTCCGTAAGTCGATGAACATACAAAGTACGTGTTTTCCATTATCTAACTTTTCGTTTATACAATCCGTAACCAGTTCCAGTGCTGAGATGGTACCTCTACTTTTTATAAATCCAAATTGATTATCGCTTAATATATTGTATTTATGCAAATAGTCATAAAGATTATCAGCTATGTACCTTTCAATTATTTTATCTACGACGGACAAAACAGATATTGGTCTGTAATTATCATATATTCCTTTCGAGCCTCCCTTGTATATAGGCGTAACAACAGCCAGTTTTAGTTTCTCCGGGACTTCTCCTGTATATATTGAAAGATTAACTAGGTTAATTAATATATACTTAAACTCCTTACAATAATTTCTAATATCTGTCACTGAAATACCATCCATTCCAGTGGATTTTTTATCCGAAATTTTACAAATTAAATTGTTATACTCTTGTTCACAAAGGAAAGGTAAAAAAAACGATTGACGTTGAAGTACCTCATATGACAGTCCTCGTTCCTTCATATATGGAGCAAATAAGGCGGTATTACAGATGTGAGAAATGTTCCCGGCAATATCGGAAAAAAAAGATGCGAAACCATCTAAAGTCTGAGAAACGTTCTTGTCTAACAATGTTGCCTTGGTTGATGATCGTGAACTTCTACCCATAACTTCATTAATGTTGTACCATGTCTTTTTCATGTTGTTTTTATATTTCTGAAACTGGAGCTGGTAATAGACCTTTTTGCTTTCCTAATTGAGGTATTTATTTTGTTTCTTAAAGTTACGTATCTTAATCTGAGCGTTTCTTTTATTTGATGTGCTTCTGTAGATCTTTTCCATACTTTGTATGCCTTATCACGGTTTTTAATATTATTGACTATGTCCATCGTCATCCAGGGCCTAATTTTCGAGCTTCTACGATGAGTCCGGTGGGGAGCCATTTTTGAGTACTCACGTGCAGCTGTGTAGGAATCCACCAAGTAGTCATATAAATCATTCACGTTAGTAATAGACGTAACCGCAGTTTCTGTAAGTAGTTGATTAAGTCTTTCTCCAAATTTACTCTGATTGTAAGAGTTTTTTTTGTAATTGTAGCTTTTTTCTTCGCTAGTTGAGCATTTAAATGCGCCAGCTAACATGTAGTGGTCTGATATTTTAGCTAAAATTACAGAACTGGCAATGTTAATACTCCTACTTCTACAAAATAAATGATCTAAGCAAGATCTCACAATAATACCATTTCTGCTCTCTTCTCGAGTATACGTAGATATTTTTTTCATAAACCCGAATTTTGACATCAAGTTTTCATACGCATCTACAACCGTACCGAACTTCATTGTATCGATATTAATATCTCCGATAAATATTACGTTTTTAAATGAACAGCCACGTAAAAATGTTTCTAGTTCTTCCAAGAATAAAAGCGCGTCCGCATTTGGCGGCCTATATACTGCAATTAGTAGTAGTGATATGTCGTTAAATTTTAGTTCCAAAGAAATTAGCTCGCAATATCTAAAATCCGCGTGTTTTTGGCAGACATTTATATTATTCTTATAGTACACTACTAGTCCGCCACCGGCACGATTTGTTCTTAATTTTTCCACACACTCATAATCTTCCAAAAGAAATAAATTCCTACACATTTCAAACTCCCACTCAGTTATATTAACTTCCGCGAGAATTAACAGATTGATATTGTTTCTACTATTTTCTATATAACATAGGAGTTCGTCGAAATGTTTTTTGATAGATCTTATATTAAGAAATAGGATACCAAAGAACTCACCGAAATTGACACCTGTAAATCTTGTCCAATTTTCTAAATCATCAAATACCTTATTATTTTGTTCCCGTTCCAAAGATTGAAAGATATAGTCCTGATCCATAATAAGTGTTTGTTTTAAATGAGCCAAGAAAATAGCGGCGTAGGCCTATTTTAATATATTATGTAAGCTATTTTCGCATTTTATTTAAAATATCTTCGATCCGTCATCCTTTCTTATGAGTATTTGCCCGTTTTGTGACCACACATACTTCCAACCCACTTCCCTAGTTTTTTCCTTGGCTTGCCACAGTAATTTCTTCTTATATGAGGATAAGTGATCGTATATAAGTACCCTCTTTGTGGAGCGTCCTCCTATAATATCTTGGTTAATAAGAACAGCCCTCTTCTTTGCTTTAACTGCATTACAGGCCCTAACAGACCTAAATCGTACCACAACAGGACGAGGTTTCCCTGTTTGTTTGGTTTTCATTCTCTCCACTACATCTATTTCGGATGCATCGACATTCACATCCAATTTTTTAATTAGTTTAACAACTGCTTCTCCAAGGTTTTCTTCCGCTAATTCCTCTAATCCATGTATTTCTATTTTTGTTTCACTATCGTATTTCTCCAGCTCCGCGATTCTCTCAGAAAGCTCCTCAAATTTAGCTTCTTTAATTTTATCTTGGCTTATCAATCGATTTATAGTTTCATCAAATTTCTTCAATTGGCTTTCAATTTTATCCTGACCAGATTTTATTTCATCATATTTGGCTGATATGAATTGCTGACTCTTTACAATTCCGTCTATTTTATTCTGTAAATTCTTCAGAATACTTTTAATTTCCGAAATCTCCTGTTGCTTTAGACTGGATTGACTTGAAGATCTCTGAGACTCTGCCTCGTAATCGTCGGCCTTTCGCCCATCCCTACACGTTTCGCACCTCCACGTATTCTTCCTCTTATTACTCATAGCGTTGTAGGTAGAGCTTGATATTGAGCACTTAAAGTGATATCCTTCATCGCATCCATGACAATAGACAAAATCGCCCTCTTCAGGGAGGCGTTCACCGCATTTATTACACGATGTTAAAGTCATACTGTATATTGATTTGTTAGACAAAGAAAGAGTTATTGCATTTGTGTACGATATATATTTTTACCACGAGAGTTTTTTGTTTTTATATTTACTAATAAGAAAAATTTTTGAGACGTATGCTTTTTATTCACAGCCCGGATAAAACATACTTTTGCGACATATAAGTGAATATTGAATGGAAATTTACAATTTAATCTTTATCAGATAAATTAGTTAATACTTTTACTAGAGCTGTAATTCCTTTATCACTCAATAGATCTTTTTAAGATACACACGCCGCTACCGAATATATACAGAACTGTCGAAAATATCTGGCGCAATATAATGTATACTTATGGAGCACCCAAAACACGACCGACACGCGCGACGAACTGAATAATGAATAATAATAATAATAATAATAATAATAATAATAATAATAATAATAATAATAATAATAATAATAATAATAATAATAATGTGATCCAAGAAAACATGCACTGGATCAGGCACGACAAACAATTTTTAATTTTCGTTGCATGGATGTGCACAAAAATTTACTATTTTGCTATGTTTAGATGGGTTAATATTCCACAAAGAGCTGTATTTTGGCCACTCATGTCCAACACAAAAACTTTAATTGTTAAGCCAATCTCTGTAGCCTTTTCAATAATTGCTGTCACTTTACTATGAAATCTATAACTTGCTCATTCATCCAGCATCGTCCTGTCCAAATTAAACTGTGTAACCAGGAAAGATATTTATTTATTTTGTTAGTGACAAACGTCAGTACGGACAATTCACATCCTAGTTTTTAAAACAGGAACCAGCTTCCAAAAATCGAATCATTTCAACCTGATCCATTATATTCCTCTATACTCTAACTAATAATCTTAAAACCGTAGATACCTAAAAAAGAAAAAGATGATATTTTAAACCACGAGCGCGAATAAGAAAATCAAGTGCCCGAATCCACCCCTGATTTTACACAGAAGGAGAACTCCGCTGCACGTAGCACGAAAAGATATTCGGGCGAAATCCATCAATCTTATAATTAATTCCATTCGTTTAATTCTTTTGAAGATGACGTTAATTCAAGTCCGCGGTAATGGATTCTACTCGTGATTTATTTTTATACTCGGAAATATGTTTTGATACGATTCAAGGCGGTAAAATTGATGAATCTTTTGTAAACACAGTTCGGATATATCTCGACGTGGAAAATGAATATGGAAAATCAATTTAGGAATTGCATATTATTATAATTTTAAAGCTTCGTACCTATTTAAGTACTGAAACTTATAACATATATATGTAGTGATGCGACGTCATTAATATACGTAACTAAATTCCCTCCTCCCCGTCTCCTCCCCGGTTCCCGGTCTATGGATTTATAATTTCATTAGATTTAATTCGAGCGGATGGGTTGAACTTGGTAGACGTAGACACCATCTCTACACCTCGTCATCCCTGGCAAGCGGCAGTCTATCCGAATCCAATCGCAGCTGTGATAAAACACATTAACAAATTGTGTCCTAATTAGATTGGGCAGCAATCTGACGTGTTGTAGTTTAACTAACAGCGTCCTAATTAGCCCACGTTCTCGCCTCCTCCGTCCTATTTGCCAAAACCGCCTCATCCCCCGAACTATACGTCTTCAGTGAGCGACGATGCACCACCTCAAACTACTGCCGTACACAAAAACGGCGGCGTTAATAATTTTAAACGGCTATCTCGCTTAAATATGATAAAGATTATCATCAACGTTGTCGAGATAATCGACAATTATGTAGCGAAACAATGGATGAGAACACTTTTATGTGTTGGAGGAGTTTATGTATAATATAGGACTGCACCAATCAGAATCGTTCCTGAAAATATTTTCAGGAACTTTTGACAGCTCTAGCTTTCTTCTATATCGTTCCAGAGGTTTTTAAAGTAATATTAGGAACAGCAAAGTTGTTCCAGATTGTTTTAATTACCCCAAACACATGCAAGAAGATTAAAAGATCAAAACTTGAATAGTAAAAAGGATTTGGTGGGTTATTCGAAATTGCTTTAGTTGTACTGAATGTTGCTCATAATATTGGAAGCAGGATTGGTGGTTCAGAACGATTAACGACCCTCTCCCCCCAAAATTCTAAACGATGAAACACTAAGAGTGATTGATCAATTTTGAATGTATGTTGCTCTATCTTGGCAACTGCAAAAGAAACAGGAAGGAAAGATAATAGCTACAGAAATGAAATTTTTAAGGAAAATTAGTGGAAAAACAAAGTGGGACAAAATAAGGAATGAACAAATAAGACAAGAAGTAATCATTGCCAAGATAGAGAAAAACAGTTACAATGGTGTGGGTACATGGTAAGAATGGAAGAAGAGACACTGGTTAAAAAGATAGTTGAGGCTGGAAATATGGATAGGAGAAGGAAAGGAAAACCGAGAAAGGGATGGAGCGAAAGAATAGAAGAAATAGGACGAAAAAGGGAAAAAACGATACTAGAAATGAAAGAGATGGCCAGAGACCGGAAGAGATGGAGGGAATGGGTTAACAATTAAAATCCGACGCCTACAGCGGGCAAAAGGATTAGAGAAGAAGAATGTGTTGGAAAGCTGTTTGGCTGGAATGTATTAAAAATGAAGAAGTTCGTAACATCATCACATCTTGTCCTTGAAGCTTCCGATTCTAAAGAAGATAGTGATAAAAATCGACGAAGATCTTTTTCCAAATCCAGATTTAATTAAAGAAGGTCTTGAACTGGTCAATAAATTGGGTAAGGGAGACTGGGGTAAGATGACGAACAACCACAGTTTAGTGGTACACGTGGATGTCTGCCTTAATTTACTACACTGCCATCTGTTAGCCATGGACAAAGTAACTCAAAAAGATTTGATAAAGATGGTAGGTTTTAAAGCATGCTGTTGAACTTTTTCGAATAGCGAGTGTTTGTTGCAAGTTTCAGTGTAGCGGAAATAACAGTTTCTGGAGAATAGAAGGTAAGGTGAAGAATATTGCTGCATTATTTCTATATCGGACATTGTGCTGAACTGCTAAGCAACTCAAATTTGAATGAAGATCATTTCCCTAACCTCAAAGGGTAAGATGATGATGAACAGAATTTATAATGGCAATGAATCGGGCATATCAACAGTCCTTAGCAAGCTGCCAAAGGTCCAAAAGTCCAACTGGGAACAGCCGTGTCTCAAAAATTGTCAGTGCTGAACGAGGAAAAAATATAATTGTAGCCTATGCTATGAGTGCCATTGGTCAATTCATTCCACCTTTTTTTGTGTTTGGGCTTGTTCGTATGAGAGAGGAATTGTTATATAAAACGCCTCCAGGTTCTGACAGGGCAGATTAAAAAAATGGGTGGATGTCCAGTGAATGTTTTCAATCACTCTAGATGTTGGGTTTACCACCCCACACCTCACACCGTTTACAACCTCTGTGATACCTTTCTGGTCAACAATCCTGGAAAACAAATTGGTGATAAAAATATTGGCCAGCTCTTCTGTCAGGCATATCTCGAAGCGGCAACTGTAGGAACAGGTGTTGGAGCTTTTCAGAAGTGATCCATCAGTATTTATTGACGACGACTTTGTTCCAGCAGAAACAACAAATAGAGAATTGGTGTCAGAAGAATAAAATCCTACAACTTCTCAACATGCTTCAAAGGATGACTCGCCCGATCATCATGATGATGCTCCAATTTATGTCACTCGAATACAATTTTTAAGCCTCCTTTAGCTCCTACCAAAGAGCTTCAATCAAATCAAACTTCATAGGATTCAACTCTAAATAAAGTGACCCAGATGAATTAGGATTCTCCAAAAGCTAGCTGTAGTTACAGAGTTTCTCCGTACAGACCACTTCGCAAAGCCAAGAGAAATTCAAACTGAAAAAAAAGGATGCCAAAAAACGAAAAATTTCTATATCAAAGGAATTAACGCCAGCAAAGTATAAAAGAAAATGTGCAAATGTTGGAAGTCTTGGAATCGGAGAGGATGTAAAGGATGTATCATATCCTGAATGTGAAGAAGCGTTGACCCTCCAACAGAGGAGTGGATTCACTGTGGGCCATTTTCCAGTTGGTGGTATGAGGCCTGTTCTGACTATTCTAATCTATTGAGGGTAAGATGACGAAATTAAATATTTCCCAATGTAAGATTTTGGATTTTATTTTTAGATAAGCAAATATTTTCTTCCTTAGAAGAAGATACTGTTCACGTTCGTACGTTTCTTACATAATATTAGACTTGTACAGGGTGTCCCGTTTCAACGTGGATCTTAGATATCTGCCATATTTGTGAAAATAGACAAAAAAGTTATAAAGAAAAGTTATCCCAATTTATGTTCTGCATAACATAAACATATTTTTAACTATACAGAGTGTCTCGGCTATATTTATTTATCGATACCAACTGATGCAGATTGTCAAAGAATAATTCTGTCTTAAACGCAATTAACAAAAGGATCGTTATGAGATATTCAAACGAGAAATTAACTTATACAGTGTGGAACTGTTCCACACATGATTTATTTAATTAATCGAATTCAGAAGAAACTATTTACTTGCTTCTCGTTTATACAGATAGGCAAAGTCCTAGACCAACCTAGGCAACATTATCTGCATTGTCTTATACCAATCCTTGTATAAACATTTTTGTTCAACACTAATGTAAGTAGCCAATGAGGAAGTGGGGAAGTATGGGAAAGTGTTCTAGGACAGTACGTTATTGGACCATTTTTCTGCGAAAGCTATTTAAATAATGACAGAAACAGTATTTTTTTACTACAGAAGCTATTTCGTTATTTGGACGATTTATCAATAGAAGTGCCAAGGCACATGTGGTTCCTTCATAATGGAGCTCTTTGAGCTGAGTTATGGAATCTAAGAGCAGCATTCCATAACCTCTTCGAGGAGAGATGCATTGAACAGAGAGGTATAATAGAATGGCCAACTAGATCACCGAAACTTACTAAGAAGAAATATCATTTCTTCTTCTGGGCATACATGAGAGAGTTGGTACACCGAACACCACCGAATATTGAACAAAATATGCGAGAAAGAATTGTATAAGCTTTTACGTCAATAACTCCTGAAATGTCGAGAAGAGTTAAAATCAATTTTCAAAGAAAAATTAATATTTCGGTAAGAGGAAAAGGCATAATTTTTAACATTTATTACAATTTCTTTTTGTTTTTAATAATTGATGAACATTATGTTTGCATACTCTTTTGTTTTTGAAATATTTTCAAGGTTACCTCGAAATTGGAGACAACATTTTTGTAGCTTGCGTAATACTATGAAATATCTTGAAAAGTATAAAAGAAAACATGGTACTTTATATACAGTGGGTGGCCAAATTATTAGAGCCACAGTACAAAATTGGCATTTTTGGTTTTTGTGCAAGAATCGACTGCCTGGGCACCTAACTTGGCATGCTTTCTACGCAGTTTTCTTTAATTCTTTCACTTCTATGCCACACTTCTATTAAGCCCTCGATCAACCGACGCTTGGTGGTGATAATTTCTTTCTTCATCAACTTCAATTTTCAATTGGGTTGAGGTTTAATGAATTGCCAGGCCAGTCAAGCATACCTTCACGTGGTTGTCAGAGAGGAATTTCCACAATTTCTGGATCTGAAGAAACATTTTTGTTTGCAGTACTCTCAAACACTGGTCCTGTCTCATCGTTCCTTCGACGATAAGACAGGTTCCTAGACTGCTGATGATGGAGCACATTTTTTTTTCCTGAACTTCTCACAAATCCAGCTCTATCTACGAGGATCTTCACGGTCGATTCGTCCAAAACCCAGACCTGGAATATTTTGTCATTTTAGAATTCAAGACAAACTGATAAATTGTAAGGTGCACGAGGGAGTGAGAGAGAACTGTCCAATCCTTATGATCTTTGACCATGACATGACATTGTAGACTTTTTTTCTTTAGTAATGGAGGTTATCTTTCTGTTAGAGCGATTAGTGTTAGTTGTTAAAGTTCTTATCTCTGTTGTTATTTTCTTTAGTGAGGTGTACATATTTGGTTTTTCCCATCATAAAAAAGCTTTTGTTTACGTCCGCACAAAGTGACTTGTAAGCAGAGAATTAACAGCACTGACACAAAATGGCGTCTGAGTTGTCAACATAATAAAATAGAAACAAACTTATCAATATATTATGTAGCTTTAATTATAAACCATTTTTAAACAAATTGTTTGAATTTCGAATTTGGGTCTAATAATTTGGCCACCCACTGTACATGAATGGAAAGGTATTAGAATGAGGAATCTATCGACCTAACAAAATATATAGGGTGCCATTTAAAAAAATGAAGTTATCTGGAGACGAAGTTCCGGAAATGCGTTGAATCATTTCTGACAACCGGAAGTAGGTATTCATCTTCTGTTGATGTCATTGTCTATACCGGACTATATAGTTTACATATTCTTGATTTAATTTCGATAACTATTTTCAGGATCAAGCTATCGCGGCATACGAAAAACACCGAATCGGGATAGTTTTTACGAAAACGTAAAATATTTCCATAACTATTAGGGTGGTTTATATAAAGTGGGAATATTTTTTAGCGTACTATTCAAAAATGCTAAAATATATAGGGTGTCCCATTTAAAATAACGGAGCAAGTATGTGTTTACCTACTTTGTATGGTTAAACATATTTTTAGGTCATGCAGAACATAAATTGAGATAACTTTTCTTTATAACTCTTTTGTCTATTTTCACAAGTATGGCAGATATCTAAGATCCACGTTGAAACGGAACACCCTGTACTTATATTCTATGATTTTTTTCCCTTACTGTCGCCATCTTACCCCACTCTCTCCTAACGAGAAATGAGCTGGAAAGTTAAAACATGATCTGGTGTCATTAATGTCCTCTTACCTCCTAATTGCTGCGTTTTTTGCATCCACTGAAACATCGACAACACAGAATGCTGGTCCTAATTTTGCTCAATAGATTCTACTGGCTTTTTATGTGTAGCCCACTTTACAACACAGTAAATCAGTGTTTCTGATTTAGTGACATTTTGTCTGACTTTTCAAACGATATGTTCAACCTCATGGTTTAATGTGTTACTTTTTCTTAAGATTGAAACCAATTGCCTTAGATGGAACATATCTATCATGTAAAAAACAAGATTGGGATGTTTAGAACTGTTGTAAGTTGAGTTGGGAATTTTCTGATATTTAAAATTTTAAAGTCTAAGATTGTTGGCAAATTTTAGCGAAATTTATGTATGATTGGAGCAGTTTTCAATTGTTTTGTTTGAGTAATTTTAAACAATAATCTAAAAAAAAAATCATCCTCTGATCGAGATAGGGTACAGAATTAATTAATGCATTGTTCTTGAAGCAATAACCGCCGTCTAAATGGAAACGCTACCCTGTGGCCCCTCCCTCTTCACCGGCGGACGTTTACGGGCATCACAGTCGAAGGGTTTCCGAACGAAATAAAATAAAAAAATATGGTCCAACTCTCCCTTCGAATGGAATTCGCAATCTCCAATATCGAATTCCATCATCACAGTGAAATTTTTCCAACTGGACATAACGTTATTTCATATTCCAATTCGTTAAGTTTCGATCATGAAACGTAATAGACCTACAGCTGTACACAGGATGTATATAGAGATATATATTTTCGATTTTAAACCCGCAGGCACGATGAAAATATTTTTATTCCAGCTATATCCGTTCGTTACCTATACATATATGTTACATTATGTTATTTTAACAGAACGAAGTTTTGAGTTTTAAACTTTGAATATTAGATTTCAACTTTTCTTATAATTTATAAACTAGGAGAGTTATTTCATGGGTTCAAGTTTTTTTCCCCCAAATTAAAATTCTTTCCGTTTTATTTCATGTAAATAGGCGCAAACATACGCGATATAAAAGGAGGCAACTCCCTAAATAAAAGGAGGACAACGACGACAAATAGATACGCATCATTTATTTATTAAATGATGAAGAGTCGATTTCACGTAACGTTATACTCGGCAGAAAGGAAGAAGGATAGAATAAAAGCGAGACGTTCTGTATAGTATACATAGATACATACGATCTAAAAAAGATCCATCCCCTCGTTTAAAATTATGAATACAAATAACAATAACATTGTTTTCTACCGTCAAAGGGAATGGAATCGCTGAAGCGGCACAATCTTTTAAACGGAGATATGAAAAAGAACAGTCGAAGGCTACTGACTGACTGTGTTTTCTTTCTCTGTAATATGTGATATTGTAGCGCCGTTTGGTTTATCGATTGGAACGAAATTGAAAATAACACTTTTTAGTGTTATGTAGAAATTTGTAGAAAGGTTTAAAATAAATTTAAATGTTTGTTTATAATTTTTAATGATCGCAGTGCCTACCAATTAAAAACTAACGACACTAATGCAGACTGATGCTAAACTAATTGAGAAGTTAAAATTTCTTTCATCATCATTGCAAGAGCCAAATAAAGGAAAGGACGTAAGTGTCAACTGCAAAACTCAGCAATTTCTGTAACTCTCATGACCTTGCTATGAACAGCCTTTTGCATTATCGGAAAATTTCTTCTCTCTTCTTTTTAAATTGAAACTACTGTTATGGACTCTATTGTAGACCAAGACATCATTTCAGACTTTATATCGTTGTTTGAAATCGATGAATGTGATTGTTGATTACACATCTAATAAATCTAATATTATTTTTTTCGATTTACTGTCTGATCCTCATGTAGGTGGTCTCAAGAACCTGACAAAAGCACAACGTATACCTTTCCATCGTTCTCGACAGTTTTATTTTGAAATAAAAAAAAGAAGATCTAGAAGTAATTTAAATTTGTGACTTCGATTTCGGAAGAAATAGCGATGGTGCCGTATTTCGCAAGTTGTTAAGACAAGATCAGCTGAAAATTCCACCTCCTACTTTCTTGTTGGGAGATGCTAATAATGAACCATTTCCTCACTATTTTGTAGGCGATGAGACTTTTCCTTTATTACCGTACTTAATGCGGCCTTATCCAAGAAGAGTTATAACTGACGCAAAAAGAATTTTCAATTTTCGACTTTCTCGAGGTACAAAAAGTGTGGAAAGTGCTTTTGGAATGTTGACATCAAAATTTCGACTATTTGAACGACCAATATCTTGTAATGAACAATGTGCAGTAGATATTGTTAAATCGGCAGTTGTTTTACACAATTTTATGATTTTCTTGGTAAAGCTGAAGGCAGAAAGCTATTCTGAATGCTCCGACAAGAGTTAGCCATCATGTATGCGTTCCAGTAGCTCTGACAGCAATCCTTGGTGGAATTGCTCGCCCTGTTCTTCACTTGTGAAGAAAGAGTAACTTGATGCTCACGTTACCTCCAAGCCTTTGAAAGTGACTCATCAGTTGTTCGACGTTTTGAGAAAATTCAGAACTTTTCTTATTTCCCATCACTCTATGCCGTTTTCTCAATCTCTGTCATAGTGTTCGTAAAACTTGAGTCTTTTATTAATGATCTTATTTGTAGCCCCGTCAAACTTTTTTGATAGGAGAAGGAAACAATTTCCATTTTTGTCAAGACCTTTCACAAATTGTTCTCTCTCTCTGTTACAAAATAAAAAACTGAGGGTAGGTATATTTGACATCAGCGACGTCAAATTAGTAAATATCACGTGATAAAAGTCAATCATCAGATAAAAGTTATGCCATATTGTTGTGCAGTGTTATGATTGGTAGATCATTTATCCAGATTAAAAAGAATAGTGGATCCAATACAGTACACTGTGGGACTCCTGTTGACATTTCCTATATTGTAATTTCAAATTACAGTGCTATATTGTCTGTATAAACCGGAAATTGCTAAAAACAAACCTGTATAAGACGGAAGCGTGTGACGTTTTAAGAAAAATGATTAGTTGAAATTTGTTTCTGCATATTTGTGTAGTCAAAACAACGGAAACGGTGAGTGATTGCGGTGAAAACAATGTCAGGGTGCAAAATTAATTATCGTTAAAACTTAAAATTGAACTTATAAATGTGGTAAAACTCAAGTCTATCAGATTTTGGAAGACAAACAGAAGATTCGTGAAGATTGGTTAAGTGGTCATCGTCAGGAAAAGTCGATCGTTTACGAATGGTTTTTAAATGCTAGATCGAGAAATATGCCGATTTCTGGGCCAATTTTTCAAGAAAGAGCCAAAATTATTGCAACTCGTTTGAAGAACGATTCATTCAAAGCTTCTAACGGATGGCTTGAAAGCTTTAGAACACGACACCAAATTTCTTTTAAGCAACAGTTGTCGAAAATTGGAAATCAAAATTGCCTGAAATAATTGAAGGTTATGAGTTAAGAGATATCGCTAACTGCGATGAAACCCGACTTCCACTTTGACTTTAAAAAATGAGAAAAACAGCCTAAAGAACGACTGACAGTTTCTCTTTGCGCATTTGCTGATGGAACTATTGAAAAGCCATTAGTCATAGAAAAAGCTTCGAAACCTCCTTGTTTAAAAAATCTAGATATTCTAGATACGCTTCCGGTTATCTGGCGTGCCAATAAGAAAGTATGGATGACGTCTTCGTTAATGGATGAATGGCTGAAAATATTGAACAATAAAATGAGAAATCAGAAAAGATAAATATTCTTCTTTTCTTAGATAATGCGCCCTGTCATCCTTGGTCCAACCTTTGGACCAAGGTATTATCAAAAATTTTAAATTCCATTATAGAAAACGTGTGTTTCAATCAATTTGTGCCAATATGGGAGACTGCAATTCAGCAAATAAAATTTCTGTGCTAGATGCTATTCGTTGGATTTCAGTTGCACAAAAAAATATAATCGCCAACTGCATAAAAAATTGATTTAGAAAAGCAGGTTTTATTTTAGAAGACAATGAATCAGAGATTGAAGAACTAAGTCCAGTGCAAGAAATAAATGAGGTTGAAATTCTGATGAAAGAAATAGACCAAAATAGTGCAACAATAACGGCTCAAGATTACATTGACATGGACCAGGAACTTATAGTTAACGACGATGCAGCAATAGATGAATGGTTAACCGCTACAATACCTATTAATTATCAGATGGAAATAGAAGACGAAGATGGCAATGGCGATGACAAAACTTCTGGGGTAGGTAATGTTTTTTGTTTAAATTTTTTATGTTAAGTATTTATTTAAAGTTTTACAGTACTACTACTACTACTACTTAATACATGTGCCCAGAAATGTTCAGTTTTCAATAAAATGTATAATAATAAAACGGCGGCCATTTTGGACATAATTAGTCAATCATGTCATTTCTTTTTTTGGATGGAGATCCAGGTTGTAGAGGTAAAAAACCAAAAATGGGGTCTTTAGAAAAGAAATTACGATTGGTAGATCATTTATGTAGATTAAAAAGAGTAGTGGACCCAATACAGTACACTGTGGGACCCCTATTGATATTTTTTATATTGTAACTTTTGTTGGAAAATAAATACCAACCCAACAAATAAATCTCTTTAGAAGATATGTCTGTATCCAAAAATAACACAAAAACAAGCTAGAAACAAAAAATTAAGGGATAAGGATAATTAATCTCGGAGTTTAACAAATTGTGTCGAAAAAATAGACTTGAAGGTTTAAAAAAGGAAATAGGAGAGGCCACAAGATGTTAAACAAAAACCATGACCAGAGTTTCAAATGAATTTCTTATGGAGAAAAGCTTGCAGTGGAACATATTATGCAATTAAAACAAAATTCCATCTTTGAAAACGGAGTTTCTAGGTGAATCGACTAGAGGGCGCACTTAATGAACAGTTACCTTCAAAAATCTATTAAGTACTACCGATTTAATTATACTTTACAAAGCAATTACGTTGACATTTATTGATAGCAACAAATAGCAGGTACTTTTCCATTATCATACGAAAACAATGGCCGATGCAGCGAAAAAAAATTATCAATTTGGCCAAGATTATCATATAATCCTAATAAAATATTTGAAATTGTCCACATTGTCACACTAACGTTGCAAGTTTGCTTATTTTATTTTGTATCATTGCTTGTTTCTCAATAAATAACAATTTTTATCACTGTCTTAAATATGTGGGCTACAAATTATTATCTACTGATAGATAGTTACAAAACATATCAATATAGAACGAATTTGGAAACTGATATCGCAGAGCTGGCAGAACAATAAACTAGCGGGTAAAATATCATTGCAAAGTGGTCGAGGTATTTAAGTACTTACCATTAACCATTAAATTTTTTAGTCTGCTCTGCGAGCTCAGAAAAGTCAGAGCTATCCTAAAATTAAAGGAAAAAAATTGTCTGAACATATTTGCCAAAATCCTCTCAAAATTTTCGTAAATATAATCAGCATATTAATTTTTAAGCCACATCATTAGAAAACCCATGTTCATATAATGCAATCCTATGAATGGCCCCCCAGAAAACAACAAATTCTTTTTGACACAACTTATTTTGAGTCGCTTATGCCTTAGAAGTACAACTGTCCAAGTACTACAAGTTAATATATCCTGCTTCTCCTGAAGCCCAAGGGCTATATATTCCAGCGAGTTAATTATAGCTGAATTACTTTGAAAACCTCCCTTGAAGAGGAAATGGGTATGGCTGCTATTGGCCCTTAATTGGTTCTGTTTCTTCCCTCTCTCTTTTGTGAATTGTCACTTTTTTTTTTAAATTTTCTGTAGAGCATTCGCTGTCGAACTAAACCACGAGCAACAATTCAGTGCGCTACTTCTGAGCGACCAGGAATGGAGCTCTAAATTCGAAAACGCATCGCTTGTTTGGTACACAAATGGTTCTACGAGGTAGGAGTTTGGGGTTCATAGATCTAAAACTTTTTAGAATCATAAGATCATCTCCAAGCTATAGACCTACGCTTCTGGAAGAACAGGAAACAGGAACCTGAACTGATCCGAGAGCTCTAGCCTCTCATAGCATTAAGCCTAAACTGGTCTAGGAATGTCGGATGAAGGTGATCTAACTGGCCACAACAAACAGGGTATGCTTGTTTTGGGTACCCAAACACACAAATACCAAACGAAATGATCTGGTGGACGAACCTGCAAAGCAAGGGGTTGGCTTGCATTTCATTGGTACTCCCAAAAGTCAGCTCAAGAAGGAAATTCAAAAATGGGAGATAAAAAGAAATGGCCTTCCTCTGGGAGAAAACACTGTCCTTGATCAAGACACGTGGAAACTGAAACAGCTGAGTGCGAGGCATTAACGCCTACACAGATCAAAGCCTCGGCACCCAAACTGGTCCTGAGATTTGTCAAGAATATTAGAATAGAAGGGTAACAGACGGGGACAGGGGTGCGGAACAGTTAGTTGGAAGTCCAGAACATTTTTTAAATTTTTGTTTTGACAGGATTTGATTCTCTAATAAAAATCAAGAAGTAATTTATCTTACTGAAAGATTCTTTTCTAATTATAATGGGAAATAACTAGAGATAAACGAAATTAAACACATCTTGTTTTGTATACTTTTTTTTATTGTTCACTAAAAGGCACACACACATACATAAATATTTACAATAAATACATTCACTGCAAACCATACAATTGTCTAATCATCGTGTTTTCTTTCAAATAATACTACCGTAAAACTGGATTATATCTCTTCATTTTTTTTTTTTTGTTAAAGCCGATCTTGTATTATATACGTAGTCGATCGTGTAATGTTTTTTTTTTCGATGAATTTCCTATATTCCTATATATTTTACATTTTTTTAAAATTAATTAATTAATTTAAATTTAAAAGATCAAGCTCGATTATTGTGGAGCTATTCTCGTATTGCACTTATTAGAGATTAAATTTTAAGTATTTTTTTATTAAGATATAATTTTAAAATTTTAATTTTTCTAGGTAGGTATTATGTATAAGTCCACGATAATCTCTTGCATCTTTTTTTTTTTTAATTTTATTATCGAAAACATAAATATATTTCCCGGATTCCAGGCCATATTTAGAATCGTTCCTAAATATTCTCTGGACACTTGGAATTACAATCAAACACAATTAGAAAACGATTCTGACATTGATTGTCAAAAAGGCGTATACTTACGTTCGTCAGAATACTGTTTTTTTTTTTTTTTTTTTTTTTTAATTAGAATATTATCATCATCGTTATTTTGGGCTGTCAAAGGATGTATAAAACATTTTTTTATATTACATTAGCGATACTTGCCTCTACACACAATTTGCGTAATTTGCACGGATAATATGTATAAAAGAGATTCATTTGTTTATTATTATATTCATATACATTTTTGTTTATAATAATACACGCTACAGTTTATTGTGGAAAAAATTTTCTTTAGCCGAACACGTTTTATTTCTATGTACAGTTCTCTTCTTTTTTCTTTTTTTTTTGAGTTTTCATATAGATACATAAGTTTGAATAAATCAAAAATTGCTTTATTAATTATACAACAGGGTTCGTCATAATAATTATTTATTTATGACTTAAATTTATAATTATGGCCCCCAACGTGGGGCAATCAAAAAGAGGAATATATAATATAATTGATGGATAGGGGAGATTCGCCTAAATTAGAAAAAGAAACCATAGATGAAACAAGGATTCATCAGTTCACACTTGAGACTAAGGAACAGTCAAGTCGATGGATTGAAAGGAGAGAATCGGGTCTCAAGAAGGCAAAGACAGTTTCATTTGTTGCTAAGGTCATGGCGTCAGTTTTCTAGGATGTAAAAAAAAAATCAACGTCAAATGGCTCTCAGTGGTAAAAGAATTGCCAACAATGAACAGGTGGAGTCTGCGGTTGAACACTATTTTTGAGGAACTATTGAACATTGCTAAGAAAAGTGTATCGGGCTGAAAGGAGGGTGCTTCTGAAACTACCCTCGTATATCAATTTATTAGAATTTCTATTGTTCTGACATGGAATTTGGATCTTGGATTGGATATTGGATATCTCTCTATCTGATTCCACAAAATTTTAGTTTTTTTTTAGGCAACTAGGATTCAGTATCTTTTAAATCTGGCGAAGAACATGTTTGATGTAACACTTTTAACCAATAACCAGTCATGGTTGGACATAAGGGATTTGATCAGAATGAGGTTGGTGCATGTTTTTCGCTACTGGCAAAAATTTGGTGAAGACAAGACGTCGACAGCTGTGTCAATTTTCAATAGGGTACCCAAATGTCCAAAGGAAATGTCAAAAAATAGTAGCTCTGCAATTTTCTCGAAGCATACTAAATAAACTAAAATAACAGAATTTTGTTGCTGTTGGATGGTGATTCTACTCATGAGATTGAGGCTTTAGAAAAATGGTTGAAAAGTAGTTTGGAGTGAACAGTCTTCAAGTATTCAGTGTTTCTCTTTATTGGGGAGGGTGGAATGTGACCAATGCGTTTTATTCTACAAAGGTATTAACTACCTAAGCTTTGAAGTGATAAATTATTGTCTAATGAGGATCAACCCCCAATAAATTAAATGTGAAATAGTTGGTCTTCAACATCTTCGCACAACAAGACGTTTCCTTCTTACCGATCAAAAAAAAAACAAGCAAACATCAGACCAATACGAAAAAGAAAACATGATTTAGAAAGAGCAGAATCATCTGGAACTGGCATGCAAAGATGAAATGAAAAAAAAGACAAAAGATTGTAAAGAGAAAAGAAGTGGAAACGATGCATCAAGAAGGTGTGTGCCCAAAAATAAATAAAACAGCGATGTCCCAACACGTTCATGCCTGCTTAAATATTAATCTTGAATTTCAATCCTGGATTTCTTATATTAGACATCCTTCTGTGTCAATCAACAAAATTTTTAATTCGAAATTCCAAAGGCAACACTTCTAAGACATCTCGACAACACAAACAAACATGCTTACGTCGAAATAAAAAGAACGGCAATATTTCCGGTATTTTTGGAAGATACAGAGCCAGCAACTATGTTAGTTCAATACTTGTTCACCCTAGAAAAGAGCATGTTTGAGATGACATTTAGAGTTGTCCGAAAACTGGTTTTCCAAACTGCAACAAGAAACAACTTGAAAAAAAAAACATGGATTAAATGGGACCAAGAATCTTTAGCAAAGGCACTTGAAGCATTTTAAGGAGATGATTTTGATTTCAACGAACGACTGTGCTGAACTAGTATCTTCAGTATCTTCTAACTCTCGTGAAGAACATGTTTGACGTAACACTTAACCGATAACCATTCACGGTTGGACACAAGGACTTCATTTTCGGGCAGCTAAAATCCTAAAATCCCCGCTTTTGGTTTTACCTGGGAGAAAGGGATCAGACTGGGGTTGGTGCATTTTTTTTCGCTACTGACAAAAATTTTTGAAGACGAGACGCCAATTTTCAATGGAGTGCCCAAATGTCCAAAGGAAATTGTCAGAAAGTAGTAGCTCTGTTCTAGTGAAGCTACCAACTTGCCAAACTAAGTCCAGAAAAACAGAATTTGATTGTTGATGGATGGTTATTCGACCCATAAAATTGAGGCTTACACATATGTATATAGAATTGCCCATTCACTGCTAACCATTGCCAAAACAATCGAAAAATGGTTCAGAACAAATGTGGAATGGACAATCTTCGTGTTATAAATCTCTGTTCTTATTGGGGAGTGGAGGGGGCGACCAATACGTTTTGCGCTAGAAAGTTATCACCCAGGATTGGGAGTAATGAACCCCCTAGTCGATTTACTGTTGAAAAAGGTCTTCAACATCGTCAATACAAAATATTTTCTTGTTACAGATCAAAAAAACAAGCAAACATCGGATCAGTACGAAAAAAAAAAGATAAAAGAATAGGAACGATGCATCAAGAAGGTGTATGGCTGAAGGTGAAGGTTGGTAGTAGAAGAAGTAAAAATGTACATAACAAAGTAGGTACAGTAACAATAGCAAAGTAAAGCATTTCGAAGAAGTAATTTTGACCTGAATAAGAGTTCTCATCAGTTTTAAATTTCAAATCCAACAGTTAACCGGCATTTTTTGGAAGATATAGAGTAAGAATTGGTTCAATACATTTTCACCCTAGAGAGGACATGTTCGGGATGAGATTCAGAGTTGTCCGAAAGCCCAAAAGAAGGAAAAATCCTCAATCATTTCATGGCTGGACATAAACAATTGATTTCCGTCTTTATTTAGGGGGAAAGGGATTTTTTCAGATTGGGGCTGGTGCACTTTTTGTTTTGTTACTGACGACAAGAAGTTGACAACTGAGCAAATTTTCAATTTAGGTAAAACTGGCTCAAACTCAATTGACCAAAGAAAATATCAAAAAAGTCAACACTACTATCGTGTGTTGTACGAATAGTCAGAATTAGTGTCTTCAGCCCTGCAGCGGTAAGACCTCTGTTAACCTATATAGTTGCCTGATTTGGTGGACCAAAGCTACATAGAAGAAAGCTGTTGCTGCTGAGCAAGTTGGCTTGCCTGTGCATTACTGGTGCTGCAGAAACTCACCCCTTTGAATGTTTACATAAAGAGAGATTCGAGAATGGAAGCATACAGACTGAAGTCTGGGAGAAGCCAGAATTCTTCAGGGGATGCCAGAGTAGAAACCAAAATTGCAAATCCTGTATTTGAAATGGGCTGGGATACGATGATTCTCAAAATTTCCTTTGAGAAGTCCTTTGAGGTCATCCTAGAATGCAATTAATGGAGAGCAAAAGCAATAGAGGCTTGGAGTGCCCTAATGGTCAGTTGATTCATATCCTATCGGATAGCCAGGCGGTCTCAAAGACATCAGCAACCTATCAGAAAACTTCTGAACTAGCTTGGGGGCTTGTCTAAGGAGAAATCTAAGAATCCTGGCTAAACATAACAAAATCACTTCGGTGTGGATACCAGAGCATAAGGGCGTACCAGGCAACGAAATGGCAAACAAGCTGGCAAGAGAGGGTTCTGAAACAATATTCATTGGATATGAACCGGATTTGGAGGATTTAAAAGCACACCAGTTACATTGGAACAACGTTGAAGGGCAGATAGACAGCATCTTTAAGGATGAGCCTATTTGAAGATTATGCAATGAGGAGGTGGAGGAGGAAACACCGACGACAACCTGCCGATAGAACTGTTATTGTTGGAACCTAGAAGAGAAGGCATTGCTATAGTTGGACTATAGACATCATGGTCATTATTTTGAAAAACCCAGAAAGGCAAAAAATATTTGAAAAACGTAATATATAGAAATACCAGTTGAAAAAGATGTACAAAATGAAATAGAAATTGACAAATGAGACACTAATAATGACAAGAGAATTGATCAGGAGAAAATAAAAGACGGAGGAGCAGATAAAGTTGTTCAGGACAGAAACAGAAATGTCATTTCTTAAAAATAGAACAACAGAAAGGACGAAATGTTAATGATGAGTCTTCTTTTTATGATGAGTGCAGATGCAGCAGTTTCATAAGATGTACTGTAGCTGATTCATATCCTATCGGATAGCCAGGAGGTCCTAAGGACATTAGTATCCTATCAGGTAACCTTGAAACTAGCTTGGGACTGCCTGGAAAACCTAAGAATCCTGGCCAAACACAACATAATCTCTTTAATGGCAAACAACGAAATAAACAAGCTGGCGAGAAATGGTTCTGAAATAATACTTATTGGACTTGAACCAGATCTCAACAAACACAAAATTGGAATCTTTAAGGATGAGCCTATTTGAAGATTATGCAATGAGAGGAAGGAGGAGGAGGAGGGGGGAGGACACACACAAAAACCTGCCGATAGGACTGTTGTTGTTGGGTGGTTGTAAAAGCCATTCGCTTTAAATTTACTTTTTGGTTTAAATTGTCAAGTCGAAAATCAGTGTCACCAACGTCAAAAAGATCAAATTTCTAAAGCTTACCAATCAAACGCCGATTTTTTACAGCTTTCCGAACATTTAAAAGTCCTCAGATAAAATTGTGTAGCAAGTTGGGACCTAGAAGAGGAGGCATTGCTATAGTGGGACTATAGACATCATGGTCATTATTTTGAAAAACCCAGAAAGGCAAAAAATATTTGAAAAACGTAATATATAGAAATACCAGTTGAAAAAGATGTACAAAATGAAATAGAAATTGACAAATGAGACACTAATAATGACAAGAGAATTGATCAGGAGAAAATAAAAGACGGAGGAGCAGATAAAGTTGTTCAGGAAAGTCTCCTTTTTATGATGAGTGCAGATGCGGCAGTTTCATAAGATGTACTGTAGCTGATTCATATCCTATCGGATAGCCAGGAGGTCCTAATGACATTAGTATCCTATCAGGTAACCTTGAAACTAGCTTGGGACTGCCTGGAAAACTTAAGAATCCTGGCCAAACACAACATAATCTCTTTAATGGCAAACAACGAAATAAACAAGCTGGCAAGAAAGGGTTCTGAAATAATACTTATGGGACTTGAACCAGATCTCAACAAACACAAAATTGGAATCTTTAAGGATGAGCCTATTTGAAGATTATGCAATGAGAGGAAGGAGGAGGAGGAGGGGGAGGAGACACACGCAAAAACCTGCCGATAGGACTGTTGTTGTTGGGTGGTTGTAAAAGCCATTCGCTTTAAATTTACTTTTTGGTTTAAATTGTCAAGTCAAAAATCAGTGTCACCAACGTCAAAAAGATCAAATTTCTAAAGCTTACCAATCAAACGCCGATTTTTTACAGCTTTCCGAATATTTAAAAGTCCTCAGATAAAATTGTGTAGCAAGTTGGGACCTAGAAGAGGAGGCATTGCTATAGTTGGACTATAGACATCATGGTCATTATTTTGAAAAACCCAGAAAGGCAAAAAATATTTGAAAAACGTAATATATAGAAATACCAGTTGAAAAAGATGTACAAAATGAAATAGAAATTGACAAATGAGACACTAATAATGACAAGAGAATTGATCAGGAGAAAATAAAAGACGGAGGAGCAGATAAAGTTGTTCAGGAAAGTCTCCTTTTTATGAAGAGTGGAGATGCGGCAGTCTCATAAGATGTACTGTAGTTGATTCATATCCTATCGGATAGCCAAGAGGTCCTAAGGACATTAGTATCCTATCAGGTAACATTGAAACTAGCTTGGGACTGCCTGGAAAACTTAAGAATCCTGGCCAAACACAATATAATCTCTTTAATGGCAAACAACGAAATAAACAAGTTGGCAAGAAAGGGTTCCGAAATAATACTTATTGGACTTGAACCAGATCTCAACAAACACAAAATTGGAATCTTTAAGGATGAGCCTATTTGAAGATTATGCAATGAGAGGAAGGAGGAGGAGGAGGGGGAGGAGACACACACAAAAACCTGCCGATAGGACTGTTGTTGTTGGGTGGTTGTAAAAGCCATTCGCTTTAATTTACTTTTTGGTTTAAATTGTCAAGTCAAAAATCAGTGTCACCAGCGTCAAAAAGATTACCAATCAAACGCCGATTTTTTACAGCTTTCCTCAGTCCTCAGATAGAATTGTGTAGCCAGTTGGAACCTAGAAGAGAAGGCATTGCTATAGGACTATAGACATCATGGTCATTATTTTGTAAAACCCAGAAAGGCAAAAAATATTTGAAAAACGTAATATATAGAAATAACAGTTGAAAAAGATGTACAAAATGCAATAGAAATTGACAAATGAGACACTAATAATGACAAGAGAATTGATCAGGAGAAAATAAAAGACGGAGGAGCAGATAAAGTTGTTCAGGAAAGAAACGGAAATGTCATTTCTTAAAAATAGAACAACAGAAAGGACGAAATGTTAATGATGAGTCTCCTTTTTATGATGAGTGCAGATGCAGCAGTTTCATAAGATGTACTGTAGCTGATTCATATCCTATCGGATAGCCAGGAGGTCCTAAGGACATTAGTATCCTATCAGGTAACCTTGAAACTAGCATGGGACTGCCTGGAAAACTTAAGAATCCTGGCCAAACACAACAAAATCTCTTTAATGGCAAACAACGAAATAAACAAGCTGGCAAGAAAGGGTTCTGAAATAATACTTATTGGACTTGAACCAGATCTCAACAAACACAAAATTGGAATCTTTAAGGATGAGCCAATTTGAAGATTATGCAATGAGGGGGAGGAGGAGGAGGAGGAGAAGACACACACAAAAACCTGCCGATAGGACTGTTGTTGTTGGGTGGTTGTAAAAGCCATTCGCTTTAAATTTACTTTTTGGTTTAAATTGTCAAGTCGAAAATCAGTGTCACCAACGTCAAAAAGATCAAATTTCTAAAGCTTACCAATCAAACGCCGATTTTTTACAGCTTTCCGAATATTTAAAAGTCCTCAGATAAAATTGTGTAGCAAGTTGGGACCTAGAAGAGGAGGCGTTGCTATAGTTGGGCTATAGATATCATGATCATTATTTTGAAAAACCCAGAAAGGCAAAAAATATTTGAAAAACGTAATATATAGAAATACCAGTTGAAAAAGATGTGCAAAATGAAATAGAAATTGACAAATGAGACACTAATAATGACAAGAGAATTGATCAGGAGAAAATAAAAGACGGAGGAGCAGATAAAGTTGTTCAGGAAAGTCTCCTTTTTATGATGAGTGCAGATGCGGCAGTCTCATAAGATGTACTGTAGTTGATTCATATCCTATCCGATAGCCAGGAGGTCCTAATGACATTAGTATCCTATCAGGTAGCCTTGAAACTAGCTTGGGACTGCCTGGAAAACTTAAGAATCCTGGCCAAACACAACATAATCTCTTTAATGGCAAACAACGAAATAAATAAGCTGGCAAGAAAGGGTTCTGAAATAATACTTATTGGACTTGAACCAGATCTCAACAAACACAAAATTGGAATTTTTAAGGATGAGCCTATTTGAAGATTATGCAATGAGGAGAAGGAGGAGGAGGAGGAGGAGACAGCCTACAACATTATGTTTGAATGCGTTGCATTGGAATGGAGGAGACTGCTACTACTAAGAGCAAGAAACCTGATGACAGGACTGTTGTTGTTGGCGAGTCTACCCTAACACTTGTGATTATACTGTTGTGTGGTTGTTCAAATTAAAACTGTCAGATCTTAAGAGAAAACAAAAAATGAATTCTTCTTAATTCTTATCAGTTGTATTCTAATAAAAATAATAATAAGTACTTTAAGTTATGTATTGGATAAATACGAATAGAGTTATATGTAATGTACTTCTTTTATATTATGTATATAATATGCCCGAGTCAGTCTTACTAAAATATATAATATGTATATGATATTTACATATAATATGGTTAAAATTAACCTATATAAGTTTGGAGATGTTGATATGCTAAATATAAGTGTCCATCCTTATCCAATATCTCTTCAAAACAATTAAACCTCAACGTTGGCGTGGAGAAGGGGATGAAACAGAAAAAAAAACTAAACACAAATATTACAAAACCAAACGTCCAATCACGCTAAACACTACAACATTACTGTCACTATAATTTTAAACCGCAACTACTCAGTTTTTATTTTATTTTATTTTATATCTTTAACTTCCATCATCTTTACTAGAGTCTAATCTAATCACTATTTATGTAGCACTACTAGTGAACAAGACTGAGTTCTTGTAGTAATTTTGGCGATCTTGCAGAGGTGATTTCACGTCCGTCTCCACTTGTTGCTGTCTAGATTTCCTTTCCATTTCCAGTTCTTGAGCCAGCGATTCTGTAACAAAAAGAAAAAAAAAAGGAATTTAAAACGTTTTATTCGTTGGTGGGACGCATCAAGAAATAACATCATATTCAAGACGATAGAAGAGAAACGTATTTAAATATTAAATTTACATGAACGCGGAGAAATTAATTCCCCACCCAGCTTTCCGCGTGGAATATATGACGACACAGAATAAAGGTAACATCGAAATTGCTTTCGTAATACCTTCGACTCCGAAGAGAGAAACTTTTGAATTGTCTTTGATGCTGTATAATCAAAATTCTGCGAGTAGATGCGATGAGAGTCGCGTATACTACACTCGACGACGTTGAATAGAGAGAGATAGTTGCGACGAGAGAGTCGGAGATGTTTTTAAATATAAAATAGTAATACGGAAGAGACGGTGCATGAAATTGAATAAAGCTTAGAGCAAAAGACAGGGACAAAGATTACGTAAAACGGATTAAAATGACGAACGGTTTCTCGGTTCTTGTTTCGGGCGTAGGTGCAGGTGCTTATATTACGCCCACAAATATAAGAAATGTTGATACTAATATAATAATAAACAATATAGAAATTGCGATGCAAAAAAACACATTTTTTTTTGCTGCAAGAACTTTCTTGTATATTTGGCGCCCAACGTGGGGTAACAATTCCTTTTGGAGAATTGTTGTCCAACATTTGTGGAAGTTTATTTATCCACCTCTGTGGAAGATAGCCAAGAAGTCTATCTATCAATGTTGTCTCGACCAACAATAGATTTAGATCTTATCAAGTTGGTGACGAAATTTTCGCCCAACACTTGAAAAGGGGGCAAAGTTATCTTCGAGTTTTGCGTTATCTACGATGAAAATTCCAAGCAATTGAAGAAATTGGGTTAATCCCCAGAGGGATATGGCAAGAACACTTCAATGGACCGACCAGAGAGTCATCCAATATCCATAGATGAGAGTTAAAAATTATATCTAATAATATCGTTGTCCTCGATCAACACGGTGTCAGGAAGGGGATTCGGTTTGGGAGTTGGAGAAGTAACTGCTAAATCTTCCTGTAATATTATCAATTATTTTTGGTTGTATTTGTCTTAAATTTTGACTTGATCTTCAGTTGCAAATTAATAAATTAGTATTCGGTCCTAATAACTTATTTATATATTTGGCGACCAACGTTGGGCAACAGAAAAAAAGGTTACACTTCCCAACATGAAATCACATCTTGTAATATTATGTTTATTAACCCTTAGTTAGTCGCGTCATAAAAAATGACGTATCTGGTCGCGTGGGGTCATTATGATCCAATGTCCAAAATGATGATTTCTTTTTAAATTCATTAATGATTAAACTTTATTTTAAGAAAATCATACATTGCGGGTCGAAACATAAATATTTTAGTAAAAACAACAGAAATATTCTTAAAAATACTAAATAATCGCTATCAACACAATCGCTACAAAAAAAAAATTGTGTGTTCTTTGCAAATAAAATTGTTGCATCTTCCACATCTCCCTGGGGAAGGTCCCCAGGTATATTGGGTTGAAGTAATATACAGGGTGTTTCATAATATATGCGCAGGACTTCAGGATGTGATAGCTTGTCAAAAAGCTTCTAAAATGCACCATTTTCGAGATACAGGGTGTTGAAATTTAATTTAAAAAAAATTGTTTTTTGGAAATATCTCCGGAACGGTTTATCGTAAAGAAAACAGCTTTTATAACCATTTTCTACTTATAATATAAGCTAAGTTGTGTGTGAGAAAAAATTGTTTTAAGTCATAATTGGTGAAGATTTTGAAGAGGTAGTGGTTGTTTTTCTCCCCAGCTTCTACGCCACTGGAAAAAGTACGGTTTTGAGACTCCGCCAATGTTTTCTACAGAAAAAAGGTACTGTTGGTCATGAGCTCTAAAGTTGACCGTTTTCGAGAAAAATCAACTTTGCTTTTCTTACTTGTTCTAATATTTTAGAAAAATAAAACTTTTATTTCAAAAGATGTTTTTCAAAATAAAAGTTGAGTTTTCTCGAAAACGGTCAACTTTAGAGCTCATGACAAACGAGTACCTTTTTTGTGTAGAAAACAGTGGCGGATCAAATGGGCGTATCAAAACCGTACTCTTTCCAGCGGCGTAGAAGTTGGGGAGAAAAACAACCACTACCCCTTCAAAATCTTCACCAATTATAACTTTAAAAAATTTTTTTCTCGCACACAACTTAGCTTATTATAAGTATAAAATGGTCACAAAAGCTGTTTTCTTTACAATAAACCGTTCCGGAGATATTTCCAAAAAACAACCTGTATCTTGAAAATGAATTCAAATTTTTGGACAAGGTATCACATCCTGAAGTCCTGAAGAAAGAAAACGGTTATACACTTCTTGAGTTCGAAGTTACAGTGGCAATCACGCGTTATGGGGTCAAAATGATCCCACGCGACTAATAAAGGGTTTAAAACTTTTGTCGATTCTCCCATTTTTTCCATTGCCTGCTGTATGTGTCAACTTGGGTTGTAGTAGCTTGTTAGAATCTGGTGCCCAACGTGTGGAAATAGAAAAAGAAAGGACGACTGCTGGGCTTTCTGAAGTTAGTTGAAGATGTCAACAATTACAGTTTTAAAATGGTTATAATCAAGATAATCATAATCTTCTAAACAAGTCGTCGTGTTGGCACACAAAACAAACTTAGACAAAGAAGAAAAAAAGTACAAGTTCTGGTTGGATAAAATATAGCTGCTTGAGATGTTGAGCAACTGGAGAAACTGGAGGTTTCAATCTAAGGTTCTCTTCTAGGAAATTCGTTTGATATAGTTCAGTTACAATCAGAACTGAGTGAAATGTTTGGAGATCCATTGGAAGTGGAGCGAAATTTGAATCAAGAATGTCAAAATTAAATGCTAAAAAAAATATGAAGAATGAGGATTATCTGGGCGGTAAGCAAGCTGGTCCAAATTTTTCAGTTTACTGGATCAGCTAGTTGTTAGTTAGAGTCAGATCGAATGAAGAAATCATGGTGGAAACCGAAGAATACAAGGAGGGTATGATAAATATCTATGTTCAGCAAAACAAGGCAATTGGTTTACCTTTAAGTATATTTATGTTTCAACATAATCGCCGTACAGCTTTATACACTTGATCCAACGATGTTCTAACTTTTTTAATCGATGCAAAATAGGCTTTTGTTTCCGCAAATAATCAATTAAGATGATGCCTTTCGAATCCCAAAAAATCGTCGCTAGAACTTTACCGACTGATGCTGACGTGAGGCTTATCATAGCCCCCTTGCACAAATTTGCAAGCAGAAATTGGACACACTTTGCGTTCTGCAAAAGTACTATTGAAATACCAATTTTGGGTCTACTGTCGATTAGTAATTTTGACTATATAGTTTGATTTGACACTTCTTATCGAATTCTGACACATAGTTTGTCGAAACGTGCATGATAGAGGGCGCGACTAGATCTGTCAAAGAATTGCAATTACAATATCTAATGTACTCGCCTAATTATTATGATCTAAGCGATTAAGCGTCTGCAATCTTTTTTAACGAATAAAAAGATTTCAGTCAATAAAGAAACCGCACGTTTTAAAGACAGTTTAATAATGCCGCGTAATTATGCAGTGGCGTGCAGTCTGCTTCTCTGAAATATTAATTAGCAACGAAGGCGAATATATTAATTAGGTTATTGCAAAGTTTTTAGAGTAGAGGAAATTTTCGCATACATTAGCCGCTAATTCTAGTGCGATGAGCGCATTTTGTAGATAGTGATACTGATATTATATACAATTTAAACTTGATTTATACGAGTAGCGTTTAATTAGACGCTATTTTTATAAGGAATAAAGTCCGATTAATTCTTGCGTATGCATGCATATTTATTATTATATTCATCATTGATGATTTCTTTTACATCTTTGTTTAATAACACGTTGTTTGAAAAGAATAATGTAACGATTCTCATTTTACAAGGGGAACAAATTCCCACATATTCATATTCACGATAAAATGTAAGATGCAAAGCAATTATTTTTTTTATGAGTTAAAAACGAGGAACAATTTAATAAGGTTGTTTTGTAGAATTTATCCTGTCAAACCTGTATTTCACATAATATTAGAATCCTAACTTATAATTTAGTAAAATTGACGTAAATGCAATTGCATTTATAGATGCAATTTCGAGTTGACGTCGAAATTAAATGCTAATCTATTAAGTAAACGGTGCTGCCTGCGAGTATATCAATTGTAAACGTAGGTACTCGTAGGTAGGTGACAAACGAATGAGAGATATAACGAGCCGAGAAATGAACTGCTACAATGATAACATCGGCGTTAAAACAGCCTCGGGTTAGAATCCTTGTGGAAGATAATAGTATTTCACCAGTTAGATTAAACTCCCTTCTAATCTGTTGTTAGGCTTGAGTTCTGCGTTTGTATCAACGGTGCTTTGGGTTTCTCTGTTATACGTGTGTAATATACGTTCACACTCGTCTGGTTTTCATTTCCATTTCGATGGAGAACTGATGTCGTTTCGTTTGAAGCGAACGCTACATTATACCTATGTACGATTCGCGATTTGCAAATGTGCGTTTCTTCATGAGCATCCAATGAGATTGGTTTAAAAACAATATACAAAGCGTATATTATTTTAATTTTTTATTCTTGTTTAAACCCTTCGTTGGTCGCGCTACTTTTCACTACAAGTTTGGTCGCGTGGGCTACATTTGTAGCCCATCTTAATTAAATGAAAGAAACACTCAGATGTGTTTCTTTATTGTTATAAATATATAATAAATCATCTTTAAGATCTATTTCAACATCACATCATATATATCAGGCTAAAAAAAATCGAGAAAATTAAAAAAATACATATTGTAGAAAACACCTTTATTTTCTGTTTTTTTTTTAAACTTGCTCGACACAACTAAATATAAATCATTCTGTTGAACAAATACAACGTAACAATGAAGTTCTTATATCTAAATAACAACAAATAAATTTATCAAGAGGTAGTGGTAATTTGAAATAGCAGTGTAACTTATTCTGCACAAGTTGTACAAATAGTAGTGGAATGTTCAGCACACACAAAACGTCCGCATTTATTACATGTCTTTCTTGTTGATTTGTCTTTGTTTCGCGGACATACTGAACACCTACGAACAACATTTGTCTGTTGGACATTTTGTACAGGCTGTTCTTGAATTCCCAGCAAGTCACGGGCGCGTTTTCTTATTTTTACAGATATGTTCTGAATTGTTGCTCTGTGTTGGATTTGTGGTACAATAAGTTAGTGTCCATGCACAATTTTCTATGAACTTTCTTCTTACCATTTTTTGTTCTGGATTGTTAAATTTGTAGATACAAAGGGCATTTATGGCTGAAATGTTGAGTAAATTATGAAACAGAACCATTGGCCAACGTCGTGTATTTCTAGCAACGTCGTATTTTTGGCATAATTGATCCAGGAGATCTACGCCAATTTTTGTTCTATTGTAGAATGTAATCATTGCCGGCTTTCTATCATCACCTTTTGCTGTATCTATCTCGTTATCGTGGTGTATACTGAATACAACCAATACAGACTTGCCTTTTTTGGGAACGTACGATAATAATGTCAAGTCTTTTTGGAATCCAAATAGTGAAGTTTTAGGTTCCCTGCTTCTATTTGGTAAAAAGTCATGTGGGATTCCCACTTTATTTTTTCTTAATGTTCCCACAAATGTCAGCTTTTTTTTCTTCCAACAACTTTTTGATAAGTGGAAAACTGCTAAACCAGTTATCACATGCTATATTACGATTAGATCCTTTGATTGGTTCCACCATTCGAAGAACAATATCTTCAGCAGAGTTGCTCTGTCTGTATGGACCTTCTGGCTGTATTCCAACGTATGGTTCAAGTTTCAAAGTGTATGCTGTGTTACAATCCACTAATGCAAACACTTTCAGGCCATATTTTGCAGGCTTTGAGGGAATGTATTGTTTAAACGAGCAGCGTCCTCTAAATGCCAGAAGTTGCTCGTCTATAGTTAGATATTCTGATGGACAAAATTTAGTGCGGAAACTTTCTAGAAAACCATCAAGTAACTGTTTAATCGGTGCTAATTTGTCTACTTTTTTTCTTTCACTTCTATTTCTACAATCATCAAATCGTAAACACCTACTTATAAACCGAAACCTTTTCTCGCTCATGGCGAGATAGCAAAGCTCGATTCCGCTGCCTTTAGAATTGTCAAATATTTGTTGTACATTTTGTCTTGAGCTACGTAGACTTCCTATAAGTAAGAGTATACCAATATACGCACGAATTTCTCTTTCGTCAACTTTCCTACAATCGCGGTCTCTTCCGTAATTATGTTGTTGCTCTTGTATGTATATGTTTGTTGATTACGTTATCATAGAAATAACAGAATCACTTATAAATAACTTCAAACAATCCGTTTCAGATTTTGCATTACGAGCATCTCCTTTTGATCCTGGAAGATGTAATATTATGTTGTGAGACCGCGTACGAGTCGGGTTGGGTACTTCTTTGCTCCATTTTATTTCTCCGTTATTTTTCTTATCGACAGCTACAAAATAATTATTGTTTTGGTGTACGCCTTCCTCTTCTTCATCAGATAAATGCTCTTCAGTCTCTGAAAATTCCTGAAGGGAATCAGAATCATGTTCGCTTGTCTTGTCTTGATTTTCATGCTCTTCTTCATCATCACTTTCATCGTCGTAGTCTTTTTCCTCATCACTTAGCTCATTCAGCCATTGCAGCCATATATTTGGATCCCTTGATCATTCTGCACGTTTTCTTTTCGCTTGTGACATTTTAGGTTAGGTTACGTTATTATTGATGTTCTGTACAAATGAAACATTTCATTATTTACGTAAATATATTTACGAATGAAAATCTAACGCAGACTGAACAATGCGCGTGCTCTGGGTAGAACATTGTTATGTTAGCGAGGAATACCTGGAACGACGTAGCCGCAGTGCTACTAATGGCAAAGGAACAAAACTTTATACAGACCTGGGCTACACCGGTAGCCCACGCGACCAACGAAGGGTTAGTCGTACGGAGCCAAATTAGGTAAATAAGGGTGGATGATCGATAACAATGATGCCTTTTTTTTTGGGACAAGAATCTCTCAAGATCTCGAAAATATTCAGAAATGGTGTATTAGTAATAATTTACCTTTGAACTATCTGATAAATACAAGGTTATTTACTTTACTAAGAAACTACAGCCGATGATGGTTTTCTACAAAATATAGACATTCTGCGTGTGATATTGGAGTTTTGTATGACGCCACTTTGAGTTTCTCAGAACATATCAACGACATTACAAAGAAACCTCGACAGGCTATGGGGTTCATCATTCGCAACTGTAAATCTTTTACTAACATTAAAACTTTGACCACCTTATATTTTACGCTTGTCAAATTTATTTTTGGTAATAGCTCGAGCAGATTTTCATTGGGTTTTTTGTTTCTTTTTATTTTCAACTTCTTTTGCAAACAGGCTTGCAAGAAACGGTTCTGAAACAATATTCATTGGATCTGAACAGGATTTGGAGATAACCAAGACTGCGATACGTGGTGCAGTGGCTCAGAGTGGATCATAGAAGCACACCAGTTACACTGGAAGAACGTTGAAGACCAGATAGACAGCAAACAGATGATGGGCCAGCCTCTCAACCGAGTCTGTTAACAGGAAACGGCCATCAAACACAAAATTTAGCATCTTTAAGGATGAACCTATTTGAAAATTATGCAATGAGGAGGAGGAGGAGGAGGAGGAGGAGGAGACACTCTACCACAAAAACCTGCCGATTGGACTGTTGTTGTTGGGTGGTTGTAAGAGCCATTCGCTTTAAATTTACTTTTTGATTTAAATTGTCAAGTCAAAAATCAGTGTCATCAACGTCAAAAAGATCAAATTTCTAAAGCTTACCAATCAAACGCCATTTTTTTACAGCTTTCCGAAATTGTGTAGCAAGTTGGAACCTAGAAGAGTTGGACGTAGACATTATGGTCATTATTTTGTAAAATCCAGAAAGGCAAAAAATATTTGAAAAACGTTTTGGCTTTTCTGTTCAAGCCTGCACAATCATTGTGTGTGTTCGGGATAAAATGCATGCAGCGCCGTCTTTGTCGTCGATTTCTACAGATTGTGTATCATCACTGTCGTCCAAAAATAGATTTTTGGTAACAGCTCGAGCAGATTTTCTTTGGGTTTTTTGTTTCTTTTGATTTTGAACTTCTTTTGCTTCTTGAAGATTTGGAGTGTCATTTAAAATACCTTGTTTTCCTCGTTTACGTTTGTTTCTCTTAACTGTTGCTGAATGAGAAGGTAAAGGAGATATTTCGGCGATGGAAATCTCTTCCATTTGGCTACCCCCACTTTTATCTTTTTCGTTTGTTAATTTTTTTGATGACTCACCAACTGATGATGTAACAGCTCTATCTTCGTCACCAGTTCTTGACGGCTGAATTGTTTCACATTGGTCGTCCATATCGACATCAGTCACGTTTGAAGGGGAAAACATCCAATCGGGAAATATTTCATTATTAAAGGGGTATATTCCAATCGCAGCAAATCCGTTTGCAGCATTTTCAATTGTAGCTGCTTTACTGTAAGCTGCCTTAAATATGAAATGATTCTGCCTGGATGATTTCGTAACCAATTCGTTAATTCCTGATTGTAAAATGTAGTCAATGGACCATAAAAACTCACGTCAAAGGACTGTACCCTAAAACCCTAAAACATTATAATTCCATGTTCTTTTGCAAATGTCAGAACTGCCAAATTTTTTTTACTACTGTTGGGGTCTATAAGTAGTAGAATTTTCTTATCTTTTGTGGGTTTTACATAGTTTACAAAATGTTTTAACCACTTAAGAAAAACATCAGCAATCATCCATCCCTTATTTTGTATAAAACTCACAGAACCGGCAGGTGCTTCATCCAATACATCAACTCACATTTCATGTTTTTTCCTAAGAAAAATGAATGCCGGTGGAGCGAAGGTGCCCACGGAATTCATAGAACACACGACGGTGAGGTGTTGTCCCCGTTCGGCACTACTTAAGACATCAACTTGCTTTCTACCTTCGGTAGCGACAATCTTGGTATTTTTTAATGGTACCGTTTACCGTTGATAAGCCAGATTCGTCAACATTCCATATTTCATTTGGCTCAAATTTGTAACGATCAAGAATCTCTGTTTATTGTTTCAGACAGAAATATTTCTTGGACACTTGTTTGCATCTGGTGCTCTAGACAAGTACACTGTTGACCAGTGGAAGCCAAACTATCCAACCTTTTTCGTTTGTTTTGGAACTATGAGAAAGTATTGTTTAAAGCGCTAAATTCAAAATCTTTTTTAGTAAACACTGTGGTATGCCATCTCAGACACATTTTCCCTAAATACATTGTTAAGGAATGATGAATTTCCGGAAGAGCTGAGATTGTCCAAAATGGTTCCCGTGACGATGCTATCGGTTCTATCCGAAGTATTTGAATCAGTAATAAAGAACAGAATCGTGCAACACCAACTGTTTACCGAAACCCAACACGATTTTCGGGCTGGGAGATCGACTTCGACAACAATGTTGGATATGGTGGAGGCGAGGGACGAGGGGGAACAAGTTGCAATGGTAACCTGCGACTTCAGCAAGGATTTTGACTGTGTCTCACATAAGATACTAATTGAGAAAACTTTGGCAGTATGGACTATTGGCGTCGTATTTGAACAACAGGAAACAGATGGTATGGTAGCAGAATGGATTCTCAGATGTAACCGTTGTGGATGTTGGAGTCCCATAGGGGTGTATTTTGGGACCGCTGATGTTTATTATCTACAACGATCTGCCGGTCAACATTATGCATGGCAATGAAGGACGCAGAAAGTTGGTTCAATAAGCACAGACAATCACATTCAAATCAAATGAAGACAATGTGAAAGTAGTTGTTCTGTATTCTTGTTTCTCTAGCAATAAATGAAACTTTTATTCGACAGTCAGTTAACTTCAAATCTTCAATTTTGTTGACGATTTCTTTAGTTCGTACTTCTGGAGGTCTTCCACATTTTGGGATTCTTTGCTCCGTCTGATCTGCTTACAATAAAATTTGACTTGGACATAGGATTGCTGTCTTTAATAAAAATTTCCTGATACTTCCACGTTCAAGTTCCAAACCACTCATTTCCTCTTCTTTAAACAAAATGTAAAAGTAACCAACATTAAGTCAACATTATGTCGCAATAGCATATTATTTTTGATAGCTAGGTAGATAACATAAAACGACTCCCCTCGTATAACAAGATTAATAATCAAGTTGTACAAGAAAAGTCACAGAAAAAAAAAAAACCATCTTCTTGGCACATCATCGCAGTCTCAGTGCTCTCGAAACTAACTGCGCATCCATCAAAACCAGTTCTGCGATAACATCGAACACCTTCGGTTATTTCACGTTGTTGAGGCAAAATGTGTGTTATGAAAATGTGTTTCTTTATAGAACAGGTCGCGAACGAAATCGAAAGTGCGGCGAAAGTTACCTATCTCGCAAATTAAAATTTATTTTTAAATTAAATCAATAAACACGACAGAAATCACACAGATTCCGCTTCAAACTCGACAAGAAACGAATTCACACACACCCGCATTTAAAAAAGATTAAAAAAAAAGATAAACTTGAAAGGATTCAATTTACAAGTTGCCCTTCGACAAAACGCGGTTAAGTTTCCAGAAAATGAGGCGTCCTCAGATGAATGGCATGCCGAATGTTTAGCGCGTTAATAGTGTGTGGAACGGTTTCGATTACCGGTGTTACCGGTTAGTTGGTAGCGTTGCCACGACGGAAATAACGTTTTGTAATGTGTAAATTAGAAAAAAAAGAGCATCACAGCTGTCGACCAAGAAATGATTATACCGATTTTTGTGTGTCGTTCATTTTTTTTTGTGTGTGTGTCCTTTCTTCGACGGCGACCGAAAACTATTTAGTTGTAAGGACGGACAAATTGATTTTTACATTAATCGACTATTCAGTGTGAAATGTACAATACTGTAGTAAATTAAATTCTTTCTAAATCTTTAAAGGTATACGGTTTTAGATTAGCACAGCTTTTTGGTTTAGGTGGATTTTTCACCCCAATAGTTTAGTCTTCGATAGATCATGACAAAATGATGCTCCATCGTGATTACATATCTACACAGATTTCTCGTTTAATGTCATTAATTTGTCCAAATTATCGTAAATTATAAAAGGATTAACTTGATCACAACTACCATGCTCAATACTTCGTTAAGTACTTTTTAATGGATAACCTGTGAGACAAGTTAACCAAATAAAGTCCAACCACTTCTTTTCGTGAGAGCTCAAATCCATTTTTATACATTCTTTCTTTTCCTTGTCCGAAAATAGGGATCCTAGTTTACAAATCAAGGCTAAACTGCGTAACTTTGTTGCTGGGATCATGTAAGGAAGCCAGAATTGGAAATTGGCCTGATGATTACCATGTAGATTAAGCAAGCCAAAGTACTCACCACAGGTCTTTTAGTGAAAACAAACGCCTGACACAATTTTGGTAGGTGCGAAAACACAAAGCGAGGTGACTATTCAGAGCTATGCCAAGATATTTAACCGAGGCACTTTACAGTAATCGATGGTTACAGGTGGATATTTCATGTAGAGATTTGGTTCTCCTGGTGAAACCTAAGTAATCTGATTTCAAAGCCAGATACTTACTCTAGTTTTGATTTGGTTCTATCCTGGTTTTAGAATCAGAGTATCCGGTTTCCAAAATCAGGGTATCCATTCGAATTGTAACCAGTGCACTAGTTTTGAAACCGGTTTTTTTTTTTACAGTAATGTCCAAAGCTGCTTCAAATTGTGAATAAGCCTCTCTGCAAGCTGACGCTTAATAACGGCTCAGGCATTTTCGATGGGGTTTACGTTGAGAGACTGGGAGAGCCAATCCATGGGCATTGTTGCGACCTGATGGTCTGGACGGTTGATAAATAGAACTGCTGAATTGAACTTAACGCTTAAGTAACCGTTTCAGAACTGATCGAACCCCCTTTTATCAATTATTTTACATCCCCCTTTCGGGCGGTGGAAACTGTTGGTAATTCCTAATCACAAGAAAACCTTCTGGGTTTATTTATAAACACAATGAATCGAACATTTACTCCGAAGGTGAATTAGACTTGGGAATTCCAACAAACCAATGAATAAGTTTACAATACTATATTTTAGAACTATACAATGACAAAGAAACATTTTACAATGTAAGATGATGGTAACAACAGAATTTAGTAAATATATCAATTTAGGTAATAAAATATAACTGTTTGTAGAATGTCCTTTGTACCTTTTCGGAACATAATAATGACAAATGATTTACATTTCTTAAAATTAACAAATGCTGGGTTTCCCGAACGGGCATGGTGACAATTTTCCTCCTTCTAGGCGATTCCGATGCTTCGGGTGATTGTCCTCTTGAAAGACCCAATTTTTACTATTTATTGGATCCAAACATATCCTTGGATATCTTTAAAAAGCCATGTTCATAAATTTTTGAGCACTGCGGCCGAATCTAAATTCTGTATGAAGAGTTCCGAGTATTCAAATCTGAGAATCTGAATGAATTCGGTACTACTTCCTAACCAGGCACCCGACTCCACGCCCACAACGTCGTTTCATCTGGAAAAAATCATTTTCGACCAACCGCTAGCCCAGCTCAGACGTTTTTTGATGTGAGTTATAGTCAGTAGCATCATTCAAACGTTGCCTGATCCTGTTGGGACTAGCACGAATTTCCTTTTTGCGAAGTTTGACCTCGACTTTACGGAGATTCTTGTTGGACGACGTCGAGACTCGTTTTCTTTATGGTATATAGCGCTTCACCCACCCCTCAACAAATTTCTTAAATTTTTTTATCACTTTGGCTGCAGCAGCATATGACAATTTTGGTCCACCTGCATGCGTGCACAAGAGAACAGCCTCAAGTATGTACCTTTCATTGACAAAACAAGCCTACTAGTACAGAATCATTGGAAAAGCATTAGGCACATTTTGAAAAGCAATTGACAAAAGACGAAAATCAAAAGAAAAAGACTGTAAATTGGCCATAGCCTTGTCAGTGCCAGTATCTATCGAATCTCACACAATATTATGTCCGATCTGATTAGAATAAGACAGATTAACGAGATCATACATCTCTTGTTCTGTTCTCTTGCGTTCACTATATCTAATCACCAGTATAGATGATATAGAAGTCTTGAAAGTAGAAGATTTCTGAAAATCATGTCATTTTTTTTAAACCACGTTTATGATATTTGAACATAATAACGTGCGATCGAAAAAAAACATAATTGGTGTAGGCTATGTACAGAGCTGGGCAGTATTTGAATTACATGTATTTAAAATACGTATTTCAAATACATTTCAACCGGTATTTTGTATTTTGTATTTCAAATACATTTTTCAATGTAATTTGTAACTTACAATACTTAAAATATATTTATAACATAACTATCAAAATCAGATAATTGGCGTGCGCGTACCTTATTGCCATAACCTAAAAGCAGACAGAAGAAAACTACGTTTTCAAAGTTTTAAAATTATTGAAAAGTGGCAAAAGTGATCAAACAGTTTGGCAGGCAGCAGGTTTGGTGCTGATTCAAAGTGAGTTATATATGCTTGTAAATTTGCTTGTTTATTTGCTAATAATGATATATTAATTAATTAATTTTTACATTTTTAAGGAGGTGAATACGTTTAAGGTTTTCTCTATTTGGTATGGAGAGTTATTTACTCAAACTAGATAAAAACTTACCAAACAACAGCAATGTGGGAGATCATACAGTTGAGAAAGAAAATGAAAATAGTACGTTACCAGCTATTTTAGATGGAAAATATTTTATAGTTATTAATAATGATGATGGCAAGATTAAAGCTGAATGTGTGATGTGCAAGTCAAATGGAAAAAAATCCATAATTAGTGGATCTCTCAGAGCAACTACCAATGTTAAGGTTCACATGAAGGTAAGTTGAAATATTTGCATTATATTCATGCAATAATAATTGAAATCATTTGTATTAGCGTCTTCACAAGCCTGCTGTAGTCAAGTTTGATGAATATAAAGTCGAAATGAAAGTGAAGGGAGCTAGAAAGAAGCAATGAATCTGCAGAAAACGGAGTAAAATTAAAACAATTAAAACTATCTGATACTAATGTAAATCCAAAAGTTTCAAAACAAATCCAATTTGAGCAAAATGTTCTTCGATATATAGTAGATGGCATGAAACCCTTGTCAACAGTAGAAGATGAAAACTTTCGGAAGTTATTTGCAGGTATATTTTAGCTTTGCTAGTTAAAACTTCAAAAGTATCTATTTAACAATAAATGTAACACTTAACTGAAATAAAAAATACAAGGTTTTGTAATTTACCTATTGTTTTTGCTATTTTAGTTGAAGTGTTACATTTATTGTCAAAAAACCTCTTTAGTTCAATGACTCAACAAAGATACCTGTATTAAATTTAAAAAATATTGTGATATAATAATACATAGTAAAAGTAATAGTATTTAGTATTAATAAACCGACTCAATTTTTAGATCTTGACTGTGACTTAAGCTTTATGTCTAGACGAACCCTCAGTAGAAAAATAGACGATTATTATAAGTCCACTGTGATGCACTTACGTGAAACTTTCATTAATGTGAAATACATTTCAACAACAGCAGATATATGGTCTACTAAGCACAAAAGTTTCATTGGTGTTACAGCACACTGGGTATGTAAAAAACCTAACAGTTTATTATATAAGTACAGCATTGGCAATGACACGATTTATAATTAACATTTTTTTCTTTGTAGGTAGATAATAGTTTAACACGTGGTAGCTGCGTTTTAGACGCTCGTAGATTTAAAGGAACCCACTCTTATGATAGAATTGCTGAAATCCTGTTTGATATTTTCTCAGATTATGGCCTTAAACATGAACAGTTAGTTTCAACAATAACAGATAATGCATCCAATTTTGTTAAGGGATTTACTGAATTTGGAGTTCCACTTAAAATGTTTGAAGAGATTGATGGTGAATTACATGATTTTATTTAATGCTTGTACTAAACAACCTCCATTTTTTTGTAGATAATTCCGATCTAGATGATGATGTAACAGAGACCGAAGATGAAAATCTCCAATTTATTAAGGTGTCAGACGATGATATAAATAATAACTTAGAAAATGCCATTATGCTACCAAACCACCTACGTTGCTCTAGTCATACATTAAATCTGCTTGCAACCACCGATTTTCGGAATTTAATTATAGGAACTGCAGCATCTCGCCTTCACCATCAAGCTTTTGCAAAATGCACTGCTTTATGGAACCTTTCAAGGAAACCTAAATCATCTGAAATTATAAATAATGTTCTAGGCTGTTGTCTTACATATCCTTGCCCAACAAGGTGGAATTCGTTGTACGATTCAACAAATCAGCTTTTAAAATACAAAGCTGTATTAAACAGTTTAAATTCCCAACTTCGTTTAAGCACTTTTAAGGATGTTGAATTTGAATATCTAACTGAATTTTGTGTGATTATGAAACCTATTGCTTCAGCCTTAGACACTTTACAAAAGGAAATAGATTGCTATTATGGTCAGTTACTACCTACTCTGTTTTCTTTAAGACATAGATTAAAAGATTTGCAAGCAAAGAATCTTTGTCATGGTACTTTAATTGTAAATGGAATGTTAATGTCCTTAGAAAAACGTTTTGCTAAATATTTTGCATTGTCACCTGAAATTAATGAAGCAATATTAGCCTCATGTTTCCATCCAGCATTTAAATTACGGTGGTTACCTGAAGATCTAGAACCAGAAAGAAAAAGAATCTAAAATCTATGCATTCATGCAATGGAAGCTGTAGTTTCAGCTGAAGAATCCCGTGAACAGAGTAGTAGTACCAGTGAATGTGATACAGAAGAAGAGTTTTTTGTTTTTACATCTCCAAATTTGGAAAAGAAACAGTCGAATACAGAGTTACAATTAGTAACTTTCCTTAATGATAAGAGTAAAAGTTTGGCATCTTTAGACAATTATACATTAGTGCGTTTAATGTTCGTCAGGTTTAATACTAGCCTTTGCTCTTCTGCTCCTGTAGAACGTTTATTTTCATTTGCTGGGTTTATATGTTCTCCGAGGAGAGGAAGTCTTTCTGACAGTAGTTTCAGAAAATTACTGTTTTTAAAAGGAAATAAAAATGTTGTAAGTTTTAACAATAAAGTTAAACTTTATTAAGAAATACGTTTATTTTATATACCCAACCTAAGCTACATAATACAAAGTGATGAACTATTTTAAGTATTTTGTAATTCAAATACAGTTTGAGAATGTATTTTGTATTTTGTATTTGAAATACATTGACCTCATGTATTTGTATTTTGTATTTCAAATTCTTTTTGGTGTAGTATTTTGTATTTTGCATTTCAAATACATTTCATGCAGTATTTTGCCCACCTCTGGCTATGTAAAGGTTTTTGATCGTTGCTTTAGCCACTACCACATAATGACATTTATTATTTGACATTTTATTGTAACCAAAGTTCCTCCTGTAACCTCAAATTAAATGTCAAGGAATAAATGTCATTATGTGAAAGTGGCTAAACTATCAAGCCATTCACATAGCCTACTCTAATTATGATTTTTTTCGATGTGTCTATACATTGCCATATAATTTTGCAAAATGAGGATTATAGAAACGTTTTATATAACAATTTATTATTATGTCGTTTCATCTCTTAAAATTCGAATTGTTTTTCATTATCAAGGGCTAAATAGTTTAGTATAGAAATGTACCATCAACACCATTATAATTCTAAGCTAATATGTGTAAATGAAAGCGTTCTCTGTCAATTTGCATGTATTTCAAGCCCTAAAGCAAGACGAAACAGCAAAACGAAAAGGCACGGCGTCTATAAAAGGTACCGCTGTACAAGTCCCTTCTCTATGCTTTCCCATCCCAATCGTAATACGAATACCCTGCGGCAAAACGATTTAAATTCAGATATTATTGTCGTTGTGTGAAATCAGAGATTGAGTTCTACGACTGCATTGCACACACAAAGTGAAGTCATTTTACTGTGACTAAATAGACGGAAAATCGATCTAGTTCGTTTTCTCTTTTCTCTCTCTCCTTGTATTACGACGTCTTGAGCTAGAGCTTTCTAGCTTAGATAATGTTTAAAAAATATAAATATTTCGCATCAGGGGATGGGATCGATTTAATCAATTTTAGATTGAACAGGATGCATTGCCTAACGGGACCCGATGTCGACACCCCATCCGAAGCATTATAATAAACTTGGAGGAGAGGACGTGCAGACTTTGCGCTGAAGGAGTTAAACTTTACGTCTCTAGCAGTTCTAGCTAGTAGGTATAGTATAGAGTATGAAGATGAAACATTGTAGTATAGTAATAGTAGTTTAGATAGTCCGGATTAATCCCGAGTAATTACAGTTAATTCAATCAGATCCCTTCGAACAATGGCATCCCCGGACAAGTCCGTAGAGCAGGAACACACGGAAGATCTTACACATTGTAGCACACGGTGCTATAGCACCAGGCAGGGTGTAATGGGTCTCCGGAGACACTAACACCAACTAAAATACGCCTATAGTGCACGTACAAGTATAGGAGTTTAAGTTTTCTTGAAAAGGAAGAAGCTAGGGCGGTGTATACATATATATAGTTTAGTTGGATGGGGGGTCCGGAGGTTTTCCTTTAAAGCGCGTGGACAACAGGAAGCCCGGACGCAATATTAACTAATTACCTATTCATTACGGCTTAAAGTGGCAAGTTGGTGCTGAATTATTCTCAGGCTCCGGAGGCCAAGTTCCGGAAGTGAGGTAAGACGCGCTGCCTCCGGAAGCCCCGTACTAATGGACAACCAACTTACATGGTCCAGGAGCTGTTACTACTACTGCTTCTGCTTCTGCTTATGCTTATATGTGTGTCTGCGAATTACGGTCTGGCTGGTGGTTATATTAGGATTGATTAGCTTTTGAAACTTGGAACGACGGTTTAGCGTATTCAAGACTTAATTCATTCCTGATTAAATGTGTAACATACCTTGTGTGCAAACGATTAATTAATTTGTGTCCGGCAGATCTCTACTAACACGAATGAATCTCTAAGAATTTTAATTATCCTTGAAATTAATTAATTAGTCTTTGAACGGACAAAAAAACAGAAACTCAAGACGATTCTTGGGCCCGAACAAAAATTTATCGCCTCATTTTTTTTTAATAATCTTCAGTTTTCATACAGCCACACGTTGGGCGCCTAGTTAACCCCTTCAGAATTGATTTATTTTTGTTACGAAAAAAAAATTTCGTGTTAAAGCAGTTGCAAATGCTCTTACTTCAATATGCAATTTTTATTATTAGAGATTATGTTTGCATGAAGCTCTAAAAAGTTGATGCAAATCTTTATTAATTTTAATAGCAGCCGCACCCCACTCGGAAGCCAAAAGGTCATAGCAAAGCTGTGTATCAGCCGCATATACATGAGTATTACAATATTTTAGCCCAGAGTAGAGATTAGAACTATATCGAGAAAACAAAATAGGCCCGAGGATGGAACCTTGTGGCACACCTTGACTAACAAATTGTATAGATGATCTATTATTACCATCAATTTGCACCAGCTGGTGACGTCCGTGCAAGTAGTTGCTAAATAAAGCAATTGCTGTATTATCGAAACCGATGTGTGTCAATATTGGTAGCAAAACAAAGTGATTTACGGTGTCAAAAGCTTTGCTGTAGTCCAACAATACAAGACACGTAATTAAACCTTGATCGGTCGCTTTGAGTATACCATCTGTAACTCTAATAGGTCAGTTTCTAAACTATAGCCTGCTCGAAAATCCGACTGCACTTCAGGTGGAATGTCTTTGGAGGAAACATACTTGTGGATTTGGAAAGCTACCGCTTTTTCAAAAATTTTCGAAACAGTCGAAATAATACTAATTGATCACGAGAAGATGATCGAAACGTTACCAGTACCACAACTTTTCTACACGGCAGAGAACCCGAGAACCGAAGAGCAGCCATCAACAGCGGCCGTGAAAGCCTGAAGACTACATTTCTAAATTATTTACGCAATGTAAGTTACTACGGACTTGAAACAAACCTATCTCGTGATATTGTTTAGTGGAAAAGATTTATTTGTAATTCTGTGTTCCAGAAAAGTCGCACTCTTGGAAATTTTAGAGTTTCTGCTGTAATAAGTAATCAAAACAAACTTTTAATTTCAGTGGCATTTGTTGGTTTGAAATTAGCACTATTTTGAAGAGCATACGTATTTGTGAATTGGGCGATGTTTTCTTCATGTTCAGTTTCACTAATATATCTCTCGAAGTATTTCAAGGAACTACTCCTGCACCATTTTACCAAACCTTTTGCAGTTACCGTTTCCTTGCGACCAACGAGCATTGACGAGCGTCTTCTTCATCATATTCTTCGTCTAAATGTTCTACAATTTCTCTTGTCTGAGGTCCAATTTTATCAGCACCCACCCTAACTTCTGCTGTTACAGAAATTGCAAAATCATTATTCCTATCTGCCCCTTCATAATCGCTCAATTCAATATACGAATCAGATAAATTTGCAAATATCTCCAACAACTCTTGAGCATCTTTTTCATTCTGAGGATCGTATCGTTTTTCTAAAGTATAAAAATTATTCAGGTATCAGAAAATAAACAAATAAACAAGAAAACGAGCTGCAAGATTTGAAGGACGAGAGAAATAAATTAGACAAGAAAATATTTGAGTTAAATAACCTACTGGAATTAAAGAAGTTGGAAACAGAAAAACTGCACAGAACCATATCCCAAGTGACAGCGAACTTAAAACCCATGAAGACTGTGACTAATATGCAAACTCAAGCGGACTCAAACTGCCGGTTCTGGATGATGCTACGCAAACTGGGTCTCTCTGGAAAAGTTGCACTTGCAGCACTGCTCCAAATGAGCGGAAGAACGGAGAAACAAATATAGGACGCGTGGAATTAAATGATTTCAGAAAGCCAAAGGTTTTGCTCCTAGGAGACAGTCAATTACGGCGGCTTCAAGGATCATCGGCAATGAATACTTTACGGAAGCAATATTTAAACCAAATGCAAAGTTTGAGAATGTTGTTGAGATTATGTTGTGGTATTTGCATGAACAAATAACACACTAAGCGGCATCTCAATCAAAGATGAGGTATTGTTAAACCTAGCAAACAATCTTTCACACCCAAATGTAATCATACTGTCAATCGCATATAGAAACCACACAACTGTATACAATAGGCTAGTGTATGAAACAAATTGCAAATTATATAACTTTGTACAAACCATTAAAGAATATTAACCAGCATTGTTCATGGATGTTAATTATATATCTGGTTCAGAAAAAAGAATAGCAGTACACCTGAGTAAGGCAGATAAACAGAAGATACTTAGAAACATTTTTATAATTATAGAAGAGGCTAATCGTAAACACACTAGCTGTGTGAATTACGATAATTTAACTTATATCAATTGTGGTACAACTGATAAAGATTCTCATACCATTACAAATTTTTTCATGCATCGACAAGGCCAGGAGGTGCATTAATAGTTGGTGCATCAAATAGCGATAACAGTTCCAACCACCAGACCAAGTCTTTTGCTGTACTTCACCTTAATGTCAGAAGCATTCGAAACAAAGTTAATGAATTAGAAGAGTTGGTTCGTCATACTATGTCTTACGGAGCACTGGCTTAGAGATGAAGAGGAGGCTAAAGAGATCGAAATTGATGGTTATAAATTGTGTAGTGTTTTTTGCAGGCAAACGTGTAGTGGTGGTGGCGTCAGCATTTATATCAAGCCTATTTTCGAAACGAAAAATGTACAATTTTATAATATACCTTGTATTGACCAAGAATTTGAATACTGCTGTTCTCAGGTCAGGATTGATAGTTATAAATATATGTTATTAGGTTTCAAGATTCCTTATTGGATCTGCTGGAAGTATTATCAAGTTTTTCCTGATCTCTTAAAATTATCTCGGGTAGTTCCCATATACAAGAAAGGAAGATCAACCCAGCTGGCCATCTACAACTTTCTTGAAAAGCTGTATGATGACCTAGACAAGCGTAAAGATGCAATAGGTATTTATTACGATCTTTCGAAAGCATTCGATATGCTGGATCACGACATACTCTTCGTAGAGTACATAGGGATAAGGGACACCGTTCTTCGGCTACTTCAGTCTTATTTAGTTGGAAGACAACAGCAAGTGTTCATAGAGGGCATACTTGAAAACGAGACTCGAGTCTTCACGTCACCTACGAGCAAAATTGTACGGGGCATACCACAAGGTTCAATACTTGGCCCAACTTTGTTTTTAATATATACTATGGATCTCTCTGAACGCATAAATAGCGCGTTGAAACTACCAACCCAAGCTTCATGTAAACCTCTATTTAGCAGGCTCAATCTAATGTCACTTCCATGTTTGTATACAGGCTGTTACAAATTTGCGGGTCACCATTGGGATCTCGAAAACGGTAAGAGATACAAAGTCGGTTAAATTGGGGCAAAGTTGCGGTTTTTGCTGCTGAACAATAATCCGTTTTAAAAAATTTTCTATGATTTGTAGTTTTTGAAATATTTCCGAAAAACACACTTTTCTTTTTTCTTCTGTTCTGCAGTTATTATTGCAGGGATCAAAACAAGATTAATACATTCTACGGGCACTTTTTTGAACTCTTTGCGAAGGTGTCATTAAATTTTGCTTAAAGCGTTTCGTCTCGCTTTGACCACCATCAACTTCGTTTTTTCGTATGGCCGCCATATTAGATCTTGGCATCATTAAATACATCAATTTTTTCTGATATTTTTTCATGTATCACGCATCCTCATTAAAGAAAGTTAAATGGCTATAAATGCAGAAAATGTTAAAAATAACAGTACTAAGAAAAATATGGTGTGCTGTGACGACAAAAAGTAAACGTTTTGACCTAGTATCTCCGCATAGTTTAGTTTGTTTACTGTTTAATCCTACTGAAAATCGTTTTACTTATTACAACGGATTTTTCCGATGAAGAAAAACGCGACATGTTAAAGTGTTATTATGCTAATTACAGCAATTCAGTAATAGCGAGCGCAATTTACTTTCAACAATATCCAGAAAGACGACAACCAGATAGAAAATTCTTTAGTAAATTAGATAGGAACATTTCTCTTTATGGATCTTTTCGTAAAATTCGAAAGAAGTATGGAGATCGCTCTAATAATAATGAGAATGAACAAATTTTAGAAGAGGTAATTAATAGTTTTTTATTTTTTAAATACATAATATTCTCTTAATTGTTACTTTATTTATAAAAACGTATAGTTTAAATAAAAGTCCAGTCAAGAGCTGTTTTAACTGTTTCAATTTTCTTTTATAATTTCTTCTTTTAGATTAACAATAACCCTTGCAATTCAACCCGACAAGTTGCAAACACTATCGATGCCTTGCATCATGTTAAAATTTGGAGACTCTTGAGAAAGAACAATAAATTACAAATGCTACAAAATACACGTTTTCCACGCTTTACTTCCTGGGGATACCGAAAGACGTTTAGAATGGTGTCATTGGCTTAGCAACGGAGACGATACCTAAATTTTTTTAGAAGTACATTTGCCGAATATTTGGACAATATAAATTCAAGGAGACTTCCAGAATTATGGTTTCAACATGATGGTGCACCAGCGCACAATGCAAGGGCGGTGTGTGATCATTTAAACGAACAACTTCCAAATTAGTGGATTGGGAATAGTGGAGTAGTACGTTGGCCTGCAAGGTCACCGGATCTCTCGCCATTAGATTTTTTTTAAGGGGTATTCTGAAAAATAAAGTTTATGCTGAACCAGTTACTTTACTACTACTCTGAAAATTTTGTTTTGTTTGTGAACTATTAAATTTGTAGACTATAATAATTATGAATATGTCTATCAAGTAGGTACTTTCAGAACTGGCGAGTACACCGTTATTTTTTCTAGTTTAATTCGTTCGTGTTGATCACGTTTCGTATCAATGCAATGTGACGAGTATTGTAAAATATAACCTATTCAGAACTTCAAAGAAACAGACTGCAGTATCGACATTCTAATACATATTTTGGGTTTTTTTCTTTTTGTAAATGTTATAATACCTAGGTACTTAATTTTTCAGCAATTAGCTGGATATTAAAAGTTGTTAATATGACTGTTGTTTCCTGAATTTGTATTAATATTCTGAAATTCCTACTTCCTTCGAATTTTACTAAAAAAATCCATAAAGAAGAACGTTTCTATCTAATTTACCAAACAATGTTCTATTTGGTTGACGTCTTTATGGATACTGTTGGAAGTAAATTTCGCTCGCTGATACTGTGTTGTTATTATTATAATAAAGTTGTAACATGTCACGTTGTTATGCGTTGTTTTCATCATTTGAATAAGTTTAAAACGAATTGCATTTGAGTTGAACAGTAAACAAACTAAACTCTGCGGAGATATGTCAAAACGTTTACTTTTTGTCGTCACAGCACACCATATTTTTCTTAGTACTGTTATTTTTAACATTTTCTGCATTTATAGCCATTTAACTTTCTTTAATGAGGATACGCGTGTCGAAGGACAAGACACCCTACCAACTGGAAATGTATCGGAAGATAAAACAAGAACTGGATCATAGAAGAGAAGCTGGTGAAACGGATATAATCATAAAATATATACATGATGTGCCAAAAATAATTAAGTTGAGAAATCCTTTAAACTGACTACTTCCAACAATATTACCACAATTCGCATACGTTACCAGAATGTACGTGGTTTACGTACTAAAATTCATAACATTCATTCTTTACAAAATGATATCGATGCGGATGTTGTTCTATTCTCAGAAACATGGCTTAGCAGTGATATTAGTAGCATAGAACTTTTTGATTCGACATTTGATGTATATAGAGACGATAGAAAATTTGAATTGGTTGGTCGGACTATTGGAGGTGGTGTCCTTTCAGCTTTCGCGGAAACTACACATACTGCCCTTGTGGATGTTTCTGCCATTGCGGAACTTGCTCCGTTAATAGACATAGTAATGTGTCAGTGTCATATCCGCCATCTGTCGTTGTATGTTGTTAACATATATATACCGCCAGACATAAATATCGATGATTACGATAAATTCTTGGATGCCTTGATGATTTTATTGCTAGATAAACAGTGCATTATTGTCGGAGATTTTAATGCCCCCACTTTAATGAGAACATCTTAGAAGATCGAAAATCTAAAATAATAATCCAATTCATGGAAGCACTGGCAATGAGGCAGATTAATCAAGTTGCAAACTCTAACAACAGATTACTTGATCTCGTACTCACCAACTTACCGCAAAACATTGAAGTTACTCATGACTTAACACCATTTGTTGTCGAGGATTCGCATCATCCAGCCTTGGAAATTACTTTGGATTTAGGCACAACCGAAAAGCCAATCAATTTTCGGTCGAATGATAACATTCGTTATAATTTTCATAAAGCCGATATAGCTGCGATATGTTCTGAGCTAGGCAAAATTGATTGGACATTTTTAACAAATTATGGGATTGTCGAACCAGCTGTGAATAATTTCTATCAAACTCTTTATAACATATTTGATCGTTGTGTACCCAAAATTAAAACAACTAGCCGTCATTATCCACCTTGGTTTAATAGGAGCATTAAACATTTTATTCATATAAAGGAATATTATCTTAAGAAATGGAAAACTACAGGACGCGGATACTACTTAGACGAATTTAGAAGACTACGACAAATCCTTAAACATGAAATTGAAGCCGCTTACAATGCTTATCTGACACAGATTCAATCCGACATCATCAGTAATCCCAAGGCGTTTTGGACATACGTAAACAGCAAGAGATCCACATCGCGTATTCCAGGTCAAATGATCTTTAATGAACGGGAACTTACACAGCCATCAGATTAGAAAAGTTTGCTCAACACTTTTCTGAAGTATATCAGCCGAGCGCAACTAGTTCCTCATGTCTGTCCAGTTCATGTTCATCATTTTCCATAAACACAATAACAGAAGAAGATGTGATGTGCAGTGCGACTAAATTGGGTACGGACTTGATTGCGGGTAGTGATTGCATACCTAGTGTGGTTGTTAAAAACTGTGCGGCTGTGTTAGCTTTTCCTTTAGCAGTGCTATTTAATTTATGCATAAAGACCTCAGTGTTTCCTGATAAATGGAAACTTTGTAAAATAATACCAATTTATAAACGGGGTGATCGTAAAAACATTGCTAATTATAGACCAATAAGTATCTTGCCAAATTTTGCTAAGATTTTTGAACAAATACTTAACTACTAAAAAAATTTATGTTAACGTCAGGCCGTACTTGTCGGTTTACCAGCATGGGTTTATGAGTGGAAGATCTACAACAACAAATCTCGTAAATATAACGCAGTACCTGTCATCAGCTTTAGATCAGCGCAAGCAGGTCGATGTCATATATACGGATTTTACCAAAGCTTTTGACAAAATAGACCACAACATCCTTTTACACAAACTTGATGCTATTGGGTTTTGCCCGTCACTAGTGAGGTTTATGTCATCGTATATTAGTAACAGGACAGGCTACGTTACATATAATGGATTTTCATCTATTACGTTTGGAATAAGTTCTGGTGTACCTCAAGGGTCCAACCTTGGTCCATTACTCTTCAATATTTTCATTAACGACTTACTTGAGAAGATTGGATGCCAGGTCTTGGGATACGCCGACGATCTAAAAATCTACAGTACTATCGGTACCATCCCGGATAGTATTAACCTGCAGACCAGCCTTACTTTGATATCGGAATGGTGTTCGTTAAATAGATTGTCATTAAACGTAAATAAGTGCACAGTAGTATCCTACACCAGGTCTTCTACGGTTACGCTGTTTCCTTACGCTATAAATGGCAATCTGGTTCCCAGGAAAGATAAGGTTTGCGATTTAGGCGTTTTCTTTGATTCTCAATTGACTTTTTCCGAACACATCTCCACCATGTGCCTGTGTGCTTCTAAATCTCTCGGATTTGTCATGAGGTCTTGTCGCAATTTTAATAATATCCAGGCGATTAAAACTTTATACTTTTCACTTGTACAGAGTAGATTGGAATATTGCTCCATAGTTTGGTACCCACATTACATATACCTGCGATTAGAAATTGAAAAGGTACAAAAACGATTTTTGAAGTATCTGTCTTATAAAATTACTGGTGTATACCCTGGACGTGGTTCGAACTATGTGTCCTTACTGGAGGATCATCGTTTTGCATCTCTGTCTGACAGGCGAGAGAAATGTAGTGCTAGATTCCTATTTAATCTGCTAGCAAACAAAGTAGACTCGCCCGACTTTTTGGCATTAGTTTGTTTCACTGTGCCGATATTTAATACACGATCTTCAAACGTACTAACACTGCCCAAACCCAAAACCAATATGCTAATAAAATCGCCCATCTTTCATATGTCAACAAACTTTAATAAATACTATGCAAACTTGCCATATATTTAAGTATATAATTTTAGTTTAGTGCTGCAGTAGCACTGTTTATTTGTAATGTAATTTTTATTTTTCTTACTTTTCACGTATATTGTATTGCTACGATGCGAATTAATTGTTTTATTTTCGCTTCTTTTTTTCTTCTTTTTTTCATTAGTTGTTATATTCAATATTATTTTTGTTAATTATTTGGTTTTTGCACCATGTACATATACTATCATTGTTGTCCTGTAAATGGTTGTACTGTTGGACAAATACAGACATTATTATTATTATTATTATTATACGTGATGCATGAAAAAATATCAGAAAAAATTGATATATTTAATGATGCCAAGATCTAAAGAAAAAATGAAGTTGATTGTGGTCAAAGCGAGACGAAACACTTTAAGCAAAATCTAATAACACCTTCGTAAAGAGTTCAAAAAAGTGACTGTAGAATGTATTAATCTTGTTTTGATCCCTGCAATAACAACTTCAGAACAGAAGAAAAAAGAAAAGTGTGTTTTTCGGTTTTTCGGAAATATTTCAAAAACTACAAATCATAGAAAAGTTTTTAAAACGGATTATTGTTCAGCAGCAAAAAACCGCAACTTTGCCCAAATTTAACCGACTTTCTATCTCTTACCGTTTTCGAGATCCCAATGGTGACCCACGAATTTGTAACAGCCTGTATATACGAGTTGGTTCTTGATTCTTAAAGAATGGCGATGTATATTCAGCAATGTCTACTAGGAGCTCTAAATTATTACGTATTCCAGCACATAAAACATCACTGTACGAACACAGTCCTGAATACAGAGCGATTAAAGCTTTTAATAAACTGTCACCTACTCTTAAAAGTATTACAAATCGGGGAGCGTTCAGGATGTCAGTCAGAGATTATCTCATGGACAGATGCTTCTATACTTTCTCTGATTTTATGAATGAGTCTACTTGATTATTCTTGTTCTGCCATTGTATATTTTTGACTAAGTATGATGCATGTGATGTGTACTGTCATCTTTTAATGCATACTTTGAGAATGTTTATTGTATTGACAAAGCTGATATCGCAAATGTGATCGACAGCGAAATAAATGTTATTATTATTATTTAATGTTTGATAAATTTGTTGTATTCACCAAATGCGTATTTACTTGTCGACCCCATCGTGACTCCACCGATAATTTCGATTTGATTTGATGAATCTGAGCCGCATATGCTGCCTATACTATCTGCTAAACTTAGTGTGCATGATCGTGTCTATAGACGGTCACAAACGCTACGTTTACATTTAGAAATCATTTACGACCGTATAAAATAAGTGTGCATTATTATGACCACAGGGTCTGAAGGAGTTAAAAAAAAAACAAGTTTAAATCTTGAATATTAGCATGCAATTTTGTTCTCGTGATACTAGAAAATGATCCAAAAACATCTTCGTCTTCCAAATCACGTAATACACTTGACCGTTATTGCACATCATTCTGTGGAACTTGGCGGTAGCCCGTGTGTCTGTGTGTGATGTTGAGGAGACGCCTAAGCAACTCCATGAATTCTAATGACGTTTTCAGACTATGATCGTAGATCCTGTGTATACACCTAACACAGGCGTTGATCCGCCGGAGCTCGTAGAAATATCCTCGTTGCGACGGACAAGACGCGATGCGACGCTCCTGAGATATTGCATTCTCCGTATCAAGTTACTCCGTGTTCGTTATATCGGCACATCGTCCGCCACTGTCGAGATAATTTCCCTCGAGTTCTGTACTGCTTACGTAATATGTTTATGGATCCTCGTATTGTTTACCAGCGCACATGCTCTGCCCGGGTGTGTGATGTGTGTTTTCTTAGGTGCTTTTTGACCCTTCCTAACTGCAGTTTCGCCCCCGTGTTATCCTCGAGTACACGACGAGCACAGGACACATTTACGGCAGCTACTGGATATCTACTTGAATCCACCTTTGATTTAATTTTAATATCAATCCTATCTCGACTTAAGAAGTGTACCTTAAACGTTGTAAACGATGTAACGAGCTCCGATCTTACAGTAAATTAAGACTTATCAGTGACAGCTCAGATCATAATCATCGTAATTAAACAAAGTTTGAGTGGCGATTATAAACAATGGAACAAGCTCTTCGTGATCATTATATGTGTATAAAGTTTTATTAAGGCTACTCGGGTACAACCGCGATCTTGTTCACGGTCAACGTATCTTGGCTTGTTTGCGAGATTTGTAGTTTATCGTGATTACTGGTGATATCCTAATTAATTTACTTTATTTCGTTGACCATATATGCGCGAGAGCTCTTCTACAGTTTCTATAAAAGGAGATTTAAATAAATACATGTTCATGCCAGCCGGGCACTTAATGTTGTAAAAAAACTTCTTCGGTATATTCTTGTATATTTCCTTTAATCATTTATCTCTACAGTAATTCTGTATATTTGAGATAATTATGATAATATGTTTCAAAATCAATTTTAAATTCATTTAAAGGAGTAATAATAGTTTGATTTTCTATCATTTTAGTTCTTTAAAAAAAGTTATTGTTGTACCAAAAACTAATTTAGTTCTATTGTTTAAAATCAAAAAGTGATTGAGGCTCTTTATGATATACTACATACATGAGTTAACATGATATCGTATTAGCAGACCGCCGGATGAAGATAAGGAAGATTAATGAGATGGTAAACATCTCAATTGAACTTGTACAAAAATATCCTGCACGTCAAATTGTGCACGCAATGTTTGGATAAGTTTAAGCGTAATCCGAGTGATGAGACATGGATCCATCACTACACATCCGAAGACAAAAGTCAGTCGGGTCCATTCCATCAGCCGGAAAAGTTCTAACGATGATTTTTTGGGATTCGACAGGCATAATCTTAATTGATGATTTGGAGAAGGGAAAAACCATAACAGCCACATCTGCAGAACACGATGGGTAAACGACTAATTCGAATCGTAATTTGTCCAATTTGGCCATCGCCTTCAAGCACTTGTCGTGAATTGTATTCAGTTTGTCCATTAACGCTATATGATTCTTGTTCGCGATTGTTCTTCTCTTCTTCAGGTAATCAATTAAAATTATGCTATAGTGTTGTGTTTTGTCGTCGAAAAAAGTCCGCTCGAGATTACGCTGCAACAACGCCAAATCGACCGTTGAATCATCAATCGTGTTGCTGGTTTTTCATTCCTAACAGATCGTGGAAAATGTATTCGACCCGTTCTTTTGAGACGCCCATGGCCTCAGCTAACTCGCTCAACTTCACTTTACGATCATTCAAAAACGATTCGATGCGTTTGCTTTACAATTTCAGCATTCTTTTGGACTTCTACAACGCGGTGAGTCTTCGGTGTTTCCTCTTTTTCCATTTCTTTTACGAAGGCGAAAGTAGCCTCACTCAAACTAATGTAACTTGTAAACGGATAAACGAAATGTCATAAAGCTTCGTACAAAATCTAGTAACAGATCTGTCGAAAGGAGTAATGTTCACTTTTCAACCCATGTAGTAATCTATAATATTTGCTAGTGCTATAGTGGTAGATTTTTGGCGGAGGAAATCCTACTGTTGTGGTGAAATTAATTTGTATTTTAATAGATGGTTGGTTCCTTCATATGTAGAGCTTTTATTTTTCGTAGTGTTGGGCGAAATTTGTAAATTTTTCTGTAATTCTATTTAAAAAATTGAGTTTTGTGCCATCACTAGACAAGGAAAAACTCCACAGACCATTACGGTGATCTGTTTATGGAGGTTTTTCTTCTATCACCTGGCGAATTTTTTGACCTACCCTCTTACTAGGAGAAGAGAAGGAAGAATTTAGTGGCCACAGAATTTAAAACTAACCCAGAAACTAGTTTAAGAATTGGAAGATTTAGTCGCCGATTTCTAAACTCAAGATTTAAGCAGCTTGCATTTCGAGATTAAACTTACCTTTCCAAAACTAAAAATTCTATTCTAGATCTGATAAAGGAGGATAAACTAAAAGAGACGTAACACATAACAACAGAAATTTAAAACAACAACTCTAACAATATTTGGGCTGAATTTGACACAATCCGTAGACGAAGTGATAATAAAATCAACAATTAAGAGCTTCAGAGGAATCTTTGCTAAGCAGACAAAGCTAAATTTTAAAAGGTACTTGTATTTTCTCAAGAATAGCTTCTTGGTAATGATTTTTTTTTGTAATCTAAAAGAAATTTTGCATCATTTGCGCTAATCTCATTCGAATAATTTTTCTTACAATAGCGCGTTTGAATATCGTGGATAGGCCTAGAAGCTAGGGAGCTATAGCTCGCTTCCCAGCCTCCTGATCAATAGCATCTCTCCAAATTGTAAGATCAGAGCTGGTCAATTACCCAACAAAACAAAAACCTTTTCTCATTAATGCTCATAAACTAAGTTGGTTTTGCGCTTCAGTTTCACCATCTTTGTAATACTATGGTGTTTTCAGACGACAAAACATTTAAATCAAATTTTTTTGGCAACTGGCCGCTTCATTGTTAATTTTCGGGCATGGATCAGTGCTAAAGAACTGGAAGCCAGAATTCTTGAATAACCTATGGATCCATCATTCAGTGAGGTTTTTTCTCTCAATAACTTTGTTTTCCAGCAAGATCATACCTCGTTTCAAACATCAGTTCTTGCACAAAACTGGCTTAGGCTCAATAGAAGCTCTGACATTAATCCTATTGAAAATGTTTTTACTGCAAACCGGGTGGCATAGCCAAATAGTTTGGTTGTTTCCAAATAAAATTTCGTCTCGCTGAAAAGTTGTTAGAACATGCGTTGTTCATGTGGTAGTTCCATTTTGTTTGAACTGTCAAATGATGCGAGTTTTGATGACGAAATAGTTATTGACCCTATAGAATTATGTGACCTGTTTAGTTAGCACTTTGCTGCTGTTGCAGTTGATGCTATTGTAGGCAATTCATGCTGGAGCCCCCAACACACAGTTCCACGTGATAGAGCAAACAGTTGGTATCAGCTTGATGGTGCTCCAGCATATTCCACTATAACTGTACACCGGCAATTGTCACTGATGTTCGAGGATCGATGGATTAGCCCGCGGGGATCTTGGAAGATCACCCGATTTGAATCCCCTTGGATTTTTACCTCTGGGTTCGTATAAAAGAACTACTTAGTGTACTCTAGGCCGGTACAAACTAGAGAGGAATTATTGAACCGTGTTCTCCAGACGAACTTCGGAGATCTGTTTCGCGAGGAGTATATGACAGAGTTATTCAGTGTTTGAACCAAAATGGAGGTCATATTTTTTTTATTTATTTTTTTTTTGTGTGTGGTGGGTGCTTAGTTGCAGTGACTCCGTAAGCTGTATTACTTGTCTGGCTATCACTGCAACTCTTGCGGTGTAGTTTAGTGTGTGTAAGTTGTGTTTTAAATGGCTTTGTGACAGCATCATATCGCCTTTTATGATGCCGCGCTGTTAATCACTTTGCTCCCAACAGCGAATGGCAAGTCGATCCGGGATTAAACTCTCTGAAAAAATGTCACTGTCCCTCCAGAGAATTGAACCCCGGCACCTATCGTCCTCTCACAACAATAGTCAGCCGCCTAACCACTGCAGCCATCGACCCGTTAATAGAACAATTATTGTAATTTTAATTGCCCATTTTTTGTTTTTATTTTATATTTCGTTCTAAATGTTATGTACTAATGTCACGTTCTAATTAAAGTAAATTAAAAAAAAAATGGATTAACAAGAAAAGCACTGGAAATAGGTATAGGGAATGTTACAGCAAATCGATGCAGAATCAAATTCTACATCCGACCATCCAATAAAATATAAGATATCCCATTTGAAAAAACGAACTTTTTCAACTTTTAAAATGATGTAATTGGTCATTAAATTTTGGATACCCTGTATGCGATAAATCAGTTGCCAATATGGCATTCGAAAGTATCATTCCTGTGCTTCCGTCTACCCCAGAAGCGCTTTCCACCAATCGAAATTGGTTAAAGGGCGCAATCCTCAAAACAAGGCTACATCTGTCAAAATTTTCAAAAAAATCAAGATATCTAAGAAAAAATTGAAAATAGGTATAGGGAAACCTGATGAAACCCACTATGAAATTTTCTCAGGAATCCAAAAATGAAATAATATACTGGGTGTTCCATTTAAAATAAGGAAGTTAATGGCGACTTCCGGTATAACCGGAAGTAGTATGATCTTGAGAATATTTTAGAATGAAAGAGAATCTTGAATAACCCTGGATTCCAAAATTTCAGAATTCTTCATTGTCCTGCTGTTAAAATTCTTCTTAAAAAAACCGGATTAAAAACCGCCCTAAGGGTCATATTTATAGTCCGTGCTTGAGGTTATATCGATGCTTGAGCACGCGATTTTGACATAAATGTCATTACAAATCTGTCAAAATCGCATGTTCAAGCACCGACACAACCTCGAGCACGGACTATAAATATGACCCTAAATCACATTTATAAATTTTGTTGCATGATGGATAGGTGGTGGCTGGCTTATTCTTTAATCTAAGCCAGGCTTTTGATAGAGTAAACCAGGAAATTTGGAGTGGTTTAGATCATTCTTAAGTAACCGAAAGCAAATTATTAAAATAGGAAGTACAACCTCTTCGCCATCATCTTCTGAAACAGGTACTACGCAGGGATCTATTCTTGGTCCACTGATATTTTTAATCTATATAAATGATCTCCATATAAACTTTACCATGGATGACGTATACCAATTCGCTGATGATACCATTGTTATAATATTAGGTTCAAACATCGACCAAATAAGTGGTATTGGAAATAATTGTACGAAAATAATAACTACGATGTTGCAACCGATCGTATCATCTGTAGACTCCTTAAAGGGTAATGGTGATGTATAGAACTGCAGTGTTGTCAGCTCTAACTTCTTTAATAGAATTTTGAGTTTGCAATGAAGGACTGAATTTATTTAGCCAGAATAAAGTGAGATGTACAGTGGCGGAATTAAAAAAAGCGTACACTCAAAATGCCACACATTAAACCGTTCTTTATTTGACAGCTTACGTCAAATATATTAATTGCAAATAATTTGTCAAAGTAGTAGAAGACAATAATGCCAAATTTGAGTTTGCTTCAGAAAACACAAATAGTTACATTACTAGAGGAAGGATGGTCAATCAGAGCATTGGCTCAAAGATTTGAAGTGAATAAAAGTACCATATTGAGGGTGAAAAGAAAATGGCAGCAAGAAAGAGTTGTTCAAAGAAAAAATGGATCCGGTCGGAAAAGGGTAACAACTCCTGAAGACGATGAAAATCTCATCCAGTTTTTGAGGAATAATCCATTTGAGTCGGTAGTGACTGCAATTAATAGAACGAATTTTCCTGTACACTTCCGTACTGCCCGAAATAGAGTGAGACAGGATTCTGAGCTGAGAAATAGAGTAGCTGCAAAGAAGCCTTTCCTAACTGCAGATAATAAAAATCAGAGAATAGGTTTTGCATTAGAATTTCTACCGCGCGATTTAAATTTCTGGGAAACCGTTATTTTTACTGATGAGAAAGTCTTCCAATCTTCGTACAATGGTTGCGTTCGAGTGTACAGACCGCCAAATTCAAGATACAATGAGGGTTATACAAGCAAATCTCGAAAGAGTGGCAGATTTTCGGTCAATGTTTGGGCCTGGATTAATATGCAAGGGCCAGGCATTTGCTGGATGATTGAGGGTCGGTTTACTAGTGCGAATTATATTGCAATTCTCGAAAATATTTTTCTGCCGTCGTCAGAAATTATGTTTCCTGAAAGAAACTTTATATTTCAAGATGACAATTGTCCCGTTCATAGATCTAGAACTGTTCAGTAAACGTATGGGGTTTTATTGTGAAAAAAATATATGACGTCAATTTTATACCTGCAAATGTCCAAGAATTATCTGATAAAATCGAGGAAATCTGGAATGAGCTTTCGCCAGACTACATCCGATCTTGTATCATCTCAATGCCTAAACGGTTGCAGGGTGTAGTAGCAAATAATGGAGCAGCTGTAAAGAACTAAGTGTTGTTTCTTCTATACTACGTGTTTTTACTTTACCTTAATAAAGTTCATGACTAATTAATTTTTCCTTAGGATATAAAATATCAAGGCAGAAATATTAAGCACACAAACGAGTGACGTTTTTCAAATTTAATTAATTTTTTTCTATGAATACCAATAATGTGATCTTGCCATATGATTTTACTAATTCATTATCAAAGCAATATGATAAAGAACAAATCAGATTAGGCAAAACTGACACAAAGCGATCTCACGAGTTGTACGCTTTTTTTAATTCCGCCACTGTACAACAGAAGGGATATGATACGCAAGCACGAATTTTGAAATAAAATCTTTGTCCAGCACAAACCATTATCTGTTAGAGAGGATTTTTCAGATTTCAGATTTCCTTCGTGGCTGTGGAGATTCGGGGGTTCTGACCAAACGAGAGGATCTATCGTTGATTCAGTTTATAATTTTCTTTGTGAAATATTAATAAAATCGCTTATTTGCGCGGAATATGCAGACGTTACTAAGCGATTATAGAAGAATATTTCCACACTTTTACGTTAGTGATTCCTCGCTTAACAAAGATATGCGAAGACAAGCGTTAAATGGAGCACGGTCGCCTTAAAACGAAAATAAAACGAATAGAATAGCGCCGGTCGCGGTAGAACGCCGCAGAGAAAAACCACAACGCCACACAATAAACTATTACAATAACAAGACCAGGAGCCAAAAAGCTCCGGACAAGAATTAAACGCCGGTCGAGAGAGATTGTACTACGTCAGTCGTCGATTCGGTTGGTCGTATCATCGTCTCTCTTAATGTATTGTATCTTAATGTGAGTGTGTGTGAATAATCATCAGAAAAATGCCGCACAACTACATTATATATATAATATATGTTTATATATATATATATATATAAGATAGATATATAATATATAGTATAGCATTCATCGTCCATTCGTTCCATTTGTGTGTTTCTATCTGTGGTTTCGTTTTTTCAACTCCGGTTAGCCGTGTTACAATACGAGGCAATCATCGAATAATAAAAGGAGAAATATAATAATTGATATTTGAGAAATTTTAATTGAAAGCGGATGGTATATATTTGAAGTGCTCGCGTCCGTAATAGCTTCGGTATGACTCTGCGATATCTTACGATAATAAGTTTCATTCCACCTGCGACGACTCACGTACTTAATTAAACGGAAACCTCTCTCTTGCGCATCCAACTTAGGTTTCGTGTAGGTATACCTATCAGCGTCTAGATAGCTATATCGCTCGGAATACATACATACATGTGTGTATACTAATGACGTTATTAGACACGCGCACGATTATTATTATTATTATTGCCAATATATTACTGGAGGAGTTTCGGAACGATGGTGCAACGACGCATTAGATTAACAAATCTTATACTGGAGCGTTTACGTCCTTATTATAGGAATATTTTCAAACTCTCGTCGTGGCTTGAAGTTTGACAGTTGACGTTAAAAGTGCAAATCTGTCAAACCGGTGCAAAATGGTGTATTTCTCCAACTAACGTGCCATCGAAAAAAAACATAATTAGGGTAGGCTATGTAAATGTTTTTGATCGTTGCTTTAGCCACTATTACATAATGACACATATTACTTGACATATTATTGTAACTTTAGTTTATTACCTTTATAACCTCAAATTAAATGTCAAGGAATAAGTGTCATTATGTGAAAGTGGCTAAAGTAACTATCCATTCACATAGCCTATTCTAATTATGATTTTTAGTTAGTTAGTGACAAGAGGAGCAGGGATTGGATGTGGCTATATTAAAATGTTATTTGCTTTGATGAATTTTTATAATAGCAACAATAGTTTCCCATCCTCTTTAGCCAAAATGCGAGAAATATTGAGGAGGGGGGATGCAATCCGTTTGGAGAACGTTTATCTGTTATAGGTTAGCGTATAATTTCATAGCCTTTGATTGCAAAGCGCTGGTTGTGTTTCAACCATGTCTCACTTATACAAGCTACATCTATATTCAAGTCTCCTAAACATTTTTCGAAGCTTTCTTTGTTCTTTGGATAAGTCCTCCTTTGATGCCACAAAGGAGGGTTGCTATTTCCAATTCCTTGTCGCTAGTTTTGCTTAAACTTCTTATTGTCGGGCTCGTGGCCTAGTGGCTTGCACACTTGCCTCGTAGTCCGGCAGTACCGGGTTCGAACCCCGGTGCTCCCTTTTTGAGTTTGGTTTCCTGTAGTTTTCCAAATTCCACGGCAAATGCGGAAAGGTTACATCTTAAGTCGGACAACAGCCGCAGGCGTAATAATAATTCATGGCCAGACGATGCCTCCTGTAATTGGCGCAAGCTGTTGGGGGATGCTAAGGCATGAATTATTATTATTATTATTATAATCTGAGTCAAACTTTCAATATGTTGGATTATGTTCTTCGGGTGAGCCGTTGATGTGCCAGGAACCGAGGGGTCTTTTGACATCGTTGACAAATTACGATTTTGATATTATTTCCTTGACTATAAAACACTGGTTTCTTAATTGGGATAGTTTCCGGGCTTATCAGATTTTTTATGAGCCTATCTATCATATCCTGGAGTTAATTGTCTCATTGATCTTTTGCATCTTTGTGTCTTTGAAATTATCAGAAATGAGTAGGTATTAGTAGCACTCGAAGCCCTGGTAGATAGTGGGGGAAAATGTTGCGACATCTCATTAGTATTAAATGACGTTTAATTTCTTTTTCTTCGCTTGCCAAAATGTGATATCATCAAAGGCTATCCTATTCTTGATTTATTTTTGTAATTTGTAAACTTCACATTCCTTATGGATAAAAATTTTTTTCGCAATTGGCGCACTTTATTTCTTTGTCACATTCTTGCTCCTCACACACATCAAAATATCGATTTTTTATATTCCCACGGAAAAAGAAACCTTGCCATGATTTAGGTCGAAAAGGAAAAATTAACCATTCGACAGCAAGTGTATGCTCAAAGCATTTTATTGAGTCTGATTACCAGTTGAAAGAAAACTTGCTGGGTCTTCCAGCAGAAAAATGGAAACTTAAACCGGACTGTATACCTAATGCTAATTTTCCAACGGAAACCCCATCTTGCTCTGCATCACAATTTAGTAGAAAAAATCGGACAGAAATAAAATGCGGAAGATATTAATCGAAAATGAACTAAGTAAATAAATACTTACAATTCCATGACAAAGAAATGACTTGAAACATAAATTTACAAAGCGAGATGAAGATACAAAAAAATTTGTTCACAAATCAGCATCCTAATAGGTCAACAGTACAATTAGTTATTAAAGTTATTATCTACATACCTACTTAATATTGATTTCATTTATTGGATTCTAGTGTATCGCCAGTAGTAGCACTCGAAGACACTCCTGTTAACATGGAAACTGATAATAACGACCAAAAGAATAATAATTTTAATAAAACAAATTTTAGCGTTCAATCGGTACTCAAATTAATCGTTCAATCGAAGATGCAAGAATGATCGAACAACTTGAAGAAGAAGCTGCGAATAAATCTGGAAAAAGTAAAGTGGGAAGCAAACCCTGTGGAGAAAGTGTTTAGTAGAGGTCATCTGCGAAAATTAAAAAGTCAGAAGCAAATTCAATGATCTATTGAAGATGTGGCTTCAGCTCTTTCTCTGTATGCAGGAGGACCACGATCCTATCGCTTGCTTCGTAAAAGAGGGCGTTCAATTTAGAAATTCGTCCAAGTAAGAGGTTTCCATCCTTGTGTAATTATATTATTAAATACACACAATTTTTTCCTAGGAATATTGAAAATAATTTTGAGGCTTATGAAACACAACGAGCTGACAAGAAGGGAAAGAGCGTGTATAATTGTTATTGATGAAATGAAAATTCAAACAACATACGAATATGATAAAACACAGGACAGGTATTTGCCAGAAATGGAAGCAGCCTATTTTCAATGATTATGATCGGCCAATAACAAAAAAACTTATTGTTCAATAACAATCGGGAATTTAGAGAAAATTAACTCTATCCGGTGTATGCTATAAACTCAGATTTGGGCGGCAGTAATAGGGGTTTGTGGAAAGCACTGGGAATTTCAGAAACTAAGCCGTGGTTTGAAAACCCTGCATCTGGAAAAAGTATACGTGTTCTCAGATGCGTCACACATGATAAAGTTATTTAGAAATCATTTTTTGGATTCCGGATATATTTTAAATGGGAAGCATACAGCAACTGGTTTAAACATTGCGCACAAAATAAATGACGAATTTTTATCAGTAAAAGAACCTCAACGTCAACAAATTAAACTGGCAACAAAACTTTTATCACTCACAGTTTCGAGGATAATATCAATTGGGATACAAGACTTCATATTAAAGCTTATGGAACATCTTTAGATGAACAAAATCTTATTCTAGGTAGAATGCAAAATCTTGTAAAACAAATTCGTACGTCCACTTCAAAGTTCTTACTGCCCTTTCAAAATGGTATTATCGTTAGCATCAAATTTCTAAGACTACTTCTGTTGCATTTGAAAGAAGATTTTGGCATCAAGTATATAACTACATATAGCAACACATAACAGCACAAAGTTCTTTGAATATCGATTCTTATAATGATGACATAGAAGATACTGTGACGATAACCGAACAGCTTTTTTTTTTCCCCCAGACCCGTCCGACCTACAGTCACCGGTAGGCACCGCAGCCATCAGGCTTATTGTGCCACATCTGTTTGTTCAAGTCACCCACTCTAGCACGGTAGTCCCTTCCACTAACCTGTACAGGTCCCTAAACGAGTGGGTAAGGTATATCTCTGGGTCTCCTTTCGTTATCCCAAACAGATTCTGCCTTCTGCGATCTAGTGCCTCGCAGTCGCGTAGTATGTGATCGGCTGTCTCCGGTTCTATCCTACAAAGTCTACACTTTGTGTCCCCGTCAAACACTTCGATTCTGTGTAGGTGTTCTTTCACCGCAGCATGTCCGGTCATTAGTCCCGTTACGATGCAGAGCTGTTTCCTACTAAGATGTAGTAGTTCTCTAGCTCTTTTCCTGCATGGCTTCCCTATAAAGGTTTTGCCATGTACGATACCGGGTGAGGCTCCCCAGTATTCCTGCTGTTTCGTACGAACCCAGTCTCCTATATATCTCCGGGCCGTTTGCCTTGTGACCCCGAAGAAAGGTTCTGGGTCGTACAGTTCCATCTCTGACCCTCTCTTCGCGAGTTCGTCAGCCCTTGCGTTGCCCTCAATCCCCTGATGGCCCGGTATCCAAGTCAACCAAACCTTGTTTCGGTTCGACAGTTTCACCAGTTCGTCGAGGTATTCCGTCACCAGCCTGGACGACACCTTCCGGCTTAATAGCGCCTTCAATGCCGCTTGGCTATCAGACATGATGTGAATTCGTCTGTTGGTCACCGCATTCACATTAATTGTGTGTGCGCATTGGAGAATAGCATATACTTCCGCCTGAAACACCGAAACATACTCCCCCAGTGGGTAGCTGTGGCCCTCATTCTGAGAGCATATCCCTGCACCGGTACCATTAGCCGTCTTAGATCCGTCCGTGTACCAGACTAAGTCTTGCTCTTTGATTCTCAGTGCATACCTGGCAGCCTCCTCCCGTCCGTCCGCTATAGACACCGTGAAGGGATTCCCATACCTATGCCTTACCGGCATGTGGTCGGTCCGCATTTCCAACACCTCCTTTCCCACATGCTCAGTTATCGACATATGATTTGTGTTGACCCTTTTCGGAGTCGCTGTGTGTTGCAGCCTGTATGCCCCCATCCTTGCCTCCCCCTGTATGACCAGGTGCAACGGTGGCAAGTCCAGGAGTGCCTCCATGGCTGCAGTCGGTGTCGACCTCATTGCTCCCGTTATTCCTAGGCAGGCAAGTCTTTGCACCTTGCTCAGCCTCTGAACAGCGTTCCTTTGTTGCGTCTTTGTCCACCATACCAAAGCTGCGAGCTTTTTAGTTAGAAAACACCGAAATAGATTTTGAAATCGACGAGTTGCATTGGGATGGACTAGAAAACTTAGTTGGTTTTATAGCTTTCAAGTTACGCCATAAAGAGGATTTGAGGAAGTCTGCAAATGACTGCACTTCAAGCTCATGGGTAAGTCACATTTCAGAAGATGGCTTGGTCAAGCCTTCAGATAAATTACTCATGCATTGTCACGATCTGGAGAATTTTTTTCTCAATTCAAAAAAATTATTGGAAATAATTATTATGTATATGTACTATAGGTCAGTTTCTGACATGGTGTTTGGAAGAACCATTATTGCCTAAAATTTGGTTTAAAAATAGCTTTTCTGTTAATTAGCATAATTGCAAAATTTGCGATATTGTAATTGACTAAAATTGACTAGTAAAACATAGTAAGCCAAATATCTCAAAGACCGTCAGTTTTTTCATATGAATACTAGACATAAAGTCTCTTTTATTTTTCATGTAGATTCAAATTAAATTATAAAAAAATAGGTTTGCATTTTTAAAAAACAAAGTTGCTGTCTGTGCAGAGGAAATGGAACACCCTGTATAATCGGCATTATTTTAGGTTTGTAGATATTGAGAAAGCTAGACAACGTGATATAAAAAAGTTTCAGTTATCTCTCTTATTAACCAAGATATTGGACTTTCCCGTACTAGGTTCATATATTTTTGTCCTGCGCTGACGTCATGCGCGAGCCGATTCGAAAATCGTTCTCAAAATGGCTTTACCTTATTCTCGTAGTATCAATCTCTTTCAGTTGAAAGTTTCTATATTTCTTAGTTTTGCACAAGTTGCGCAAGTTGTGGGCTGGTTTTCATCAAGAATCGTCAAACAAGGAAATCTCTAGAATATTCCCGCACAAGAACATTCTGGATAAATACAAGCTTAAGTACAAAATTTTTGGTCTAGAATTAAAAGAGAAATTTAGCTTTTGCTTATTTAAAATCCAAATTTTATAGAAAATATCTAGATTCGAGCAATCTTACATTGGGTGCCAAAACTTCTAATCAGTTCACAATACTAACCTGAATAATTTTGCCAAAAAGCAGCCCCAGTATTGATGAGGTCAATACCGGAATAACCCCACGGTTTAGTATCCGGCGGTGGTTGTTCCCTCACGCTTTGACTGTAACTCCTCGGCGGACTGTCCACCCTTTCCCTTTCTGAGCGATCCGTCCTCTCAACGCGTTCCACTGGTAAACTCTGACCCGATGGCGAGGAGCCACTGTTGTTTTTCTGAACGTTCTGGCGTTGCTGTTCGTTTATAGAGAGGTTTTCTGAAAAAAATAAAATTGTATAAAATTAGAATTTTTTTTCTTCGCTCCCCGAACGTTTAATTCAATCTTGTCGGTAACATAAGATTATTTTTAGGAAAGGCGCTTTTTGAATGATATTAATCTTTACCCTTATAGTGTAATAATTGTGTGTAAAGCGATCGAAGTGTGCTTTAGACGGCTAGGGAAAACGGAACCGTCAATCAAAGGTAAGTCCTACACTGACTGTTCCAGTTCGAAACCCCTGCTTCTGGCACCCCGTCGCTAACTAACTTCGAATTGATCTTTGTAGATTACACAAGATGTTCGCCTTCCGTTAGTGGTAATATGTATACAGCTATTAAAGTTTTCAACGGTTCAATGTTTGGGTGTTACCCAGGGAATTTTGATTATTTCGAAAGTAAGTTTGATATTTGCGACAGGGGAAATTGTGTTTGCACAAACTCACCGTTTATGATTCTAATTTGTTCGCCGCCCCCTGCTGTTTTTAAAGCATCCTCGAGTTGAACTCTCCTTTTAACTTCAAGCTCTAATTGTTCTTGAAGACGTCGTCTTGCTCTTCTCTCCCGTCTTAACCTTTTCTGGACAAGGGCTGGAACAAAATTCGAACGTTATATTATTATTAAAAAAAAAAGCAAACATATACGGTAGGATATCACCGCAGGTAACTGCGATCCAACAATAACAATTATAGAAACACAAATGGAAAACAAGTGAGGTAGCAAATCGCGTAAGGAACGCTTATTATATACAGCAGGTAATATCTGTTTCGTAAATGAACCGTAGAGAGATCGGAACGCGTTCGTGGGGACCACCGACGGGTGGCGCCACGGTCGTATTCTTTGTAAAGTACCGAAAGTCCGCGGTCCGGGCATTATTACCTTCTCTTTTGTGTAACTGTCATCTCTCTAGCTAGATCCATTTTTTACTTGATTAATATTATTCCGAAACGTTCTCTACACACCAACCACGGCATCGACTAATTAAATGTTGCTTTTTGCCACTTTAGGGACGGCGAACGGTGGTGGGTAAAATAGGAAACATCATCACGGATTACGAAACGAGACGGATAAGAATGAAAAAGATGAAGAAGAAAAAAAAACAAAACAAAACAACCGGTCTTCGAAATAATTTCGTGAAATCGAGGAAGATTAAATTGTGTTTTTTTTTCTCCTCGTTTTTATTTTTAATTAAAAATATTTTCTAGATTTGTTGTTTTCGATTATATTAGGTTAAGATTAATTAATTTTATTTAAAAGGAAATCTGATAATTTTTACTCCCACAAAAAGTAATTCTGACAAACTTTTAAAGCGTTCATGATGAAGAAAAGTAAAATTATAAAATTTTTGACAGCTGTCAAATTGTGAAGATCCGATTTTGACAGGTTCGACAGGTCTACTATTACTCGCGGGTTGTCTAACAGTTTAAAATATTTCCGAGAATTGTCAAAGCTCTAATTAATTATTTGTTAGGGTTTTAATGTGTAGAACTGTCAAAATATTTCTCGCAGCTGTCAAATCTCAGATTTGACGATTGTAATTGTAAGCTGCATATTACCCGATATCTGTCAAATTCTAAAAATAGATATTTTTTTACAATATTAATAAATGTTATAACAATAAATATTTCTTGCAAAACATATCTGACAGCTGCCACACATTGCTGTTATGTATTGTTCATGTTTGGCGGATCAATTCTAAAAATCTTGCTTTAATGAAAAATATTTTCTAGATTTGTTGTTTTCGATGTTATTAGATTAAGATTAATTAATTTTATTTAAAAGGAAATCTGATAATTTTTACTCCCACAAAAAGTAATTCTGACAAACTTTTAAAGCGTTCATGATGAAGAAAAGTAAAATTATAAAATTTTTGACAGCTGTCAAATTGTGAAGATCCGATTTTGACAGGTTCGACAGGTCTACTATTACTCGCGGGTTGTCTAACAGTTTAAAATATTTCCGAGAATTGTCAAAGCTCTAATTAATTATTTGTTAGGGTTTTAATGTGTAGAACTGTCAAAATATTTCTCGCAGCTGTCAAATCTCAGATTTGACGATTGTAATTGTAAGCTGCATATTACCCGATATCTGTCAAATTCTAAAAATAGATATTTTTTTACAATATTAATAAATGTTATAACAATAAATATTTCTTGCAAAACATATCTGACAGCTGCCACACATTGCTGTTATGTATTGTTCATGTTTGGCGGATCAATTCTAAAAATCTTGCTTTAATGAAAAATATTTTCTAGATTTGTTGTTTTCGATGTTATTAGATTAAGATGAATTAATTTTATTTAAAAGGAAATCTGATAATTTTACTCCCTCGCGAGAAGAGAAGTAAAACTATAAAATTTTTGACAGCTGTCAAGTTGTGAAGATCCAATTTTGACAGGTTTGACAGTTCAACTATTACTTGCAAGGGTTATAGTTACTTTTAAAGCTGGCAAACTATAAAAACACTTGTTCTGTTATTGTTTCGGGATCTCCAATTAAAATATTTTCTAGAGTTTCAATGTGTAGAAGCAACCGTCAAAATATTTCTCGCAGTTGTGAAATCTCAGATTTGACGATTGTAATTGTAAACTGCATATTTCCCGATATCTGTCAAATTATAAAAATAGTTCTTTTTACAATATTAATAAATGTCATAACATTTTCTTTTTTAAATAAATATTTCTTGTAGCTGTCAAAACTGTAAAATTGGTTGCTTTTACAGTCACATCGTAAATACGTCAATAGTAATAACTGTCATAAAATCAAAAAAATTTTGACACCCGTCAAACTCTAAGTAACAGTTATTTTTGTTCGATTTTGATAGATTAAGTATCATAATATGATATCTAGATAGTTATAAATATAGTCATTCTTATCAGATATGACAATTATTTCGTCAGAATAAAACTAAGAATCGTAACATTGCAAAAACTGACAGCTGTCAAACACAGTTATGTTTTAGCAGTTATTTTTGTTTAATATTGATAGATTAATAGTTAGAATGTTTATGACAGCTGTCAAATTATAAATATAGTCACAAATTCGACACTTGTACGTGTTTTAATTTCTTGTGAAACCTGTCAAACTATTGAAAGAATTAATTTCTTATCATTTTGTCGGACGTAACAGTAAAAAAACATTCTAAAAATTATAGAAACAGTATCTTTTTTTTTACAGATGAAGAGTTCTAGAATTAGGTTGGTCCAATAGTTTTCGCTGTGTGTGATAGTTATCGACTTTTGACAGCTCTCAAATGACAAATTAAAATAACCATTATATATATTTCGCAGTGTTAATAAGAGTCACATTTATACAATAGTTCGTGCTTGACGTAAATGTCATTACAAATGTGTCAAAATTGCGTGCTCAAGCATTGACACAACCTTAAGCACAAACTGTAAATATGACCCTAACTGCCGTAATCATAATAAAACATTTCTAGCATGATGACATAGTAGATTCCTACACCGTTTTGATCGGTTTTGACAGATGTAACGTTAAAAATAATTTTGACATATGTATTTTTTTTGGGCTTCACATTTGACAATTACAATTGTCAAAATTGTTCTTTTTTACAGCTCAGTTACTGTTGTAGCGGCCAAGAGTTTCTGACGTTTGAAAAATTGTGTATAAAATAGTTATTTCTGCTTAATTTTGACAGGTCATATTATTAAAATCTTTCTGACAGCTCTTCAATTATTTATATAAGCCCATTTTCACAGATTCAACACATGTAGGCGCTATAATTGTGCTGGAAGCTATCAAGCTATCAATTCACTTGTTTTTTCGTTCTATTTTGACAGCTAAGCTACCAAGCAAAAACACAGTAAGTGACGTATTTTGAAAAAAATGAGGTAAGTCTTTTAAATATATGACGTTTAATGTGTTTTTGCTTGAGAGAGTCGAACTGTCAAAACTGTTACTCATACAGCTGTAAAATTATAAAAACGATGACATTTGTCCATTTTGAGCGTCAAAATACATATAAGAGCTGCATAACTATAAAATCTGTACCTCTATTTTTACAATTTCGATAGTTATAATTGCGAAATATTTCTGACAGCTGTCAAATTGTAGGAAGGCTTGCTTTTTATGATGTTAAGAAGCCATGTCAATTTCTGACAGCTGTCAAATTATAAATAGAGTTATTTTTTACTTATATTTAACACGAACAGGTTGAAGTCTTCTAAAATAAGACGTTTAATGTGTTTTTGCTTGAGAGAGTCGAACTGTCAAAATTATTACTGGTACAGCTGTAAAATTACAAAAACAATGACATAATGTCCATTTTGAGCGTCAAAATACATATAAGAGCTGCCTAACTATAAAATCTGTACCTCTTTTTTACAATTTCGATGGTTATAATTGCGAAATATTTCTGACAGCTGTCAAATTATAGGAAGGCTCGCTTTTTATGATGTTAAGAAGCCATGTCAATTTCTGACAGCTGTCAAATTATAAGTAGAGTTATTTTTTACTTATATTTAACACGAACAGGTTTAAGTCTTATAAAATAAGACGTTTAATGTGGTTTTGCTTGAGAGAGTCGAACTGTCAAAACTGTTACTGGTACAGCTGTCAAATTATAAAAACAATGACATAATGTCCATTTTGAGCGTCAAAATACATATAAGAGTTGCATAACTATAAAATCTGTACCTCTTTTTTACAATTTCGATTGTTATAATTGCGAGATATTTCTGACAGCTGTCAAATTGTAGGAAGGCTCGTTTTTATGATGTTAAGAAGAGACTGCCAATTTTTGACAGCTGTCAAATTATAAGGGCAGTTACTTGTAGATGTAACGGTTAAAATATTCTAAATCTAAATGCACTAATCTTTCCGACCAGCCGATAAAACAGGATTCTTTCAGTTTTGAAAATAATTCTTTACGGCTGCGTCAAATTATTTCTGACAGTTGTGAAGACATATTAGATTAGATTATTGTTGTTCCTTGTTTAGCGGAGTGTATTGCCTATTAAAGGTTTTAAGTCAAGCTTAACAGTGTTACCAATAACTTGTAGCTTAATAATTGAAGCTCAAATTGATTTAAGCTCATTCCTTCGACGATATTAAAAGCGCATTGTGTGCACGTAATATTTACCTGTCTTAGTTCAAGAATGATTATCCTTTTTTCCATCGTAATTACGTTTAATGGTTTCGAGAAATTCAAGGCTATCAATTCCTAAACCGGCATTCACTCGTCACAACTGAAGCTATTATGTCGATACACTCATATATGCCAACCGTTAAGAATAGATCATTCATCCGACACATCCATTTTACCTCGTACATTTACGTATAGGTATTACACGAGGAGAAGAAATAGCACGTTCCTTACACCAACCGTAACATTGGCGAATGCAGTTCTTTCAACGTGAACGGGAAAGAGTAAGAGACGCATCTCACCCACAAAGGGGGCGATATAATGGTTTTCAATATGAGCCGGGCTCCCCGCAGAGGGCACAGGCATTAAGCCGCCCCGCTCGATGGGGTTTCGCGACCCGTGAACGCCGTACTTCCCCCTCTTAGATGTACACACGGCTGTAACTAATTATAACACTCATTACCGAAGTTTATTAATCAATGTTCAATAGCAATCATAGCCATTGGTCCTATGTATTGTGCGAGTGGTGTTATTATATATGCTGTGGGACCGCCTAAACGTGCTCTCGCCGCTCCAGGGCGAAACTGGTATATATTGTTGTGTTGTTCTGAGGATGTTGGTGATCGCTTCAAACAACTCCTACTTAATATATGCACATGTATATGCTCTAAGTTGTTGGTGTGTAAGAGGAGTCCAACTTTGATATTACAACCCGGTTTGTTATGGAACGATGTTTGATAAATTCTTCGTTCATAATAATATAATTGTCAAATACTTACTACTTCTAATTTTATTAAAATATTTCCAATATGTGTCAAATCGTCGAAACAGCTATCTTTATAATTGTAACAGCAATTTCAAGTCTTCTAATCATTAAAATATTACTGCTAGTTATTAAAAAAACGTGCGATTGTTTCTTATTTTGACACTTTAAATATCGACATATTTCTGACAGCTGTCAAACTATAAAAGAAATTATGTTTTACACGAGTAACAACCAGGGAGTGTGAAATACTTTTGATAACTGTCATACTGTAAAAAAAGAAGTTATTTTTAGGGTTTTAACGAGAGTAACCGCTAAGAAAATGTCACACTTGTCAAATAAAATGGAAGGGGTATCCTGCAAAGCTGTATAATTTATTATTTTGCTACAATTTCGAGTGTTGTAAAAATGACAACGTTTCTGCTGATTGTCAATTCGTAAAACGATGTAATTTCTCCTTATTTGGACGTTTCTGAATATAAAAATATTTGTGACAGCTGTCAAATCGTAAATCCAGTCATTTTCTATAATTTCACTTCTTACTGGCGCTAACGCAAAGTTGTATGAGTTGAAATAGTTCTGATAGCTATAAAAAAATAGATGGAATTATTTTTGACGGTTGTAACAGGAGTAAATGACAAAAGATTTTTGACAGCTGTTGAATTGTAGTTAAAAGCTCTAAAAGCTGTCAAACTTTAAAAAGACAAATAAGCAGAAATGTCAGATTTGAAGTTTCTGTCAATTGTTATAAAAGATGTTTTTTTTTTAATGCCCGATAGAACTTTAAATTGTAAAAATAAAACAGAAAAAATTAAATTTTAATCCGAAAAATTTGAAAATGTAATTGTTGCTGTTGTTGTTGACAAGGCGCACTCTGGATATCCAATTTTGGGCTACTTTTCCGATCATTGCTAGCCGTATGTCACAAATACCACCAACAATGTTGGCGTCCAAGGAGGTGTCAAATCGCACGACCTTCGGAGGTCAATTGACAAGTCAATTTTTCGCCCAGCTTGTCGCCAAATTTTGATTTCAATAAGTCGATGATTGCGGTAGAGCGATCCTGTTGAAATCACATCTCGCTCGGATCAATGTTACATTCATATTTTAAAAATCATTGATCATGGTGTGGTAACGATCTCCAACCATTGAAGCTGTGGCCTCATTTTTGAAGAAATAAAGTCTAATGATGCCACCCCAGCGTCTAAACTGCATTTTTCTGGATGTAATAGAGTCTGTAGGGTCTCTTGTGGACCGGTTTCACTCCGTATGCGGCAATTTTGTTTATTAGCAAACCCGTTAAGCCCAAAATGAGCTTCATCGCTGAACACAATTTTGCGATCAGTTTCCAACTACTCTAGAACCCAATCGGCGAAAAAAAAACGACGCATATGATGGTCTCGTCGCTTCAACTCCTTCACCAGCTGAATCTTAAACGGTTGTATGTGGTATGAGATCTATCCACAGTTCGACGGATGGCTTGCTCAGATGGAGGTGTATGTGGGGCGCCTTTTGCACCTCCACTGTAAATGAAAGGTTCAATCTTGTGGGTGGTTTCCTCATTCTGGCCGAACGTCCCTGTTCTGGCTTACTTGATGTTACTGTGGATGTAAGCTGCTATTGTTCAGGCTTGAATTGTTCTTCAACTGGTGCTGCAGTCGGTGGAATGTCTGGTGCTTGCGCAACTGCGCTTGGGGTGGACTCTTTTCTATATTTTATCTTGGGTACTGAAACAGACTGATTATTATTATTATCACCGACTTCTACTACTTCTGGTAAGGCAGGTTGTAGCAGTGGGTCTGAATACGGTATTAACCGGTCTCGATATCTATAAACGAGAACGTCTGGATGCGGTGCTTTCCTGTACTGCACTAGGAAATCTTGTAGGCTAAAATTAAGTTCACTGCTTTCTCTTAATTGATTCTTCTCAATGTCTTCTTTTCAATGTTTGTACGCAGCGTTTTGCTTTTGGCCGTTGGTCGCTGGATGGTATTGTGCAGTTGTTTTATGACAAATACCGTTTGTCTTTAGAAATTGCTCGAACTAGTGGGATTTAAAGTTTGTACCATTATCTGTGATTAGAGTCCCTCAGTATAGTTATGGTTTTTGACGTTGTAATCGTCTTTGTTGGGTATAATTCTATTCATTTCCTGTATATATGAGTCGACTAGTACGAAGAAATATGTACCATAGAACGTTCCTGTGTAGTCTACATGTATTCTCTTCTTCTATGTCCCTATCGATACTTGGCCATCATACGTGATCAGATTCATAGGCTGAGCTTTCTCCAACAAGTTTGTCAGTCGCTTCTAACTGGGCGTATAAAATTCCTTGGTCCCAGTAGTTGAACGATATCAAACCAGTTTCACACTTATCTTTTACTTTTGTATCTATATGTTTTTCTAATATTCCTCTACTTATTTTCAATTCAGTGATTTCTTCACATATTTCTTGGTTTATTTCCTGAGGTTGAATCGAAGAAAACGGTCGGCATGGTCTTCTTCTCGTGATTTCCATGCAGCAATCTGACGTGTCGTTTTTGGCTCGCATTGAAATCATCACCAGTTACATATCTTTGCAAAACTGCTGAACTTTCTAATCTTTTCGGTCGTCTGTTTACCTAAATTAAGGATTAAAATTCGATAGACTGTGCTTTCCGGTATTTAAAGATATAAACCTATTTAAATATCTTTCAGAATTAGAAGATATTCTTTTTAGTGTCCCTGTTTCTTCTCAGAGAGACAGAATCCGAGCTAAGGCCACGTAGTTAATCATCAATTTTTCCCGTAACCCAGTTTTTAAATCCTCTTCCGTTAGCACAGCAATTGAAATAGAAGTCAATTCGTTTTTGAAACAGAATCTTAATATATTGATCACAAGAGCTGACAAAGGTAACACTACTGTAGCTATTGAGAGGGATTCTGATCACCACAAGTCTCTTGAACTTCTCTCTGATCTTACTACTTACAAAGTTCTGCCAAAAGACCTGACTTTCGAAAATAACAATTTTTTAATTAACCAACTTAAGATTAAAGGGCATATTACTGACGAAGAGGCCAAAGACCTCAAAACATATAATTCTATTTCACCTAAGTATTATGGCCTAGTCAAAGTTCATAAAGAGGGTAATCCTCTTAGACCTGCCATATCTTGTAGTAATGGCTCCACTCAAAGTCTCGGGAAATACATCGCCAAAATAATTGACAGGGCTTTTGCTGACCATAATTGTTTTAGGGTCAGAGATAGTTTTAAATTTGCAAAAAATATCAATAACTTTCAATTGCCACCTGGCTTTGTATTAGCTTCTTTCGATGTTGTCTCTTTATTCACTAACATACCTCTAGTCTAGACCTTGTGATTGACATGCTTTCCCAAAATTACAATTCCATTTTTTCTTTGTTCTATAGGTAGCTAGTTCTGCTACGACAAAACCTTTTATTCAGAAATCAAGGGTTGCTCTATGGGAGGTTCTATCAGCTCTTCCTTGGAAGATATAGTTATGAACAGTATTTTACATCATGTTCAATTCAATGTTGATTTTCAGTTTCCATTCATGTATCAGTACGTTGACGATCTATTTCTGTCTCTTCCTGAAGCAGAGCTTGATGATGAACTGACATCTTTAACAACTTTAACGTAAATCTTAAATTCACCATCGAAATCGAGAAAGATCGCACTAAACCTACTAGTTCTGGAAGATTCCTTATTTTATGTGAAACCACCCTTTGAAATACAAAATTAATTCGATTCTTGCTCTAAAATACAGAATTTTTAATATTTCACTTCAACAGTCTCAATCGTCTTAAACAGATACTTAAATCTAATTCCTATCCGAAATCTCTCCTTGACAAAGTTTTCTTTCAAGAGACTAAATCTACCCTCCAGAACAATAATATTTTTTATTTAGCAAAAACAATAACCACGACCTTCATAATAAAATTTACAGATGATTACAATAGTACATTTCTGGTCTCACTGGCAAAATTGTGAATCTGTTTCGTCACTTTGAAAACATACAAATTTGTACCCCATCAAGAAAATTCATTCAAGATTTTTTCTCAACTCAAAGACAAGTCTCCCATGCTACAACAATCTAACCTTACATATTTATAGAATCAACTGTCGCGACTATGAGGGATATTACATAGGTCAAACAGGACATCAGAGACTTCGCATTTTCAGCTACAAAAGTGACCTTAGAGTTAATCGTGCATACTGAAGAGATGGGCCACGCTTTTGATTTTGACAATGTTGAGGTCTTGGATTTTGAACTTAATAAATCAAGACTTAATTTCTTGAAAATGTGCTTTATACAGAAGACTATTGCTTTAATTAATTTTAAGAAAGATGTTAAGAACCAAAGTACCATTTATTCTGATTTAATCACTTAGGGGAGAGTTGCCTAAATCGTACCGGCGCCTAAATCGTACCACCTTGATATTTCGGAAGATACCGGTAGCAGCTGCAATCTAGCGGAGACAATGCGGACTACTAACCGTGTTACACGTCCTCGCTCAAAAGCGTGGTTCTATGACCTGTTTTTCTCACACAGTCATAAATTTTAGTAAATTCAGTGCGCTGATGTTAAATTTACGTCTCACGCCTAAGTGATTAGTACACAGCAAGGTAAGAATCGACATGTTTCAGCATATGTATCTTAAACTTCATGCATGTTAGTTTTGAGGTTATGTTTTAGTTAAATGTATTCGTCACGATACGGTTGCCTATATCGTACCACCGCGCAGCTTCCCAAATCGTACCGGTACAATTAAGGATAATATTTTTGCATACAACAATAATTCATGATTTTTACCTTTTTCGTGCATAAACAATGCATATTTGCTCTATTCTGTTGCAGAATGAGCAGTAAGAGGCAATACGGGAAATGGACACGGGAAGAAATGTCTATGGCATTAGCTGCATATCGGAATGGAGATTTAGGTTTTAATGAGTGCTGTAGGCAGTATAACGTTCCAAAACCTACTCTTAAAAGACATTTGGAATCACGTAATTTAGTAGCAAATGATGAAATAAAATTTTTAGGAAGAACGACTATATTGTCTCCAGATGTCGAATCTGAACTAGTAAAACACATCCTAAATCTTGAAGCGTGTATGTTTGGTTTGACAATAAACGATGTTCGCCGTCTTGCATTCGAAATAGCTACAAAAAATAACATACCCCATAATTTTAATAAAACCGACAAAATGGCAGGAAAAAAATGGTTTTACGGTTTTAAGGCCAGAAACCCACAAATTTCCCTGAGAGAGCCAGAGTCCACCTCTTTGGCTAGAGCCAGAGGGTTTAATAAAGAAAACGTTTCAGATTTTTTCAACATTTTAATTAAGTCTATTGATGACAACAAACTGGATGGAACTAGAATTTTCAATGTAGATGAATCTGGTTACAGCACTGTACAAAAAAAGAATCAGAAAATCCTCGCTCAAAAGGGGAAAAACAAGTAGGGGCTATTTCGAGCGGCGAAAGGGGCACAAACACAACAATGGTTTGCTGTGTTAGTGCAGCAGGTCATTACGTACCACCTATGATCATATTTAAAAGGTTAAGGATGACTCCAGAGTTAAAAGTTGGTGCACCACCTGGCGGCTTAGTGGAAATATCCGAATCCGGGTACATAAACAGCAAACTTTTCAACAAGTGGCTAAAGCACTTTGTTAACGTGGTCAAGCCAACTAAGGAAAACAAAGTCCTTTTGGTTTTGGATGGACATTCTACCCATTCAAAGAATATAGATGACTTGGACACTGCAAGAGAGAATGGGGTAATTCTCTTGCAACTCCCAGCACACACAACTCATAGACTGCAGCCACTGGACAATACGTTTTTTGGACCGCTCCAAACCTTTTATGCTCAAGAGGTTCAGAACTGGCTGCGATCCAACCCTGGATTAACAGTGACGCAGTTCCAGGTTTCTAGTCTGTTGTCTGGGGCATACGCAAAAGCAGCTACCATAGCTAATGCAATGAACGGATTCAAAACTACCGGGATATGGCCTCCCAATAAAGATGTATATCCAGATTCTGCATATGCTGCAGCAGAAAACCTTTCTGAACAACTCCAAAATACACCTAATATACCTATATGTGATCCTGCTAAAGTAGCTAAAGACCCAAAAGAACCAGGAACAAGGAATGTGCCTACAACTCCTCCCCAAGTGGGTTGAAAATTACCATACAACAAATATCACCCATCCCTTCAAATTCTAACTGTGGTAAAATAAAAAAGGCAAAAGGGGCTACAAAAGCTATTCTTTTAACCAGTAGTCCGTAAAAAGAAGAGCTGCTTTCTGCTAAAGAGAGGAAAAGAGCCCAAGAAGAGAGAACCGCTGTGAACAAAGCTAAGAGGGCTCTTAAACTGTTACAAAAAGAAACTCCTGAAAACCCACCTGCAAAGAAGAGAAAACTTAATAAACAAGCAACAGAAGACTGGTACTGCCACATTTGTGAGGAAAAATCAGTGGAAGACATGATCCAATGTTTGAATTGCAAAGTATGGGCTCATGACAAGTGTGCAGGAGTGAATTCTGGGAAAAAACAATTCTTCTGTCCAGAGTGTCAATAGGCCTAAGGGATTGAATCTGACCGCAGTATATGGAATAATATAACAAAAAAATTGTTGAACAATAAACTATTATTATTTTATGCGTAGACTTTGTGTATAGTTATTTCTTTTTCAATTTAGGATACCAGTTTCATAATTTGTACCATTTGCAGAGGTTGTCAAAAACTTTTTTTGATCATAAAGGCATAGTCATCCAAGGACGAAATAAATACCGAAATAAATGAATTGTCAAAAGTGGTACGATATAGGCAACTCTCCCCTAATATTTAATTGATTTCACCTTTATATACTTCTTTCGTAATTTCATTCAGTTCAAAATTTGTTATTCGTTTTAGTATAAAAGTTCAATTGTGCTGTAAGTAGTCTCACTTATTATTCTATTTTGTCCATTTTGTATTTTTCTTTTTATGTTCTATTGTTATTTAACAGTTGTCCTGAAGAAATTCGCATTTCCGAACGAAAATTTAACAATTCAATAAAGAACCTGTGCCTTATCAAGCGTTAATATCTACTATTTTAGTCATTTATTTAAGTCTATTGTGTTTGACTCAAAATTTAAATGCTGATCGCATTGCAATCTAAACTGCATTTAAACTCTCGTACACAAAGAGTACGTATTCTAAACTGCAAAACGTAGACTACAAACCAAGTCTCTCCCAATGTTATTCAATACTATCTTGCGAAATACGATCAGAGAAAAACTAGAAAGAAACAGCAGTTTGCTGTCGAAACGTGAACAGATGTCACTGTTCGAATGTGCGTGAAGCCGTCAGACGTTAAAATTCTTTGTTAGATCATTACCGCATCAGTGGACCTGTTTATAAAGATCATATTTTGCCGTTCCTTACTATTTCTTTCAAAACTGAAACCACCGCTACGCTTTGTTCGATCTGGGTGGTATATTGCAAATCGTATTTGTTTAGTTCACTCAACTATATTCAATTGATTTACGACTGCAATTCTAGTTTCCACCTGTCAATACGCATCATATACATGTTATTCTGTATATACCGACTTATTAGTATTCATTTCATTGATGTGTCCTGAAAGCTCGAATAAACTAAAGCTCGAATAAACTAAAGCTCGAATAAACTAAAGCTCGCAAAAGACGTTGGCTGCGATTGATGTCTATAACTCATACATAGTACATGTGGGTATTAAACACAATGTGCCAATGTATCGATCACATATATATTGGCCGCCTTCCATCTTGAGAATAACGAAGCGAGCGAGAGGGCCATATCGGTGGCGGACAGGTTGACGATAGAGTCAGACTTATATGTATGCACATTATGCATTATAACCTGGTATTACCTTTCAAACGTGATTGGCTGGCACGACAATCATTGTACCAAGAGTCAGACCACTCCCATTTCTCATTTTTCTTTTTTTTTCCCCGTTCGTATCGGTGTGTGTGTATGTGTGTGTGTGTGTGTGCGTGTAACGTGGTCGGACAAACGAAAAAACAGGTGTAAAGGACCGGGGAAGTAGTCGCCAGTCTACGAATGTGCAACTGTTCTGTATACCTATGGAATCTACATAATATGTGTAATAGTATTATGGTAATAGGACTGGACTACCATATAGCCACACGGAATCATGTCCCTTTATTGCATATGCACGAATATGTTGACAAAACTTGCGTAGTATGTACATATATATAAGGAATAATCACTTAGAAAATTGGAATATTAAAAATATACCTCACGTGTACATTATCGTTTAAAAATTTTATTTTATAAATTTAGATTGGTATCACTGCGCTCTAAATCGGCCATGTTGACATTTTTATAATTATTTGACGTTTATAATTTATAACCTAATTATTATGTTATGGAAACGTAGTCGTTGTCAAAAAATGTATCCAATTATTCTGAGGTTTAACGAAATTTTGATTAGATCCAAGTTTTGGAGCTTAATATGGTGCTAATATCAGTGTGTATTATCTGTCAATGTGACAGCGTCGATTGACAATTCATATGACAGATCAGATATGATTAGAACAAAAGCTTGATGCAAGAAAATCTCAATTGACTATCAGTAGAATTGTAGTATCAAATTGAAATATCATCGAACGATTTTTTTTGTTGTTGTCTGCTATTCTGTTATCCGGAGGTAAAAGCAGTAAGTTTGTGCTCTTCACATCTGAGAAGGATTTACTCTTCTTCGAAACATTAACATCCTTCCAAGGCTCACACTCTCACTAAATCAGTGCAAGAATTTTCTGCCTTGCCTTGCTAATATTTAAATTTTTGATATCAATCAAAGCTTCTGCTCCCTCAAAATTCATGCTTTTTCATGTCGAAAATTTCGAAAGGCGGATTTAATATCATTGTGTAGATCTTCAGGAATCATAGCCTTCATGAGCTTTTTTCTCTTTTCTATGTATATCCGCAGAATCGCGATCGTAAGCCATAAAGCTGCGACCACTTATGAGGAATTTGTGTTCTGTAACATCAAATACCCCATGAGCCAGCAAATATATATGTATAGAAAAAAACATTATTTTGTTTTCATTTTCGCCAGGGCAGTCGCCTGTCCAAATGATAACGTGTTTGTCTTTGACGACACTACTATTCAGGAACTGCAAGATACAAGAAGCAATTTCGTTTGCTCCTCTGCCTGCTACTCCTTCATTCCATAGATTCATATACCCAGTATTTGTATTGTAGTAGTGGATTCCTACATTATAGCAATTGAGCTGGCTTAAGTAAAACATATCACTTTCCTCGTCTTTTTTCATTCGTCTTTTTTCATTAGCTTAAAATCACTTTCAGCTTTGCGTCGTACTGCTTTGCAACTTAGCTTTAACCTCACAAGTGAGTCTATCACATATATATGCGGTAAGTGTCGCTTCGGGGGTGTTGAAATTTCAAATTTGGAAAGTACTCTCTAAAAACTCGACTGTAAAACTTATATGAAATAGGAGTTCTCGGATATTTTTCAGCAAAAGCTTTAAATAAACGATGGATATTAAGATCTGGGCTTAAATAATCTTTCGAAGTACGCGACCTTGAATAATGACTTTCTGGGCCATATTCTTGTCTTATGTAGTAAACTTTTTCAATTTATGACATCTTCGTTTGTTTGAAGTTTCATTTTTGATACTGAACGTTGTTTTACAAACTAGAACCATCCGGCCAGTTCCATCTGGAATTGTTTAGGCCATAGTGCCCTGACGATGACTTTTTGCTGGGTCATTATTAAGTTCTATGGCGTCGTCTTCTTACTGGCAACACACTAATCAAATTCATCAGATACGTGCCTTGAATAGGGGCGGTTTCATGATAGAATTTTTTAAATAACTCTAATCTTCTTTCATAAGGAATACTTTTACAGGAGAAATAGCATTTACAGGATAACTAAAAAATTATTATTTAGTAAAGAACCTGAAAATTATTATGAAAGACTCTCTTATGTTTATTTTTGGTTCCCGTGGACGACGGGTCTTTTGTTTCTTAACCATTAGCTATCACTTGATCTAAGGCACAAAGTCACTTGCAAAAACACGGTGCTAACAATGTCAACAAAACATACTGCCATCTGTGACATGATTTTTGAACTATAAAGAAATTGCATTCGGACTTGGCATCTTTACAGGACATGTTCGTTGCCATATAGAATGTTTCTACGGCAAAAACTCAGAGATTTAAATTTTGGCACTTAACCTATATGAATCGGACACGCTTCAGTTGCTCATGTCAGAATTTATGTTGAACGGGTAATAGGAGCGATAGGACAAAAAAAAACGCTATTTGTAACGATGACTTAGAAGATTCACTTGTCCAAAAAACTTTATTAAAAGCCATTCTTTCTATAAAAAAAAACGTTGTTGGCTCCCTCACAGTACAATGCCATCTGCATCTGAATTTGGTAGTAATAGGAAAAATCTTTGCTTAAAAATAATTCCCTAGATTCCAACTGCTCTAGACACGATCTTTTTAGTTTAGCAAACTCTACCAAGGGCACTACTTCAATACAGCCAGTTCCACAGCATTTACATTTGACCATACTGCCTGGGGAGGCACTAACCTCCATATATTTTGGGGACAAACACAAACCAACTTCTTCTAAACGTAGTCCTTTATGGATTGGATTGGAGTACGCCTGGTATGCGTCCAAAGCATCCTTTTCGTGCTTAGTTCCTCAAATTGTGGTCTTGGTTTTGATAATTATAAGTTTCTCGGACAACAAATCATCTTTATCAATGATTTTGATGGGGACTCTCTGCTTCGTGATTGCTGTTTTGTTATGGTTTCTGAACTGTAAACTGTCCCTTGCCGAAGAAGGGCCTCGCAGTTCTGTTTCTCAAATTGAAGATTATGAATTTCGCTATAAACATTACGAACAATTTCGTCCTTAAACTCCATCTCTGAAGCAAAAGGTTCGGTAACCCCCATCATCACAAACAAGTATGGCCTGGTAGGTAATCACTGCAGATGTCTGTAGCGTGTTTAACTGTTCGATTAAAATTTTTCACAATTTCAAACGCAAAAATAAACGCGTCATTTTTACGTCACTAGTCTAAAACCATGGGAATATTTTATTATTAACAGTTGGGGAAAGTGTGATAGATTAGTTGCGCTACTAATTGCTAACGAATCGCTATAAAGGTTAGTTCATAGCTATCCGTTCGTACGTTTGTGTTGACGTACCAATTTTGAAGAGTTAACTCACTTATTTAGAACAAAATAATTTGGAAACTTGTAAAAAATGCTGTTAACAAGGCATTATTTACGCCGCAAAAGAATAATGATAATATTGGCAATCAATTTCAATTTCACTACTGTCAATTTCACATTGTGATATATTGAAAATATAATTATAAGGTATAATAATAATAATAACCTTTATTTGCCCAACACGAAACCCATTTATAGGACAAGCATTACAAATAAAGCAAGCATACTTTACGCAACCTAGCATAAAACAATCTGTATCTGACAACAAAATAATAATAGTAATACAAACTACAAGCAAAAGGTAACACTAACATTTAAAACAATAGAAAAAACTACTATTATTAGTAATAATTAACATAATTTACATCATTGAAGCACCAGCTTATAAAAGGACAAAAAATAAAAGAAACTATAAAATATGTCTACAACATATTTATTGGCATTGCGACACATAACAGTTATCGGAGCTCGAGCCAGTACATTAGCTCGAGATGCTTACCTGAACAATCAAATTTATCTTGAATTATTTTTGCAAAATTAGTTCCACGATCAGGATAAACTCCTGTCATTTTATAGGAAATAAACTTCAAAAATCTTCGATGGATTCTTTCCAAGTTTATATTATATGAGCATAATCCAATTTGGTCATTACAAACGTGTAATACAAAGTTTACATCAATGAGATGTCCGTAAATTCCTTACAAGTTCTGATTACGAAACCAAGAGCTATAGATGCAGATTTACACAGGTCATTGATGTGGGGGGGAACAAATGTGAGTTTCGAATCAAATAGCACTGCCAGGTCCAATACAGATTCAGCTGAAGTCAGAGACAAGTCTCGTATATTACACGCTGTAACAGTTGGAATCAATTATTAGCGTGTCCACTCGACGTGGACACGCTGTATAAGCCGTATTTTGACAGCTGAAACCTGTCAAACTGTCATAATTACGACAATTTGGTGGTTTTTACACAGGTTTCAGCTGTTCATAGGCACACAGTTTACCTACTGAATCGTTTTACGCGTGTAACTGACCTTACAATACTTGGAAATACTAAATTGTAGCTTATTTCTTTGGCACCAGTCAACTATGAGGTCTAAATTGTATTGAAGGTGTTCAGAATCAGTTGTGTTGGAAATTCTAGCGTAAATCTTTAGATCATCAGCAAACGCCAATGCATTACAGTTCAGTGAGATCAGTAGATCATTCATGTGAATTATAAATAATAATGGACCTAAATTGGATCCTTGCGGGACTCCAGACGTATGATGATATTTTGTTATGATACACCTAACCTCACTTCTTTCGTAAACGGACGAACGGAAACGGACAAAGTGCAACTTCAACCAACTTTATTCGTCAGTGTATAGACTGTGAACGGATAGCTATGAACTAGCCTTAAAGATTTGAAGTTAATATTTAGTTTAGCAACCCTGCAAAATTTTTAGGTTAGAATTGCTTTAATAAGAGGCCCGACTACCGTTTGACAGTTGGCGATGTTGCCATAGTTACATTTTTTTATAATATAATGTTTTTATAATTTATTTAAAACGTATTTTAAAATTGGGCTTCATATACACATGCGTAAACGTATTTTGCATGCTCATAGCAAATTTCAGTAATTAAATCTAAAACTTAATTGAGTAATTTCTATTCTCCTATTAAGGTAAACGGGAGTAGAGATTGTGAAGTTAATATCGAATATTAATGGACAAAATTGTATACAGGGTGTCCAGCCTAAGATGCAACGGTCCATAGCCGACTAATTATTATTCTTATTGAGTAAGCGACATTTTTAATTGTTATCTTACGAGATAATACTCTGAACGTCAGTTCTGATACTTAGAACACTAATAACAGTTAGATACCTAATTTGTTTCGAAGCCTAATTGGATTTTATATCGATGTCGTTTGAAACAACAGCCAGTATTTTTCACCATTTTATTTGTTTCTAGTGGTTCTATTGTGTTTTGTTGGCCACTTTTTAAGCATGCCAGTATTATTGCTGCCAATCCCAAGCCTGGTGAAATGCGAGGGGAAGGTGCCAGCATTTCGCAGTACGTGGGGATAGTAAAAAACTGAAAAATCGGAAATATCTCCAAAACCGTTGGAAATAGACAGAATAATATCCGTATAAAAACGGAAGAAAATCAAATTTTACATCCACTATTTAAAAAAATTAAGTTATTCATGATTTTAATGTTGGAAAATTACAGATCCCTATTTAATCACCCTGTAACATAAATGCAACAATTTTCTAATAAAAGACGTGACCTCTTTCATGATTAAGCGAAATCTGAAAACCGCATGTTTCTAACTTTCGCAGTTACGGAGATATTTCCAAACATCCAAGACGCTGCAGATGTCATTTTAAAAAAAAAACGTCACGTAATTCGGAAACGTTACAACTTAAACTCAATGTAAGCTTAATAAAGTGCCCTTTAAATTTAATAAGGAATCAAAAACTGCAATAATATATAGGGTATTCCATTTAAAATAATAAAGTTAGTATCTACTTACAGTAGAACCGGAAGTCCGCCATTACTGATACTAATTTTAAAATGTGTAGAATTTGATTCGAGGCAACATTCATTTGAAACATTTTTTCAAAAAACGGCTATGGACCGTTGCATCTTAGGCTGGACACCCTGTATATAAATATAAAATATTTGTAGAAATATGTGTATGAACTTTAATTTTCAAATTATATTGGCATAAAATCAAGCAAACGATTTATATAATTATATAGATATGGCACTGCTGTAAAATAATAACTTTTATCCTGTCAAATTTTTGACACATTTGAATTTAAAAATCAGGCATGTCAACATAAAATTTTAAAGTATTTTCTTTAGTAAGATTGGCAATACTGCGATAGTTTTAAGTTATACGTCAAATTGTGACAGCTGTTAGTCTCATGTTACTTCAGAACTGGTCGAAAATTAGATTGAGAGTTAGCGTTATTATATCTTGGTTTTTAGACATTTTTGAAAGTCAATATTATTTGACATATGTCAGATTAAATGTCAATTTGTTCCACTAGCGAAGCTAATGGATAATTATTGTATTATGGAATAAATTAATTCCTTTAAAATTATAGTCAAACGCGAAAAGCAGAGATACAATGCATTACACATATTAATAAATACGATTCAATTTTAATCAGAATTTATCACTACAATATAATAATACAATTATAATGCTTTAATAATCGTTTCACCTAACTAACGGTGATATATGTACTAAATTAACGTGAAACTAATACGTCTAACTCGCACAATTAATTGGATTGGCCATTGTCGACATGTACACGCGAAATACCTGCACATTTCGGAAACACATACGATCATTTTATTCGATTTAATACTAACAATTAAATGTATAATAACGTCCGACCGAATATTTATGCAAGGCAAACACTAAATTCAACTAACGCATACACATCGAAAATTGTAATGCAATTCAATGTAGGTAGGTACAGCTCGAAAACTGAAGGGAGAATCGAACATATTATACATGCATGCAGAATTAGTAATGATTGTATACTCTCTAACTATAAATTGCAAATTTTAAATAATACTGGAAAATAGCAATTATTAAACAATGAGCTTTTGTCGAGTCCGCTCTACTAGACTATGTAGAGACCATTGTTGAATGCAACGAATTTGAACGATGTATTTTTTTAAAATACACGACTCCCCTGTATACGTATAATATAACGCCCCGGAATTACCCGGAAGCTTAAAGCCGCCACTACCGCCGCCGCCGGTCTTCAATTGCGTAAGATTGTCCGGAGTGAGAGAGGGTGTGGGTTCACGTAAATAGTAAGTGTACAAACAAAGCTTTTATATATGCGACAAGGTGGACACCGCAACGGCATCAAATAGTCCGAGTAATACTAAGACAGTAGACATCAAAGGTGGGAAGTCTGTAGCGGTCAGTTTCTCTACTGTCAAAGAGATCCTTTGACACCCGACACATACATACAGGACCGTTGAGCCAGTTTAATTAACGCCTTGTCGTCCTTGCATGTACACTGCTGATTCTAAGAACCGCTTTGATAGCCCCCGGTGTACGAGAACTTCTGAAGATTTCTGAAAATATTTACACTTTCAAGTCATAACACCTCCGTAAATATTAAGTGACAGAAAATGTTGCATAGCTCGCTATATACATATATATATATATACCGGGTGTCCCAAGAAGGGTAACGAGGTACGGTATTAGGGAAACGGATGTAGCTAGAAATTTGAAACAAAAAAATTGTTAAGTAAATCGGCTAAGAAAAAATGCTGGAAATTATTTTCGAGTTTCTGAAATGCCCTCCGGGGGGCGTAATTGCCATTCCGAATTTTAAACCCCGTTTTATGCAAAATTTTCTTATATCAATGATAGTCATAGTGAATACAATTTTAAAGATGAGACAAATTCAAATATTTTTTGTTAAATGCTTTTTGCTCTACCTCTGAAAAGAAAGTGGTGGGGGGGCGCTAGAATATTTTCGGAAATAAATGTCGATAACTCTAAAAAGGCTTAACGTATCTTAATAAACTTGGAGTCGTTAAAAAGGGAGTTTCCTAGACTATCAATTGAACTGTGAGTGAGGTGAATATGTTTGCTTACCTTGCCGCTAGATGGCGTTTTTTGACATAATCGCAAAAAAAAATAACTTTCTGCAAAAAAATTAAATGCAATGATATCACTTTTTTTACGTCATTACATAGTCAATCAAGAGCCTAACAAGCCAGTGAAAACCGCATCTCAATATCTTTATCCTAACCTAAGATATGTATAAAGAAATTTATACTAAAAAAAATATATTTTGGGAAGCATTTCCGCTTTAAGGTTTGTTATTAATGTCTAATTATTATTCCTAATTTACCAAATAAAATGCTAATTTATTATTTGGGATGCCAAACGATATTTTAAATCGAAATAAAATTTTGTTATTTATCTTTGTTACTTTTTTTTATAATACCTTCGAAAGCCAACAGGCCAAAACAATTATAAAATAATAAATGTGGGAACAGTAAGGAAACTAACTTAAAGTCCAACGACCCGCAATGCTTATAAAATAATAATAAATTATAGAATCTATGAAACTAGTAACTTGAGAACGATAAAACACAACAAGGTTGATTGAAAGGAAAATCAAAAAGTGTTTATAAATGTTCAAAGTGCCTTCCGTCATTTTCTTTGCAGGAACTTATCCTGCGTCGTGTATTTAATACGGCTGTGCTGGTTTCAGCTCTTGAAATATTGGCTACAGCATTTCGGATACGATCAATCATGTTTTCTGGGGTAGTAGGGCGAGTCTGATAAACGATATCTTTTATTTTACCCCAAAGGTAAAAGTCAAGGACAGTAAGGTCTGGAGATCTGGCAGGCCATGGAAACAAACTGCCCCTTCCTATCCAACGGTTTGGATAAACTTGGTCTAAAAAATTCCTGACTTGTTGAGAAAAGTGTGCAGGGCATCCGTCGTGTTGCAGCCACATATCTCTTCTCGTTTGTAAAGGCACGTTTTCTAATAAAATTGGTAAGTGATTTCTTAAAAAGTCCAAATAAGTTTCGCCATTAACATTATTATTAAAAAAAAAATGGTCCTATAATTCGATCGCCTAAGATACCACACCAGACGTGCACACTTCAACGATTTTGATAGCTGGCGACCAATAATGCATATTATGCAAATTGACTTCTCCATTGCTTGAAAAAGCAGCTTCATCGGTCCATAATATTCGAGATAAAAAATCGGGATCCTCATCTATCATAGAATTCAACCAATTACAGTGGTCTAATCTCCTATCAAAATCAGTTTCTAAAAGAGCCTGATGTATATAGTTCAATATGATAAGGGTGTAGATAGTGATCTCTTAGGATTCGTTGTACCGATGATTTACTAATTCCTAAGTCCAAACTTATTCTTCTTAAACTTAAATGTTAACATAAGCAAGAACATTAATGACGTTTTGTGCGTTCCTAGCGTGTCGATTTTTCTAGGCACTGGATTAGGATGAACCCGTCCTGTTTCGCGCAAACATCTACTTAAGCGTCTAAATACCATTCTACTAAAATGTCTTCTATTGGGATAATTTGCTGTGTACACATGCTCAGCCACACAAGCGTTTTGATACGACATTTTTAATGCAATAAACACAATCACAGTAAGACAATTAATTTAAATATTAAAATTTAAACCGACTATTTAAAACAGGATATCAAGAGACTTTGACACTTTGACAAGCATCAAACAACGACATGAAAAACGCGTAGAGTTATGTCAGATATAAACGACATTATTTGTTTTCACGGCAATCTTGATGATTAGAAAAGAATGATTTCTGTCAGAGGATTTTATTACTTACATTACGTCAATAATTAATCAAATTGGTACTCAACAATCGATTATTGACTACAAACCTAAGTTTTAATAAAAAAATATGTGATAACACTAAATATTTGAAAACGGGTGACAATATCACAACGTAGTACTAATATCAGATATTCAACACTATGGTGTCCTTAAAGGCACTATAAAAAAAGTAACAAAGATAAATAACAAAATTTTATTTCGATTTAAAATATCGTTTGGCATCCCAAATAATAAATTAGCACTTTATTTGGTAAATTAGGATAACTAGACATTAATAACAAACCTTAAAGCGGAAATGCTTCCCAAAATATATATTTTTTTTTAGTATAAATTTCTTTATTCATATCTTAGGTTAGAATAAAGATATTGAGATGCGGTTTTCACTGGCTTGTTAGGCTCTTGATTGACTATGTAATGACGTAAAAAAGTGATATCATTGTATTTAATTTTTTTGCAGAAAGTTATTTTTTTTGCGATTATGTCAAAAAACGCCATCTAGCGGCAAGATAGGCAAACATAATCACCTCACTCACAGTTCAATTGATAGTCTAGGAAACGCCCTTTTTGACGACTCCAAGTTTATTAAGATACGTTAAGCCTTTTTAGAGTTATCGACATTTATTTCCGAAAATATTCTAGCACCCCCCACCACTTTCTTTTCGGAGATAGAGCAAAAAGCATTTAACAAAAAAAAATTTAATTTGTCTCAGCTCTAAAATAGTATTCACTATGATCATCATTAATATAAGAAAATTTTGCAGAAAACAGGGTTTAAAATTCATGATGGCAATTACGCCCCCTGGAGGGCATTTCAGAAACTCGAAAATAATTTCCAGCATTTTTTCTTAGCCGATTTACTCAACAATTTTTTTGTTTCAAATTTCTAGGTACATTCGTTTCCTTAATACCGTACCTCGTTACCCTTGTTGGGACACCCGGTATGTATCTATATACAACGTCATATAATCAAAATATAAGGAGATATCATTTCTTTACATCAAAATCCAAGCTGAAAAGAGATAGGTTATGCGCGGTATAAAAAAAGAGCCCTCGGGAGAAATGTCCATTGTTCGCGAAAGCACAATAAAAGACGCACGAGAATATAGCGTCCTTTGAATAAAATACGAGATCAAATTTGATTTACATTTCTAATATGTTCTAATATATGTATGCGAGGTATAAAAGGAATTTCACTTCTATAGAATAAAGTCCCTAAACGAACTCTAAATTAAAGTAAGATAAAATAGAAGAGAATCAATGATATTTTAAAACGGTAGATATGGAAATATTAAGCTCGATAATCGACTGATCCCTATATTTATTACACCCTTCGAAATGTCCCTCTCGAGCATATTTCTGTAAACATAAAAAAAAGTGCAACATCGAATCGTCGTGAAACGTACGAGTTTTAGGGGTCGACGTTGACATTCTACCCCCCTGCAAGTACACAAACATTCAATCAGGCGACAAAATCCATAATACCTATAAATACGATATCAATAAGTCTGAAGTCTCGCGAGACTACACACTGGTGGTACTTCCTTCTTTATATACGCTCTCTTCTTTTTTTTTTTATCGCGTAAGTGTAGCGAAAATAAATCCGCTTTTATTGATATAATCTACGGCGGTTTTAAAAGAGGAAACTGCAAGAGGAAAATTCGTGATAACTTTGTACGAAATCTGGACACGATGATATAAAGATACATACCTGAAAGATGAAGATTTAACCTTTAATTTTTAATTTTTGTGTAAAAATTGATAAAATTTTTTTTTTTTTTAATGTGGTGGGTGTTTAGTTGCAGTGACTCCGTAAACTGTATCGCTTGTCTGGCTATCACTGCAACTCTTGCGGTGTAGTTTTTGTGTGTGTATGTTGTGTTCAATTGGCTTTGTGACAGCATCATATCGCCTTTTATGATGCCGCGCTGTTAATCACTTTGCTCCCAAGTCGATCCGGGATTAAACTCTCTGAAAAAATGTCACCGTCCCTCCAGAGAATTGAACCCGGGCGCCTATCGTCCTCTCACAACAATAGTCAGCCGCCTAACCACTGCGGCTATCGACCCGTTCAACATAATAATAATAATAATAATATAATACAATACACATTTGCAATTCACACTAGAAAGGGAAACAGATAACAGCATACTCTTTTTAGATACAAAACTGATTAGAAGCAACACTAACCATATCATCTTAGATTGGTATCAAAAACTGCATCAGGCAGATTCATAAAATATTATTCTAATCATCCCACCAACCAGAAGAACAACACCATAATTGCTATGAAAAACAGAGTTACTCATATCTCTAACAACCGGTTTCTAAACAACAACTTGAAAAAGTTATTTGACATGTTTGCCAATAACGGATATCCCAAACCATTTTTACAAAAATTGATTTACAGTTCCAACTTTTACGATGGCTCTACTGAGACCAGAACAGAACAGGTGCTCTATAAAAAACCTCCTTAGGTACATCAAACACCTCACTGATAATATTCCCAATTTGAAAATTGCTAAATACAATCCTAAAAAGATCAGAGACCTGTTCTCTACTTTAAAAGACACCACGCCCTCCTGGCATAATAATAACTTGATTTATAAAGTCAATTGCCTTGACTGTAGGGGGTGTTATGTGGGACAAACGTCACAATGGCTCAAACACCGCATTAGCCAACACAAGAGCGACTGTCGGATAGGTAAAAGATCCTGTGCACTTGCAAACCATGCCAAGGAACATGACCACCACTTTTGAGCACCATACTACAAAAATAGAATATATTTGGAAATGTATCACATACAAAATCAGAAAACTAATATTAATTTTAAATCCGATACAAACCAATTGAGCAATATTTACTGTAATATTTTAAACAGAGTAAATTAACTAAACTTGTTACTGTAAAAATAAAAAAAGAAATTTTTGTAAAAATTTCTTTTTAACACACCTCGTAACTTTACTTTCTGACTAAACCTTGTATATCAATGTTTGTATATTACAGCTGTCTTATACATCCACTTGTCTTTTTTGTTGTAAAAAAAAATTTTTTTGACTAACATTTTCTTATTTTCTCAGTTCTTAAGAGATTTTATTAATATCGTTAACCAGATAAGATTTATAATTTATTTGTAATTTAATTTGTTTCGTTGCATCGCGATGATAAATCCTGTCAGCCTTTATTATTACATCTTTATATTTTAAGGAACTCAAGTTGTAAGTTTTCCTTTTTTAAATATTTGTTTTTATTTTAATTGACATATTGTATCTTTGTAGTAATTTCTCCTGAAGAAGGCCACAAATGTTGGTTGAAATATAGAGATTTTGAACAAAAGAGTTTCTCTTTGATTTACAATACAGACCGAAGTCCCGTTTTTTACGAAATTTGATTCTTCCTAACGGTCGAAGTACTTCCTCTCGATTATTAATAATAATAATAATAATAATGTATATTTTTGTAATAACACCATTACAGAAAATTGTCAGGTAGGTACTGTTTAACATGCTTCAAAAAGCAATAGTTGCATTGGCGGCCGACTAGAAATTCTTCATTTGTGTAGTACTCCCCTTCGACTAATATTTTTTTGACCTTTTTCTTGAAAGTATCAGCAGGTAAGTTTGTTATATAATTTGGAGGCCCAATAGTCGATTGATTTCTGGGAGCAGTTTAGCCTTTGATACGGTACTCGCATATCGTTTCGTCCACGTGTTGAATATAGGTGGTGAGTTCCATTTTGAGGAAATATTTTCTTGTTTTGGTGGACATAGTCCACTACTGCTAGGATAAATACCGAAGCAAGTGTCGGTATTCTATTGGATCTAAAATATGTTCTGCAGCTTTCATTATTTCTTAGGTTGCAAAGAAATCGAATCGCCCTCTTTTGCAAAACGAAAATTCGCTGAGCTACCGCAGACGATCCCCAGAAAAGAACACCGTACGATAGTAGGGAGTGAAAGTTGGAAAAGTATGCTGCTCTTGCTGCCTCATATGTCAATTGTTACACCCAGAAACCTTACTGCAGAAGTTGGAACATTGGTTTTCGTTGTGAATACTATGTTTTCAGTCTTACTTACGAGGGAGCGTTTTTATATTCGCGGAATGGGGGATAAGGGGTGGAAATAAAACAACCAAATTATTTTTCTTTTTCAATATATTCACCTGCAAGACGGATACATTTTTTACATCTTTCAATTAATTTATTTATACCCTCATAAAAAATGATTTCTCTTTATCTGCAAAATACGCCGAAACTGCCTCCTTGACTTCATCATCGGCAGTAAATTTTTTACCCCGCAGCTCTTTTTTCATTTTCGGAAACAGGTAGTAATCACTCGGGGCCAGGTCTGGGCTGTAGGGTGGATGATTCACAATTTCGAAGCCCACCTTATGCAGGGCAGCTAACGCAACGCGGCTCTTGTTGTCGTGCAAAAGCAGCACACCTTTCGTCAATTTTCCCCCGTCTTTTCTCTTTAATGGCTTCTTTTAGTCGCTCTAATATTGAAGCGTAATATTCTCCGGTTATAGAAACACCTTTATCTTTATAATCAATCAACAATATTCCTTCCGAGTCCCAAAATACCGTTGCCATGAGTTTCCCAGCTGATTGTGACACTTTAAATTTCTTGGGAGGTGCTGTGCCCTATTTATGCCACTGCATGGAGTCTTGTTTGGACTCAGGTTCATAATGATGAACCCAAGTTTCGTCGACTCAATACACCATCCTTGTCTTCATTACAGAGGTCCAAAAATGCACGCGAACACTCTACGCGCTGTTGTTTTTGCGGCGGCGTGAGCATTCTCGGCACCCATCTTGCGCTGACCTTAGACATGACGAGATGATCGTGTGGGATTTTAAAAATTGTTGTATCGGATTTCGTTTAATCCAACCCAGGAAACTGAAAAATGTCATGGTTGACTTTCCTAAAAATTGCGCATATGGCCAAAGTCTTGCAATGCTAGATAGTAAAATACAACATCTAACGACCATGCTTCGGTGGGTTGATGAACCTAGAACCTAGAAAATACTTTAATATTATATATATTATATAGTCAGTTTTTTCAAAATATATTTTTGAGTTGTATTTTCATTTTGAATAAAGTTTTCTCTTAAATTTAGAGTTTAATATCCAATCTTGAAATTTTTTTGTCCTTGGTACGTCAATAGTTGAACACTGAAAAGTTTTTTTCGATTTTCCGAAACTCACAAAAAGTGACTTAGGTTGCTTAAGTAATAAACGATTCAAATACTCTAAAAATATTATAATATTGACAGCTGTCAAAAATATTTTGACAGCCAGATCTTTAGAACTGTCAAAATTTACCATATTCTAACCATGTTCTCTTCTCATTTATTTCGGGCTACCAATTATCGATACAATCATTGAAATCAAATTTTCTCCTTTTGTGTTTTATTGCGTGAACTACAATGGTTTTATTTTTGTGTTAATTAACCTGAATCTTTCGCAAGAGAAAACCATATGATAATAATAATAATAGATGATACATAGTTGGGTGTCAATTCCTCGGTATTTTGTGCGTTTCGAATCATTTTATATATATTTGAAGTAAAAAGAAAATCAATTTCCAGATGTATATCAATGTCCAAGCAATAAGAAAATATCTATCTCCGTATACGACACGAACACACAGACACACGCATATATCCGCAAGATATCCCAAGATTTGTCGGCAAATCTACCCCCGCCCGATATATATATATATCCGAGGGAGTCTTTATATTTTTTACGAGATATATATCATAATACCGGGGCGTTGGGGCCTTATTCACAATGCGAATGCAATATTGTTTTTATGGGAGCGCTTCTGAATGCCTCGAATACACACACACACACATATACAGAGAAAAAGAACATATAGTCAAACCATCGCTCCGCCGGAGCTATTACATTTCCTGCAAACGTAAACGGTAAGAAACAGAAACAGTTTGCGTACTCTATTTGGTAGAGGGCGCTGTAATCGCGCCGCACCGCGCCGCGGAGGTGGAAAGAAAGCAAAAGCCATTTATTTTTATGAGAGTGTTATCTTTGATAGCGACTGACTATGTTCGATGATTTTTTACTGTTTCACTAAAAGATACACGTTAATGTGTTTGATTTTAGGGGAAATACAGACGAGAGGGAAACGTCTGATTTATACAGAGTGTCGAAAATTAAAAGACTTCACATATCCGATGAAACACTCGGTTTATCCATCTCGATAAGTTATTGATTTAGACGTCGAAAAGGAGCGTCTGCATCCCCGAAATGTATTCGACGTATTGTAAATTCTAAATCGTTTTTTGCACTCAGAGTCGGGGAAGTTTTTGGCCATCAGCTTTCGTCGGCTGTGACTGGCTTCGCGGTCATCTAAATCGAATTTACGACCCCGCTATAAAGCGTTCGGTGAAGAGCTTTGTGCCTTTCGACGGCGGCGGCGACGACCGGGGAAACTAGATATGTATGCCATATATTATTTTTAAATTTGTCACAAACGTATGCCCCCGGAAAAAATGGTTTTTGTTCGGCGAGAATTCGTGATATCTCCTAGAATATGTAGATGTAACAGGGAAATTGAGAGAAATTTATGTCTTTATGGAAATTTTAGTTTTTCTCTCTCTTTTGTCGAATCAAAAGTTTGAGATATTAGTTTGAAATAATTTTTTTGCCAGTAATTTAATACCAATTTTTTTGTCACAAATAAATGATTTATCATTGTGGCAATCTATAGAAATCGATCCTAGAAAATGATGATTGCGATACTCTCTCTTCCTGTTTCACAGCTTCGTTGGTGAGGAATGTTATGAAAAATAATGAGGTACCTTCCGATGGGGCATCCTCTCCAAATCAGCATGTAGTACAGGTTACGGTTCATCCCTTTCCATTTTGGGTTCCTTTTGTTAAGTCCAGGGGTGTTAGTGATCGTGCTACCCAGTCAGTTAGTCCGACCAGAAGGAAAAAGACCACCATATTTCATTAATCCAACTCGGACGTCAATCCTTCTCAGTTTTGGCATGACCAACGTCATTGGTTCGCTTATTTCTTCACTAAAATAACTAGTATCGTAGTCTTAATTTGTTTTCACTATCTGTACGTTGTGGTTCCGCAATTTTCTCTTCATTCTCAGCTTGTGTCACTGTTTCCACAATCTTGATTTCTTCTTCATTTACACTATCTTCTCTATTCGCAACATCGAAGTTTATACCTGTTTCAGTCACACATTCGATTATTGTATTTTTGGTTTCGGGTGTGAATATTATTTCTCTCTCAATTGACACTATATTCTTGTCTTCGAAATGCACTCTATACCCCTTCGTTGTTTCAGAGTATCCAACAAATATTCCTTTCTTCCTTTTCATATCTAGTTAGTCTCGTCTAGTCTAGAGATTAGTGCTGACTCAAAGCTGGTTTGAGACTGCGTAAGAGCCCTAAATGAGGCGGACACCCTAAGGAAAATTACTTTGGCCTGGGTCCCCAGCCACATGGGAGTGAAGGGAAACGAGGCGGCCTATGAGCTGGCCAGACGAGGCTCGTCAAGGCCTTTCATAGGTGCGGCCCCTTCCTTCGGCACTACCAAATCACAAATTAAGAGGTCCATCTACGAATAGTCACAAAACAAGTCTAAGGAATGGTGGGAAAGATTGCCAGGACAAAGACAGGCTAAGGAGTTCCTAAGGGAACAGAGGCCTGAGTTTACTGAAGACTTACTGAGTAAAGACAGGAAGACTGTCAAAATGATAGTAAGTCTGATGACCGGTCATTGCAGACTGAATAGGCATATGTTTAACATAGGCCTGGCAGAAAATGCTCTCTGCAGATTCTGTCAAGAGGAAGAAGAAACCCCAGTTCATGTTTTGTACCACTGTGACGGCTTAGCGAGGACAAGATTTCTAGTAATGGGGGTAGAGAACCGCACAGCCAACGGCTACACAAAAGAGCCGCTCTCAAAAATGAAAATCTGATTAAGAAGGCGAAACTAGAGAGCGTTCTCTAAGGTAAAGGGAATCACAATAGACCTGTAAAGGTCGCGGTGAAACAGGCCCGCATGCCGCCCCACTCCTAACCTAACCATATCTAGTTTCGGTCTTTTTTCTTTCGGTACATATGCCCATACTTCATTTCCAAAAATACGCTATATTTTGTTCATGTCAAAACTCTTATTGTGCCACTTCACTTCATATGGTGTTTTTTCTTCAACAGGACTTGTTCCTGTACGATTCAGTAAATAAATTACTGTATTTGCTACTTTAACCCAAAACTGAAATTCCCTCTTCGCTCTTCCGTTTTGCTGCGGAGTATATGCCACTGTTAATTCATGTCTTATGCCGTGATCTTGCAACAACCTTTTTAGCTCATTATTCACAAATTCCTTCCCATTATCGCTTCTTATTATGTACTTTAATTGATTTTCCCTTAACTTATTATATACTTCGCATTTACTTTTCAAGAAATAACTAGTTTTGTAGTTTGAACGATCGTCTTTTAGTAAAAATAGGTATCTTGATCCATTTAATGATGCTTTCTCCATTGGGCTACACAGATCAACATGAATTATACTACAAATTTCATTTGGAAATGGATCCCTCTGATGAAAACTTGTGTTTTCAGTGACCTCTATATCATACCTTTTCAATATATTTTTAACATGCCTGCAGTTTTGGTGTGTTAATGTTTTATGCCACCACATTACATCATGTATACCGTTTGGTACTGAACAAATTTCATTTTTGTCATAAATTGTTTGACAGATGTTGACGCTTTACTTGACATCTAAGCGTACGTTCCAAAACACTGTGATTGATCGCTTGAAATACCATTTTAAATAATTTTCCTGATCGAACAGCCATAGCACAAATGACATTGTCACTGTTTATAGACCGAGCATTATCTCAATCAGAAACTAGCCATAGTCCCTTTTCCAGTACCTTGTGAAAACAAATTCACTGACAGATCTGATACACACTATACAACACATCATTCAAAGTTGCATGATGAAAATCCACATCATTATGGGTCATATTTATAGTCCGTGATTGAGGTTGTGTCGATGCTTGAGCACGCGATTTTGACGTAAATGTCATTACAAATCTGTCAAAATCGCGTGCTCAAGCATCGACACAACCTCAAGCACGGACTATAAATATGACCCTATAGGACTTAAGCACTACCTTGCCAATACCGACAGCTTTCATTATAGAACCATCTCCAATTTTAATGTCTCTTTCAACACCTAGTTTACTGTAGTTTTCAAACAGCTCTATGTCTTTGCACATGTGCTGTGATGCACCGCTATCCAAATACCAATCTGTGTGTACCTGTCTTTCATTTTTTTTTTGCCACACTTATTAGTGCACAATTAAATGCATTACTTCTCCCAGCTGGTTTTGAATTATTTCCAGTTTTACTTTCATTATGCTGTTCGAAATCTGCAGTCGCTTATTAAATGTTCAGGTTTGTTACAAAAGTGACACACTTTTTTTGACGACTGACAATCTCTCTTGTAGTGGCCCTTTTTTACACATGCAAAACATTTTACTGCAACCGATACACTTCGGCTTGTCAACGCCGTTGAAGTTTCGGGTAATTCCGGTAGGTGTTTCCCATTCAAACGTTCCTCTTCCACGAGCAATCGCGCTGTCAGTTCTCCAATTGTTTGGCTCTCTGCTGTTACAGACTCCCAAGCCGCGGCAAGGATATTAATATTTGTGTTATTAGCATTTTCTCGGATATTTTCTCTCCTAAATTGGCTATTTTATCCTTAATTTCTAAGAAAACAGAAATATCTTCATTGCACTTTAGTGAAAAGAATTTCTGTTGTTCTAAATGCAAACTTGTTGTAGATTTTCTTTCAAACACTGACACCACACACACCGATGTTGAGGTTATCACATGCACCATAACTTTCTCCTCTAAATGAGTTACAATGACACCCTGAGCTTTTCCATCTTTCGTAATCCATTCATTGTATTTTGCATCTTCTGTTGCTGGTTTTTTCTTTCTGTACCCTCTACATAGCTTATAGTATGACCTTTGTTAGGAATTTCCACACATTCTAGTTGGAGCTTCCGACCAATTTTATACCCGTACTTAAATATCCTCTTTCCATCTTGTTTTCTTCCCTTTTTTGCGACCAACGTGGCGTTGTTTTTTTATTTTTCTTTTATCTCTTTATACTTCACCCATCCCCGCGATCTGGGCCCATTAACCAGTGAGATTATTAATCATTGAAAGTTTATTAATTGTTAATAAACAAACAGAAAAGCAAAATCAAAATAACATGCAAAGGTACAGTACTGTTCTAAACTATTTATCATTCCTTTTTGTTACCACCTTTAAAACTATTATCTAACTTTATTGCCAACTTCACACATGACATAACCCTAAAAATGCAGGCGTGTGTAATTTATTGAGACCTATTTAAATTATAGAGCAAGTTTATGAAATAAATGTAATCCCCAACGTCCGAATCCTGTAAGATTAGCATTCGAATTAAAAATTCGCGTTAGAGCGGACTTTGAGCGCTTATATCTCCCGAACGGTTAACGCTACGCCAAAACTATCCATGTCCGAAGATATTCTCCTCGACGAGTACTTGGTTATTTTGGGGAAATTTTTTTTTTCCGATTAAAACTAAAAAATACAGCGTCGGGGCGCCGACGCCCAATAAGACGACGCTTTCCCAAACGCGATCGCCGAACCGGCCGTATTTACAACGACGATTTCCAAAATTTCAAACTTCCAACGCCTTTCTAAACCGGTTATTTTTTGCAAAACATCCCCAAAATACGTCAAAACAAATACTACACATTTCTATATCGCCATACGATTTGAGAATTTACGAGCTTCCGTGGCGTAGAGGAACGGACGCTGGCCCACGGCGGTAGAGGTACGGCGTTCAAATCTCGACGAGGGGTACTATGGCTTTTTTCTTTCGTTTTTTTTTTTTTTTTATTAATGATTGAAAAGAATAATATATAAAATAAAGAAGTCTTCATTTCAACGGCGACGAAACACAAGAAATAATAATTAAAAAAACACGAGGAATCATTAAATGCGTTAAAGAATTTCCAATTTTTTACAATAGTCCGATTGGAAAAACGTTATTATTTATACTAAAAATCGTTTCTTATTTTGTGGTTCAATAAATAACACAAGTAGTAATCATTACAAACATCTCTCTATGTCTAAAAGTAATTTAAAAATATGAAACAAGTAAGAATAGTTTAATTATCTGTATGTCAGTGTATTATCGAGATTATACTAAGTATATATCTACATATTTTCGAAAGAGCCAAAAAGTCTTATGTGTATACATTCTTTTTTTATTTCTCTCCAGCGCGCCTTTAAGGGGGTCAATTTTTTTTTCTCCGTTCTCCAATGTACAGGGGAAATTGAATGTCAATATTTTAGGGAACGATTTTATGATGTATTTAAAAAGGAAACTTATATAAACTTATATATGAACGTGTGACCTAAACGTCTGTCAAAGTAGGTAGCTGAAATTCCGTACGAACGCCACTGGTGGAATTAAAAAAAAATGGGGAACACTCAATAATGCCTCTTGATACATACTACACGTATACCACGTTTCATTAAAATATCTAAAGTGGTATTACAGGAATTAATAAAAAACTATTTATTTTCGAAAACTTTATCACCCTGTATCTCAAAAGTTAAGACCTTTAGGTCATATGTTCATATGAAGTTTTCTCTTTAACATGACGAGTAGTATACGGTCCCGCTACCTCAGCAAAAAAAAAAAACTATTTATTTTCGAAAACTTTATCACCCTGTATCTCAAAAGCTAAGACCTTTAGGTCATATGTTCATATGAAGTTTTCTTTTTATCATGACGACTAATATACGATCCCGCTACGTCCAGCAAAAAAAACAAAAAAAAATCGTTTCCTGAAATATGGACATTCATTTTGGAAAGTGCCTGTATAGCGGGTTTTATTCAATCAAAGTCGGCCATATTCCGCTCTTTACTATAATAATAGCTGTCGCAGGGGTAAATGGGCATCCCTCCTGCGACCTTACGGAAGGACTAAACTCGAAAAGGGGGGTGCCGATCGACGGGGAAAGGATTTTTCTATAAAAATTATTAGATTTCGCCGCAGGCCAACGTCCGAATCCTGTAAGATTAGCATTCGAATTAAAAATTCGCGTTAGAGCGGACTTTGAGCGCTTATATCTCCCGAACGGTTAACGCTACGCCAAAACTATCCATGTCCGAAGATATTCTCCTCGACGAGTACTTGGTTATTTTGGGGAAATTTTTTTTTTCCGATTAAAACTAAAAAATACAGCGTCGGGGCGCCGACGCCCAATAAGACGACGCTTTCCCAAACGCGATCGCCGAACCGGCCGTATTTACAACGACGATTTCCAAAATTTCAAACTTCCAACGCCTTTCTAAACCGGTTATTTTTTGCAAAACATCCCCAAAATACGTCAAAACAAATACTACACATTTCTATATCGCCATACGATTTGAGAATTTACGAGCTTCCGTGGCGTAGAGGAACGGACGCTGGCCCACGGCGGTAGAGGTACGGCGTTCAAATCTCGACGAGGGGTACTATGGCTTTTTTCTTTCGTTTTTTTTTTTTTTTTTATTAATGATTGAAAAGAATAATATATAAAATAAAGAAGTCTTCATTTCAACGGCGACGAAACACAAGAAATAATAATTAAAAAAACACGAGGAATCATTAAATGCGTTAAAGAATTTCCAATTTTTTACAATAGTCCGATTGGAAAAACGTTATTATTTATACTAAAAATCGTTTCTTATTTTGTGGTTCAATAAATAACACAAGTAGTAATCATTACAAACATCTCTCTATGTCTAAAAGTAATTTAAAAATATGAAACAAGTAAGAATAGTTTAATTATCTGTATGTCAGTGTATTATCGAGATTATACTAAGTATATATCTACATATTTTCGAAAGAGCCAAAAAGTCTTATGTGTATACATTCTTTTTTTATTTCTCTCCAGCGCGCCTTTAAGGGGGTCAATTTTTTTTTCTCCGTTCTCCAATGTACAGGGGAAATTGAATGTCAATATTTTAGGGAACGATTTTATGATGTATTTTAAAAAGGAAACTTATATAAACTTATATATGAACGTGTGACCTAAACGTCTGTCAAAGTAGGTAGCTGAAATTCCGTACGAACGCCACTGGTGGAATTAAAAAAAAATGGGGAACACTCAATAATGCCTCTTGATACATACTACACGTATACCACGTTTCATTAAAATATCTAAAGTGGTATTACAGGAATTAATAAAAACTATTTATTTTCGAAAACTTTATCACCCTGTATCTCAAAAGTTAAGACCTTTAGGTCATATGTTCATATGAAGTTTTCTCTTTAACATGACGAGTAGTATACGGTCCCGCTACCTCAAAAAAAAAAAAACTATTTATTTTCGAAAACTTTATCACCCTGTATCTCAAAAGCTAAGACCTTTAGGTCATATGTTCATATGAAGTTTTCTTTTTATCATGACGACTAATATACGATCCCGCTACGTCCAGCAAAAAAAACAAAAAAAAATCGTTTCCTGAAATATGGACATTCATTTTGGAAAGTGCCTGTATAGCGGGTTTTATTCAATCAAAGTCGGCCATATTCCGCTCTTTACTATAATAATAGCTGTCGCAGGGGTAAATGGGCATCCCTCCTGCGACCTTACGGAAGGACTAAACTCGAAAAGGGGGTGCCGATCGACGGGGAAAGGATTTTTCTATAAAAATTATTAGATTTCGCCGCAGGCCAACGTCCGAATCCTGTAAGATTAGCATTCGAATTAAAAATTCGCGTTAGAGCGGACTTTGAGCGCTTATATCTCCCGAACGGTTAACGCTACGCCAAAACTATCCATGTCCGAAGATATTCTCCTCGACGAGTACTTGGTTATTTTGGGGAAATTTTTTTTTTCCGATTAAAACTAAAAAATACAGCGTCGGGGCGCCGACGCCCAATAAGACGACGCTTTCCCAAACGCGATCGCCGAACCGGCCGTATTTACAACGACGATTTCCAAAATTTCAAACTTCCAACGCCTTTCTAAACCGGTTATTTTTTGCAAAACATCCCCAAAATACGTCAAAACAAATACTACACATTTCTATATCGCCATACGATTTGAGAATTTACGAGCTTCCGTGGCGTAGAGGAACGGACGCTGGCCCACGGCGGTAGAGGTACGGCGTTCAAATCTCGACGAGGGGTACTATGGCTTTTTTCTTTCGTTTTTTTTTTTTTTTTTTTTATTAATGATTGAAAAGAATAATATATAAAATAAAGAAGTCTTCATTTCAACGGCGACGAAACACAAGAAATAATAATTAAAAAAACACGAGGAATCATTAAATGCGTTAAAGAATTTCCAATTTTTTACAATAGTCCGATTGGAAAAACGTTATTATTTATACTAAAAATCGTTTCTTATTTTGTGGTTCAATAAATAACACAAGTAGTAATCATTACAAACATCTCTCTATGTCTAAAAGTAATTTAAAAATATGAAACAAGTAAGAATAGTTTAATTATCTGTATGTCAGTGTATTATCGAGATTATACTAAGTATATATCTACATATTTTCGAAAGAGCCAAAAAGTCTTATGTGTATACATTCTTTTTTTATTTCTCTCCAGCGCGCCTTTAAGGGGGTCAATTTTTTTTTTCTCCGTTCTCCAATGTACAGGGGAAATTGAATGTCAATATTTTAGGGAACGATTTTATGATGTATTTTAAAAAGGAAACTTATATAAACTTATATATGAACGTGTGACCTAAACGTCTGTCAAAGTAGGTAGCTGAAATTCCGTACGAACGCCACTGGTGGAATTAAAAAAAAATGGGGAACACTCAATAATGCCTCTTGATACATACTACACGTATACCACGTTTCATTAAAATATCTAAAGTGGTATTACAGGAATTAATAAAAAACTATTTATTTTCGAAAACTTTATCACCCTGTATCTCAAAAGTTAAGACCTTTAGGTCATATGTTCATATGAAGTTTTCTCTTTAACATGACGAGTAGTATACGGTCCCGCTACCTCAGCAAAAAAAAAAAACTATTTATTTTCGAAAACTTTATCACCCTGTATCTCAAAAGCTAAGACCTTTAGGTCATATGTTCATATGAAGTTTTCTTTTTATCATGACGACTAATATACGATCCCGCTACGTCCAGCAAAAAAAACAAAAAAAAATCGTTTCCTGAAATATGGACATTCATTTTGGAAAGTGCCTGTATAGCGGGTTTTATTCAATCAAAGTCGGCCATATTCCGCTCTTTACTATAATAATAGCTGTCGCAGGGGTAAATGGGCATCCCTCCTGCGACCTTACGGAAGGACTAAACTCGAAAAGGGGGTGCCGATCGACGGGGAAAGGATTTTTCTATAAAAATTATTAGATTTCGCCGCAGGCCAACGTCCGAATCCTGTAAGATTAGCATTCGAATTAAAAATTCGCGTTAGAGCGGACTTTGAGCGCTTATATCTCCCGAACGGTTAACGCTACGCCAAAACTATCCATGTCCGAAGATATTCTCCTCGACGAGTACTTGGTTATTTTGGGGAAATTTTTTTTTTCCGATTAAAACTAAAAAATACAGCGTCGGGGCGCCGACGCCCAATAAGACGACGCTTTCCCAAACGCGATCGCCGAACCGGCCGTATTTACAACGACGATTTCCAAAATTTCAAACTTCCAACGCCTTTCTAAACCGGTTATTTTTTGCAAAACATCCCCAAAATACGTCAAAACAAAACTACACATTTCTATATCGCCATACGATTTGAGAATTTACGAGCTTCCGTGGCGTAGAGGAACGGACGCTGGCCCACGGCGGTAGAGGTACGGCGTTCAAATCTCGACGAGGGGTACTATGGCTTTTTTCTTTCGTTTTTTGTTTTTTTTTTTATTAATGATTGAAAAGAATAATATATAAAATAAAGAAGTCTTCATTTCAACGGCGACGAAACACAAGAAATAATAATTAAAAAACACGAGGAATCATTAAATGCGTTAAAGAATTTCCAATTTTTTACAATAGTCCGATTGGAAAAACGTTATTATTTATACTAAAAATCGTTTCTTATTTTGTGGTTCAATAAATAACACAAGTAGTAATCATTACAAACATCTCTCTATGTCTAAAAGTAATTTAAAAATATGAAACAAGTAAGAATAGTTTAATTATCTGTATGTCAGTGTATTATCGAGATTATACTAAGTATATATCTACATATTTTCGAAAGAGCCAAAAAGTCTTATGTGTATACATTCTTTTTTTATTTCTCTCCAGCGCGCCTTTAAGGGGGTCAATTTTTTTTTCTCCGTTCTCCAATGTACAGGGGAAATTGAATGTCAATATTTTAGGGAACGATTTTATGATGTATTTTAAAAAGGAAACTTATATAAACTTATATATGAACGTGTGACCTAAACGTCTGTCAAAGTAGGTAGCTGAAATTCCGTACGAACGCCACTGGTGGAATTAAAAAAAAATGGGGAACACTCAATAATGCCTCTTGATACATACTACACGTATACCACGTTTCATTAAAATATCTAAAGTGGTATTACAGGAATTAATAAAAAACTATTTATTTTCGAAAACTTTATCACCCTGTATCTCAAAAGTTAAGACCTTTAGGTCATATGTTCATATGAAGTTTTCTCTTTAACATGACGAGTAGTATACGGTCCCGCTACCTCAGCAAAAAAAAAAAACTATTTATTTTCGAAAACTTTATCACCCTGTATCTCAAAAGCTAAGACCTTTAGGTCATATGTTCATATGAAGTTTTCTTTTTATCATGACGACTAATATACGATCCCGCTACGTCCAGCAAAAAAAAAAAAAAAAATCGTTTCCTGAAATATGGACATTCATTTTGGAAAGTGCCTGTATAGCGGGTTTTATTCAATCAAAGTCGGCCATATTCCGCTCTTTACTATAATAATAGCTGTCGCAGGGGTAAATGGGCATCCCTCCTGCGACCTTACGGAAGGACTAAACTCGAAAAGGGGGTGCCGATCGACGGGGAAAGGATTTTTCTATAAAAATTATTAGATTTCGCCGCAGGCCAACGTCCGAATCCTGTAAGATTAGCATTCGAATTAAAAATTCGCGTTAGAGCGGACTTTGAGCGCTTATATCTCCCGAACGGTTAACGCTACGCCAAAACTATCCATGTCCGAAGATATTCTCCTCGACGAGTACTTGGTTATTTTGGGGAAATTTTTTTTTTCCGATTAAAACTAAAAAATACAGCGTCGGGGCGCCGACGCCCAATAAGACGACGCTTTCCCAAACGCGATCGCCGAACCGGCCGTATTTACAACGACGATTTCCAAAATTTCAAACTTCCAACGCCTTTCTAAACCGGTTATTTTTTGCAAAACATCCCCAAAATACGTCAAAACAAATACTACACATTTCTATATCGCCATACGATTTGAGAATTTACGAGCTTCCGTGGCGTAGAGGAACGGACGCTGGCCCACGGCGGTAGAGGTACGGCGTTCAAATCTCGACGAGGGGTACTATGGCTTTTTTCTTTCGTTTTTTGTTTTTTTTTTTTTATTAATGATTGAAAAGAATAATATATAAAATAAAGAAGTCTTCATTTCAACGGCGACGAAACACAAGAAATAATAATTAAAAAAACACGAGGAATCATTAAATGCGTTAAAGAATTTCCAATTTTTTACAATAGTCCGATTGGAAAAACGTTATTATTTATACTAAAAATCGTTTCTTATTTTGTGGTTCAATAAATAACACAAGTAGTAATCATTACAAACATCTCTCTATGTCTAAAAGTAATTTAAAAATATGAAACAAGTAAGAATAGTTTAATTATCTGTATGTCAGTGTATTATCGAGATTATACTAAGTATATATCTACATATTTTCGAAAGAGCCAAAAAGTCTTATGTGTATACATTCTTTTTTTATTTCTCTCCAGCGCGCCTTTAAGGGGGTCAATTTTTTTTTTCTCCGTTCTCCAATGTACAGGGGAAATTGAATGTCAATATTTTAGGGAACGATTTTATGATGTATTTTAAAAAGGAAACTTATATAAACTTATATATGAACGTGTGACCTAAACGTCTGTCAAAGTAGGTAGCTGAAATTCCGTACGAACGCCACTGGTGGAATTAAAAAAAAATGGGGAACACTCAATAATGCCTCTTGATACATACTACACGTATACCACGTTTCATTAAAATATCTAAAGTGGTATTACAGGAATTAATAAAAAACTATTTATTTTCGAAAACTTTATCACCCTGTATCTCAAAAGTTAAGACCTTTAGGTCATATGTTCATATGAAGTTTTCTCTTTAACATGACGAGTAGTATACGGTCCCGCTACCTCAGCAAAAAAAAAAAAAAAAACTATTTATTTTCGAAAACTTTATCACCCTGTATCTCAAAAGCTAAGACCTTTAGGTCATATGTTCATATGAAGTTTTCTTTTTATCATGACGACTAATATACGATCCCGCTACGTCCAGCAAAAAAAACAAAAAAAAATCGTTTCCTGAAATATGGACATTCATTTTGGAAAGTGCCTGTATAGCGGGTTTTATTCAATCAAAGTCGGCCATATTCCGCTCTTTACTATAATAATAGCTGTCGCAGGGGTAAATGGGCATCCCTCCTGCGACCTTACGGAAGGACTAAACTCGAAAAGGGGGTGCCGATCGACGGGGAAAGGATTTTTCTATAAAAATTATTAGATTTCGCCGCAGGCCAACGTCCGAATCCTGTAAGATTAGCATTCGAATTAAAAATTCGCGTTAGAGCGGACTTTGAGCGCTTATATCTCCCGAACGGTTAACGCTACGCCAAAACTATCCATGTCCGAAGATATTCTCCTCGACGAGTACTTGGTTATTTTGGGGAAATTTTTTTTTTCCGATTAAAACTAAAAAATACAGCGTCGGGGCGCCGACGCCCAATAAGACGACGCTTTCCCAAACGCGATCGCCGAACCGGCCGTATTTACAACGACGATTTCCAAAATTTCAAACTTCCAACGCCTTTCTAAACCGGTTATTTTTTGCAAAACATCCCCAAAATACGTCAAAACAAATACTACACATTTCTATATCGCCATACGATTTGAGAATTTACGAGCTTCCGTGGCGTAGAGGAACGGACGCTGGCCCACGGCGGTAGAGGTACGGCGTTCAAATCTCGACGAGGGGTACTATGGCTTTTTTCTTTCGTTTTTTGTTTTTTTTTTTTTATTAATGATTGAAAAGAATAATATATAAAATAAAGAAGTCTTCATTTCAACGGCGACGAAACACAAGAAATAATAATTAAAAAAACACGAGGAATCATTAAATGCGTTAAAGAATTTCCAATTTTTTACAATAGTCCGATTGGAAAAACGTTATTATTTATACTAAAAATCGTTTCTTATTTTGTGGTTCAATAAATAACACAAGTAGTAATCATTACAAACATCTCTCTATGTCTAAAAGTAATTTAAAAATATGAAACAAGTAAGAATAGTTTAATTATCTGTATGTCAGTGTATTATCGAGATTATACTAAGTATATATCTACATATTTTCGAAAGAGCCAAAAAGTCTTATGTGTATACATTCTTTTTTTATTTCTCTCCAGCGCGCCTTTAAGGGGGTCAATTTTTTTTTTCTCCGTTCTCCAATGTACAGGGGAAATTGAATGTCAATATTTTAGGGAACGATTTTATGATGTATTTTAAAAAGGAAACTTATATAAACTTATATATGAACGTGTGACCTAAACGTCTGTCAAAGTAGGTAGCTGAAATTCCGTACGAACGCCACTGGTGGAATTAAAAAAAAATGGGGAACACTCAATAATGCCTCTTGATACATACTACACGTATACCACGTTTCATTAAAATATCTAAAGTGGTATTACAGGAATTAATAAAAAACTATTTATTTTCGAAAACTTTATCACCCTGTATCTCAAAAGTTAAGACCTTTAGGTCATATGTTCATATGAAGTTTTCTCTTTAACATGACGAGTAGTATACGGTCCCGCTACCTCAGCAAAAAAAAAAAAAAAACTATTTATTTTCGAAAACTTTATCACCCTGTATCTCAAAAGCTAAGACCTTTAGGTCATATGTTCATATGAAGTTTTCTTTTTATCATGACGACTAATATACGATCCCGCTACGTCCAGCAAAAAAAACAAAAAAAAATCGTTTCCTGAAATATGGACATTCATTTTGGAAAGTGCCTGTATAGCGGGTTTTATTCAATCAAAGTCGGCCATATTCCGCTCTTTACTATAATAATAGCTGTCGCAGGGGTAAATGGGCATCCCTCCTGCGACCTTACGGAAGGACTAAACTCGAAAAGGGGGTGCCGATCGACGGGGAAAGGATTTTTCTATAAAAATTATTAGATTTCGCCGCAGGCCAACGTCCGAATCCTGTAAGATTAGCATTCGAATTAAAAATTCGCGTTAGAGCGGACTTTGAGCGCTTATATCTCCCGAACGGTTAACGCTACGCCAAAACTATCCATGTCCGAAGATATTCTCCTCGACGAGTACTTGGTTATTTTGGGGAAATTTTTTTTTTCCGATTAAAACTAAAAAATACAGCGTCGGGGCGCCGACGCCCAATAAGACGACGCTTTCCCAAACGCGATCGCCGAACCGGCCGTATTTACAACGACGATTTCCAAAATTTCAAACTTCCAACGCCTTTCTAAACCGGTTATTTTTTGCAAAACATCCCCAAAATACGTCAAAACAAATACTACACATTTCTATATCGCCATACGATTTGAGAATTTACGAGCTTCCGTGGCGTAGAGGAACGGACGCTGGCCCACGGCGGTAGAGGTACGGCGTTCAAATCTCGACGAGGGGTACTATGGCTTTTTTCTTTCGTTTTTTTTTTTTTTTTTTATTAATGATTGAAAAGAATAATATATAAAATAAAGAAGTCTTCATTTCAACGGCGACGAAACACAAGAAATAATAATTAAAAAAACACGAGGAATCATTAAATGCGTTAAAGAATTTCCAATTTTTTACAATAGTCCGATTGGAAAAACGTTATTATTTATACTAAAAATCGTTTCTTATTTTGTGGTTCAATAAATAACACAAGTAGTAATCATTACAAACATCTCTCTATGTCTAAAAGTAATTTAAAAATATGAAACAAGTAAGAATAGTTTAATTATCTGTATGTCAGTGTATTATCGAGATTATACTAAGTATATATCTACATATTTTCGAAAGAGCCAAAAAGTCTTATGTGTATACATTCTTTTTTTATTTCTCTCCAGCGCGCCTTTAAGGGGGTCAATTTTTTTTTCTCCGTTCTCCAATGTACAGGGGAAATTGAATGTCAATATTTTAGGGAACGATTTTATGATGTATTTTAAAAAGGAAACTTATATAAACTTATATATGAACGTGTGACCTAAACGTCTGTCAAAGTAGGTAGCTGAAATTCCGTACGAACGCCACTGGTGGAATTAAAAAAAAATGGGGAACACTCAATAATGCCTCTTGATACATACTACACGTATACCACGTTTCATTAAAATATCTAAAGTGGTATTACAGGAATTAATAAAAAACTATTTATTTTCGAAAACTTTATCACCCTGTATCTCAAAAGTTAAGACCTTTAGGTCATATGTTCATATGAAGTTTTCTCTTTAACATGACGAGTAGTATACGGTCCCGCTACCTCAGCAAAAAAAAAAAACTATTTATTTTCGAAAACTTTATCACCCTGTATCTCAAAAGCTAAGACCTTTAGGTCATATGTTCATATGAAGTTTTCTTTTTATCATGACGACTAATATACGATCCCGCTACGTCCAGCAAAAAAAACAAAAAAAAATCGTTTCCTGAAATATGGACATTCATTTTGGAAAGTGCCTGTATAGCGGGTTTTATTCAATCAAAGTCGGCCATATTCCGCTCTTTACTATAATAATAGCTGTCGCAGGGGTAAATGGGCATCCCTCCTGCGACCTTACGGAAGGACTAAACTCGAAAAGGGGGTGCCGATCGACGGGGAAAGGATTTTTCTATAAAAATTATTAGATTTCGCCGCAGGCCAACGTCCGAATCCTGTAAGATTAGCATTCGAATTAAAAATTCGCGTTAGAGCGGACTTTGAGCGCTTATATCTCCCGAACGGTTAACGCTACGCCAAAACTATCCATGTCCGAAGATATTCTCCTCGACGAGTACTTGGTTATTTTGGGGAAATTTTTTTTTTCCGATTAAAACTAAAAAATACAGCGTCGGGGCGCCGACGCCCAATAAGACGACGCTTTCCCAAACGCGATCGCCGAACCGGCCGTATTTACAACGACGATTTCCAAAATTTCAAACTTCCAACGCCTTTCTAAACCGGTTATTTTTTGCAAAACATCCCCAAAATACGTCAAAACAAATACTACACATTTCTATATCGCCATACGATTTGAGAATTTACGAGCTTCCGTGGCGTAGAGGAACGGACGCTGGCCCACGGCGGTAGAGGTACGGCGTTCAAATCTCGACGAGGGGTACTATGGCTTTTTTCTTTCGTTTTTTGTTTTTTTTTTTATTAATGATTGAAAAGAATAATATATAAAATAAAGAAGTCTTCATTTCAACGGCGACGAAACACAAGAAATAATAATTAAAAAAACACGAGGAATCATTAAATGCGTTAAAGAATTTCCAATTTTTTACAATAGTCCGATTGGAAAAACGTTATTATTTATACTAAAAATCGTTTCTTATTTTGTGGTTCAATAAATAACACAAGTAGTAATCATTACAAACATCTCTCTATGTCTAAAAGTAATTTAAAAATATGAAACAAGTAAGAATAGTTTAATTATCTGTATGTCAGTGTATTATCGAGATTATACTAAGTATATATCTACATATTTTCGAAAGAGCCAAAAAGTCTTATGTGTATACATTCTTTTTTTATTTCTCTCCAGCGCGCCTTTAAGGGGGTCAATTTTTTTTTTCTCCGTTCTCCAATGTACAGGGGAAATTGAATGTCAATATTTTAGGGAACGATTTTATGATGTATTTTAAAAAGGAAACTTATATAAACTTATATATGAACGTGTGACCTAAACGTCTGTCAAAGTAGGTAGCTGAAATTCCGTACGAACGCCACTGGTGGAATTAAAAAAAAATGGGGAACACTCAATAATGCCTCTTGATACATACTACACGTATACCACGTTTCATTAAAATATCTAAAGTGGTATTACAGGAATTAATAAAAAACTATTTATTTTCGAAAACTTTATCACCCTGTATCTCAAAAGTTAAGACCTTTAGGTCATATGTTCATATGAAGTTTTCTCTTTAACATGACGAGTAGTATACGGTCCCGCTACCTCAGCAAAAAAAAAAAAAACTATTTATTTTCGAAAACTTTATCACCCTGTATCTCAAAAGCTAAGACCTTTAGGTCATATGTTCATATGAAGTTTTCTTTTTATCATGACGACTAATATACGATCCCGCTACGTCCAGCAAAAAAAAAAAAAAAAATCGTTTCCTGAAATATGGACATTCATTTTGGAAAGTGCCTGTATAGCGGGTTTTATTCAATCAAAGTCGGCCATATTCCGCTCTTTACTATAATAATAGCTGTCGCAGGGTAAATGGGCATCCCTCCTGCGACCTTACGGAAGGACTAAACTCGAAAAGGGGGTGCCGATCGACGGGGAAAGGATTTTTCTATAAAAATTATTAGATTTCGCCGCAGGCCAACGTCCGAATCCTGTAAGATTAGCATTCGAATTAAAAATTCGCGTTAGAGCGGACTTTGAGCGCTTATATCTCCCGAACGGTTAACGCTACGCCAAAACTATCCATGTCCGAAGATATTCTCCTCGACGAGTACTTGGTTATTTTGGGGAAATTTTTTTTTCCGATTAAAACTAAAAAATACAGCGTCGGGGCGCCGACGCCCAATAAGACGACGCTTTCCCAAACGCGATCGCCGAACCGGCCGTATTTACAACGACGATTTCCAAAATTTCAAACTTCCAACGCCTTTCTAAACCGGTTATTTTTTGCAAAACATCCCCAAAATACGTCAAAACAAATACTACACATTTCTATATCGCCATACGATTTGAGAATTTACGAGCTTCCGTGGCGTAGAGGAACGGACGCTGGCCCACGGCGGTAGAGGTACGGCGTTCAAATCTCGACGAGGGGTACTATGGCTTTTTTCTTTCGTTTTTTGTTTTTTTTTTTTTATTAATGATTGAAAAGAATAATATATAAAATAAAGAAGTCTTCATTTCAACGGCGACGAAACACAAGAAATAATAATTAAAAAAACACGAGGAATCATTAAATGCGTTAAAGAATTTCCAATTTTTTACAATAGTCCGATTGGAAAAACGTTATTATTTATACTAAAAATCGTTTCTTATTTTGTGGTTCAATAAATAACACAAGTAGTAATCATTACAAACATCTCTCTATGTCTAAAAGTAATTTAAAAATATGAAACAAGTAAGAATAGTTTAATTATCTGTATGTCAGTGTATTATCGAGATTATACTAAGTATATATCTACATATTTTCGAAAGAGCCAAAAAGTCTTATGTGTATACATTCTTTTTTTATTTCTCTCCAGCGCGCCTTTAAGGGGGTCAATTTTTTTTTCTCCGTTCTCCAATGTACAGGTCTGTCAAAGTAGGTAGCTGAAATTCCGTACGAACGCCACTGGTGGAATTAAAAAAAAATGGGGAACACTCAATAATGCCTCTTGATACATACTACACGTATACCACGTTTCATTAAAATATCTAAAGTGGTATTACAGGAATTAATAAAAAACTATTTATTTTCGAAAACTTTATCACCCTGTATCTCAAAAGTTAAGACCTTTAGGTCATATGTTCATATGAAGTTTTCTCTTTAACATGACGAGTAGTATACGGTCCCGCTACCTCAGCAAAAAAAAAAAAAAAAAAAAAAAAAAAAAAGTCCACCCAACGACTTTGACAGGTAAACATTGAATTCCCTAAGGAATTTGCTATCTTCTAAATATTACGAGATTTATTTAATATTTATACTTTAACACTTATACAATTACCCGTAAGGACGTATTTGTTACTGTAATACGTAATCTGACAGCTTTTTAATATACCTAATCAAGGCCGTTAGAAATTTTTTCTTTTAAACTATTTACACTGCGAGAAAGCGCGCAATTTGAATATTATGGAATAACTTAAAACATGCTGCCTCTCTAAATATACAGATATATATGTCATGATAAACACATTTGTCAATATTCTATTAGATACACATTTCACCTATAAATAATATATTCCGTTATTATTAAATAAAAAACTTGAAAGAAATATCGAATTTTAAGCGTTCATAACTTCATTACGTAAAATAAATAAAGAAATACTACAAAATTTGAACTGTCAATACGGATTTTTTATTCTGCGTTTACATCGAGATCATGAGTTGTTGATTTTTCGGTAAAACATTTTGTGATTGTCATTAAGATAATATATACATATAGTATTGAGATTAATTAAATAATCGTAGATATAACTGCACTTTACCAAATAACTTCATTGTATCTTAATAGATGGCAGCATATCTGAGGTATACATGTTTAGTGCAATGTATCAAGCGCTCAATTTGAATATTATGGTATTTCTGAACACATGTTATCTCTTCAAAAATATAAGTATATACGTCATGTTAAAAACATTTGTCAATATACTAATAGATACACATTTTACCTATAAATAATATATTCCGTTATTATTAATAAAAATAGTTGAAAAAATACATCTAACGCGAAACGCGAAAATTCAAATTGTAATCGTCAAAACCTCATTACGTAATATAATGGAAAAAATACTACGTGACGTCATTTACTTATTACCAAAAAAATATATTTCAAAATTAAATACGTTAAAATACGTCGACGTACAAAATACCATCTTTAATAACTATAGCAAAAATCATTAGGCGGCCCTCATAATAAATCGTTGACGTTAGCGCGTCTGCGATCAAAATCTGAACTGTCAAGACGGATTTTTACACTTAGAAGGTTATAGGGTTTATTAGTTCTTTTCATATTACTATCGGGAAAATTTAATTTCTTCCCAACGATATTAAAAATATTGATAAACACATTTGTCAATACTCTGTTTGATAAAATGTATAAATTATAGAATGATGACTTAAATTCATAATTCAGCAAGTATACAGGGTAACTGCTAATGAAGCGACCATACTTTACAGTTATGTAAAATAAAGAGCGTTTCTACATAGAATGCCATTGATTTATTAAAATAGTCCGTGAAAAAAATCGATTAAAAATAAAATAAGTATGCACATTGCTTTCATACTGCTCAATTCGTATAACAATTTTTTTTTTTTTTATTTTAGTAGTTCATTAGCTGGGACACGTCGACATATTCTGTCGGGTTAAGATTAGCGGAAATGCTGGTCGGTGGGCCGGAAGAGTTCAGTCTAAATTCGAATACTTGGGATGGGTCAGCTTAGACCAAACTCGAAGAGTTTGGGTGGGGTCAACTATTATGGTAAATAAACGCAGATCTTCCTTCGATCTTCCAGTATTAATTTCAATTTATGAATAGGCACCGAATTAAACTATAAATTACCCGTACTTCCTTCAGAAATTCCCAATATACACACACACCAGATGTGACCTATTTATTAATAAAAGATTAAATTATTGGTAGGGCGACATCTGCTGCACGCCCGAAAAAATAAACGCTAAACGACGACTCAAAAATCATAAACAATCGAATTTACGCCGCCGACACACGTTCGCATCTTCTCAATTTAAATTTTAAAAGGGAATATCGGCAAACTAAGATACTATAACGTTGATTAAACCACGTCCGAGTCGTATAAATTTATTCCATCTATTCGAATCTATCGATCACAATATATTTGCTACGCTTTCCGTGATGTCCTTCTATTGCAGGTAATCCGTGTGAAGTGAAAAGGAGTGGGAAAGGGGAGGGGGAGATGGTTATTACACGTCGAACCTAATATGCAGGCGATGGGGGTTGTAAATCACCACGGGTTATGGTCAGTAAAACAGGTGATTGTCCGGTGGAATTGTCTCTGCGAGATGTCTGAAAGGGGGGATATGGGAGGGAGGGAGGGTAGCAGCGTTGAACCAACTGTCGTCGTAATTATATGGTGACCTGCTGGATGTGTCAAAGGCAAACGGTAAGGTTCCTTCCCCCTAAAACGAATAATCCGCTCAAGTGAATACTACTACGCTTCGCCACAAAGGATTAACAATTATTAAAGATGTTGAATGCACACACGGAACGCTGAAATAACATCCATTAAAATCGCGTGCTCAATTTACACCATCTATATTATACACACGTGTTTTGGTCTCTTTGACTATGTTATAGTATATAGAATGAATGTAATAACGCCCTTCGCCCTCTAGCGACATCTAGCGGAATATAATTCGTTAAATTGGAAATTAAATCTAAGTTTGTATGATTGGATCTTCGATAGGAAATCTATTTTCCGAGGTTATAGCGTTGGGTGGAAACGGACCTTTATTCCGGGGATGGTGTGTACGTATCTCGGGTTTTTTTTTCCACCAATAAAACTCGATTCGGATATTCTCCAGCAAATCATTGTATTTACGACGCTGCTGACTTCAAAAGATAACGATTCTATTTTCTTTTCGGCGTCTCTTTTTTCTCTTCGATATTCTTTTTTATGTGTTATTGGAGATGATACAACAAAAGAGGAAGATTTTCGTTACTTCATGTTTAACATTTTATGAGATCTATATTTTGTCTTTATTTCAAATTTGGACTCAAATTTTGCGTTTTGATCGTCTTATACCTTTTTAAATCCAGAAGTTGTAAAAGAATTTTCCTCGCCAATTTTCGACGTTTTGTTGTTCGCAGCTGACCAACTTTTTTCCTTAAGATGTTCGATAAATGTTTGTCCTGTTAAATCAAGATTAACAGAAGCATTGTTTAATCATCAATCGCTTGACAATCTCTTCTTTGCTAATCGGGGGGATTCCTACCTTTTTAAATCCAGCCAAAAGATCTTGGGAAAATGTCCTTTGATAGCGTGGATGCAGCTTTACCACTGTCTGATTGCTTCCACTCTATAAGAACTTGTCCAGAACACTAAGTCCTCGTATACCGAAAAGTATGGAAGAAATTCTTTTTCTCTGTACCTGAACCAAGAAAACGTAGTGCCAGCTTCGAGCAAAGTCTTGAATCAAGCGATTCTGAACCCTCTTTGGGAAAATGTCCTTTGATAGCGTGGATGCAGCTTTACCACTGTCTGATTGCTTCCACTCTGTAAGAACTTGTCCAGAACACTAAGTCCCCAGATACCGAAAAGTATGGAAGAAATTCTTTTTCTCTGTACCTGAACCAAGAAAACGTAGTGCCAGCTTCGAGCAAAGTCTTGAATCAAGCGATTCTGAACCCTCTTTGGGAAAATGTCCTTTGATAGCGTGGATGCAGCTTTACCACTGTCTGATTGCTTCCACTCTGTAAGAATTTGTCCAGAACACTAAGTCCCCAGATACCAAAAAGTATGGAAGAAATTCTTTTTCTCTGTACCTGAACCAAGAAAACGTAGTGCCAGCTTCGAGCAAAGTCTTGAATCAAGCGATTCTGAACCCTCTTTGGTCGGATATAATCAAATCGCGAATCAAATCGTTTAGTTCAAACTGTGAAAAAGTTTGTGGTTCAGCATTTTTAGTTTTGTACTCCTCTTTATCTTCTTCATTTCAATCACATTCCGAATCATCTATTTTAGGTAAATTCACAGGTGCAATTGGCACTGGTAATGAATCTGGAGATTTTTTGCAACTAAACTGCGTTTTTTTTCTTTTCTAAAGAAGCCACTCCCCCTTTACCGCTACCTTTATTCCGACATCATCCGTTTGTTTGTCTGAGAAGTTCCTTATCAGTCTTAATGTTTATTAGTGTTAAATTAAATGAATATAAAATAAACTTTATGGAAAAACCTAATAAAATGGAAATTTAGGCTAATTTTGTGCAGTTTTCATTAAATTCTTGTTCAGATAATCATAATATATTTGCCACACACACATACACCTCGAAGCTGTCATACTGCTGGAAACCTTTGGCGACTAGTCTAGCTTTAAACTCATATGATTTCTCATCACTGTCACATTTCAGTTTGTACACCCACTTGCTGTCGATTATCTTCTTGGTTGTAGGAGTTGGCACTTCAGTCCACGTATTGTTTTCTACTACCACATTTAGTTCTTTTTCCATTGCCTTTTGCCAATTATTTGTTTGATTACTGGTTAAGGGTAGGAACAACTTTGAACAGTTTTAAATAGATAAAATCACTTTTAAACAGCAACAAATTAAAACAGATTTTTTACAGTTTTAACACATGAAATCGTCGAGAAATTCCACAATATAAAAAAAACCCAAAAAATGCCTGTAATAGACGGTCATGGTCTATTAAAATCAACCTGCGAATGAGCACGAAGCTGCGCTGATGAGACCTGGGAGGTCGAAATCATGTGATCCGTTTCTAATCTATTTTTATTGCACTCGTTTGGGAGATGATTTCCAACAATATACCATGAGCGCATATTACAAACACGTCTTGGTTCTTTAGGACATGAAAACCAGTTTTGAACAGCTTGCAAATCAGACTACTTTTGAACAGTTTCTACAATTGAAAACAGTTTCTTACCCAGCTAGAACAAACGAAGATCAATTTTGAACACCTCAGTAATAAATGCAGATTTTTTATGGTTTGTAATAAATTGATATTTAGTTAGTTTAGTTTAGATTCTTCTTTTATTTTAGAGATTTAAAAGTGGAAATATAAATATTAATCGATGACTACGAAATAAAACGGAATCAACTATTCTCAGTTGTTGGCAACAAACGTAGTCGATACAGGTAGACGAACTTAATATCGGGCGACTTCATTAATTACATAATGATTTGTTAATTTTTTCCATGGCATATTAATACGGCACAGAGATGAGTAGTGTTTTCTCTGGGCGTACAACGTTTTAATTGATTTCATGACTGAGTTTTTAAATCCAATCCGTCTGTGTGGATCGTCTTAGGACCGATCGGAACGGTGGGAAGACGAAAGGGCAGCGTTAGAGACAGGAATCGATTAGTCGTATATAGTGTGTTCTATGCCTCGGTAATTACTTAGTTATTATAAGTGAAGACGGTGCTGCAGACGAGAATATTAACTTTAGTAATTATTTCGTTGGAGGATTTTATTATGATACGAATCCACATTTCCCCCTTTTATTTTTTTTTCTTTTTTAAATAAACAAGAATTTCCTCCGTTCGAAAAATAAAATTGAATTTTATATGAACGTGTAAAAAATTAAAAGCAAGACACTAACACCATTATATTTGCTTTTTTCCTCTCCTACCTATTACTTTGGCGGCCGCTTTTTGGCGCTACAATATCCCCTAAAGATGGATATGCACAAAGAGGAAGAGAAAGCGAGCTCAATAATACTTTATTTTAAAATCCATTTTGATGAATTTCTACCCTTCTTAATTACAAATCCGCAGGGGAGGATGATATTCATACTTAAATACTATACACCGCTGAAGACTTTATACGTTGTATGTATAATAATCCTGAAGCATTCTTCTTTTGGTGTTCGTCCACTAATCCGCGGTCATTTTGTTCCGGATATAATGGACTTTTATTAATGCATTACTTATTAAACGGCGTTCCTATATATATATACAAAAAAAAAACGGGGAAAGATACACATCTCTACGACGATGAAGCACGAGAAAGGGCTGGTTCTAACTGGTCAGCAAGGTGAGTGATAGAAGAGGCAAAAACCGATTGAACTAAAACGTAAAAGCATTCGCCGAATCTTTAATAAGGAAGAACAAACGAATGACTTATTTAGTAAATAACAGATCTATCAAAAATTCTATGAGGAGGCTTAGCAAGAATGCCCTCAAGTGTAAGGCCATTCGATTTTCCACTCCATCGCCACTGCGAAGTTCCAGCAGGTAATGATTGCCCTGGCTCCTCTATTATGCTGAAAAATTTCGTTAGTCTTAAAAATTAATCTTCTTTCTCTTTCTGGGACCCTTTATCTTCCAGTGGCAGACTCTTCTTACCTGTTGGGAGTTGGTACCCGAGATCTTCAAAGGAGTCATGTTTTCTCAGCAAATTAGAACGTTTGTTCGGGGATGGACGAATGATGTGGGTTGGTTAGCTGTATCTCTGCCAGGCTCTCGGGTGTTCAACTAGTGGAGAACTTCAATAGAGTTCCGAATTCCTGATCGTGAGGAACTACGATGCTCAACAGCAGAAGGATAGCAGATGGAGCAGATCTATGAATAGAATACGATATAAAGAACGTTCGATTCTCGAGATATAACTTTGTTAAATGCCTGAGTCTGATATGGACACCAAACTAATATTCAAAGAGCTTGCCGCAAAGTTCCTGCATTTAATGGCTGCCCTGGCTCCTCTATTATGCTGAAAAAGTTCTCTAATCCTAAAGTCCTTAGAACCCTCATCATCCAATGGCAAGTCCTTCTTGCCTGTTGGGAGTTGGCACCCGAGATCATCCAAGGAATAATGTTTACTAAGCAAATTGGAAAGTTTGCTGAGATTTGGGTAGGGGATGGAAGAATGATAGGGATTTAGAAATCCATCTTGTGGGTTGGTTAGCTGTATCTCTGCCAGGCTCTCGGGTGTTCAACTAGTGAAGAACTTCAATAGAGTTCCGAATTCCTGATCGTGAGGAACTACGATGCTCAACAGCAGAAGGATAGCAGATGGAGCAGATCTATGAATAGAATACGATATAAAGAACGTTCGATTCTCGAGATATAACTTTGTTAAATGCCTGAGTCTGATATGGACACCAAACTAATATTCAAAGAGCTTGCCGCAAAGTTCCTGCATTTAATGGCTGCCCTGGCTCCTCTATTATGCTGAAAAAGTTCTCCTAATCCTAAAGTCCTTAGAACCCTCATCATCCAATGGCAAGCCCTTCTTGCCTGTTGGGAGTTGGCACCCGAGATCATTCAAAGAATAATGTTTACTAAGCAAATTGGAACGTTTGCTGAGATTTGGGTAGGGGATGGAAGAATGATAGGGGTTTAGAAATCCATCTTGTGGGTTGGTTAGCTGGATCTCTGCCAGGCTCTCAGGCGTTTGGCTGCTGGAGAACTTCAATAGAGTGCCGAATTCTGATTCAAGGTGGTGGCCGATCCTGAGGAACTACGACCCTCAACAACAGGGGACTAGTCGTCTTTAGATAGTCTTACGATTTCATTTGGAAGGATCTTGAGTTGGTTTAAGTTGATACGATAGCCCAAACTAGCCAGCCGTAGGATAGAATCGACCTTAACGTCTTTTTGTACAACAATAATTTATTACGCAGGTTTAGGCTGCTCTCTCTCTTTGTCTCTCTCTGCGCAGGAGCAGGATCGACCTGTTCTAGCGCGTCAATGTAACAAATTAAGCAGGTGAGCATCCTCTAAAACAGGGTGTCGTGCATAATTGTTGTAGGATTCTGGTACGTCAGCAATGCACAAATTGATTGTGATGCTAACTGAATACCTCGATCCAGATAGAATGCAATAGAAGCCTCACATGTCCACCACAACCTCAGACCAGAAAGGCTATGTTATAAAACGACAGGAAGGCTGAAGGACTAGAATGATATTCTAATACGTTTTGTCAACCACAGACTATTTTCCTGAAATTTGCAATAATATGGGACTTTCCAACGATCTTGCAAACCGAGGAGGAAGTGTGTATTGTAATATGGCTTGTTGATATTGGAAAAATTGATTTTTTTGGGACAAAATAAGGTTCAATTGATACTGTCACAAAACTTATAAAAGATTTAGACCGTAAGATCTCATTTTGTGATGGTATATTCGTACAAAAGAATACCTTCAGGAATTGCTCTAAATTTCCCGAACGATTGGGATTTAGGACAATTGGTATTAGGATGAATGACAGGTGAACTCTTTTATAAATGGCAGAACTCAGAGGGTGGTTGTCGAGAAAAATAATGATTATTTTAAGTCGCGAATATTGCATACTACAGTAGGTGTCCCACAAGGTTGTATATTGGGTCCTATTCTGTTTATAATTTTCGTCAATGATCTAGGGAAAATCTTCATAAAGAAATGGCTTAATGAAAATGAAAAACAAGCTTGTCTTAATTGTATTATTGTACTAGTTTTTTGTTTTTGTTTTAAAAGCATATTTTAATGACCTTCGAGGTTCGCTCACGGTTGGGGCAGGAGTCGCACGTGATCGAAACTTACCCTTACGTAATCTAGTAAATTTGAGCTGTCGAAATGAAGAAGCCATTAAAGTTTTCCACGTACACGCGATATATCTCATCCTCATTCTCTATTATAACGACAAAATAATGAATTAATAGATATACACATCCACGTAAACCTGGAAACGTACACGGTGTAGGGCTGCGGAAGACGAGACGGAAACAACGATTAGGGTAGACGTAGGTAGAGTATGCCCATATGGCAGCACACGATCCGTAATTACAACAGCAATAGCCATAATCTATTTTAAACACGTAATATGACAGCGTTAAGTCTTCTTTCTCCGATCTAAAACTGAGTAGTAAGAGAGGCACAGCCAGTTTAAGCGTGGTCCTATTCTCCGGGCTCCGAGTCCAGCTGTTGTTCTCTAGGATTGTTTTAGAGGAAAAAGGACGGTAACTGGCCCCCTCCCTCCCTAACGTTTAAGGTTTCAGCACAGCCTCATATACATACAAACTATCTAATCGACCCCTTTTGTCTACTCTTAAGGCCTCTTAGTATCATCTTCATTCAACTAGGCGCGTTGACCGTGTGTTTCCACGGTGTTGTGTGTGTAGTACTGCTTTATTTATGTCGGATTTTGGCTCGTGGAAAACGGCTGCGGATACCCATTTAACGCAATGTGTGCGAGTATACGGCTTATAACTGTCCTAAAACGTTGGCATACGGTGAGAGAACTAACTTCGGTCTATGGAGGGTAATCTAGCAGTTTTCGTTTATGGAAATAGTGGGAAGAATGGTTTAATTTTTCGTATTAAAAACGGTGGTTATTTGACAAACTTAGTTAACGACACGTCATCAATTCTAAGGATTCATCATTATAAATGAAAAAGAAAATTTACATAATTAAGAGTATGTACCTAGATGATAAGCTTTATATATTATATTCGCGAATATAACAGGAACAGTTTTGCGAACGAGGATGGAAGAGAGGAAGAGTATCGTGTATCTGTCTAGCTGACTGTTTATGTGTTTTATTGCAACACAAAACCCGGAGAGAGTTGGAGATATTCCTCCCCGGAGCGAAGTAATTATTAAATTTATGCTGATTCTACGTCTTAGTTCGAATTACAGCAAGATTTACAATATTACCTTGATACGCCTTGCCTAATTCTAATTTATCTCGAAGGGGAAATAATATGAGATATTACTATTGCCGGGGCATTAACGTTGCTTGCTTGTAGTATTTCTATTGATTCCATTTACTCCTACTGTGTATTAGGCCTAACAGAATATCATAACCTCCAGGTTGATACTCTAATAGTGTATTGTTTCCTCTCTTAATATACAATTATAGTTATAGTAGAAATCGAGCGATGTTTTATGGGATCTAAACTTCGATTTCAATCTCTTTTTTAACATGAATCGCTTATCATTAAAGCTTTCAAACTTTGAGTTAAATAGATCGTCTAAGAGGAACACCTTTTAGACCTTTTGAATGGTAATCTTGGTCTCTTGCCTTTGACACACGTTGAACCGATTTTGCCTGAATTTGGTAGAGCAAGCTCTGCTAGAAGTTGCCTCTTGTTCATTACTTTATCAGTTATAAAATGGTTAATCGCTCCAGAATCCTCCTTCTTCTTTGCTTCTGTTGCCGCCAAAATTAGAACATAATACTCAGGCACATTTAATCCACAATTAAATAGTGTTGCAACCGAATTATCACCGAAAAATACTTCTGGAGAAAAATTGTTTGAGAAGAAACGTGCAATTTCAGTGTTGATCGTAGGGATTTGTACACAGTCTGCCTCAAAGTAAATAGGGACGTTTTTGGTGGCGCCACCTATATGTGGCTAGATGCGTTCGAATGATACATCCTTTCTCGACTTCTGATAAAAATTTCATGACAGTTAGTTCATTGGAAGCGAAGTTATAGCTTCTCAAATATCGGTATGTTTTGGCCATCACATCGGTACAAAAATCAGCATCGAATAAGGAGCCAATATTAAATTTTGCTTCAAATTCGGGAAAACGTTTTAGTTGATGTAACAAGTTTATGGTGATGATCGTTTACCCTGTGACGTGGCGTGGAGTTAATGAGTGGTACCACTGAGTGCTTTAAAAACGGCCGTGAAGACATCAATGACGACTCCCATGTCGGCAGGTCGAAATTCATGATTACGCCAGAGAGCACCAAATTGATTGACGATCAAAAATTGCTCAGTATCCAACATTGCAGGGCTTCTCGTGAATCTGTTGTAGATTGTTTTCACACCAAAAAAAAAAATGAGCTTCATCTGAAAAGATAATTTTTTTCGCAAAATTGCGATCCCTTTAAAGTCGTTCTAAACTCCAAGCAGCAAATTCGCGGCGGCGACGGTGGTCCAGTGGCTTAACTTCTTGGGTCAAAACAATCTTATGCGGATGTAAATTTAATTCGTTTTGAAAAATTCGCCAAATCCTATCTCTTGAGCACGATGAGGAATTAACAAATTTGGATCTTCTGCAAGACTAGCTCTTACAGTAGCAATAATCTCAACAGTTCTGGCATTTCGGCGTCTTATTGGTGTTTCTACATCGTGTAAAATTTTTGGACAATAACCAAACGTTCTTGGAACGAGTATTTAGCCATAATAAATTGCTAGAGTTTAGTGAACATAAATGACAACTAGTAACAGGTATAACTTTATTACTTCTTATTGGAAAAAACCCTTTATATAATGAGGAAGAGAGGACGATAATGCGCCGTGTCATCGATTGACGCTCATCAGCAATTTTTTGACCTAAAAATCGCATTTCGTTGGAGTAGGTAAACTATGGGCGCATCAGACCAGTCAATTGACGTGGACACGCTGTATAAGCTGTAGTTTTGACGGCTAAAACCTGTCAAACTGTCATAATTATGATAGTTTGACAGGACATCACCCATTAAGATAATCGTCCAATTTGTTTTATGTTATTAGGGAATCTATTGTAAACATTAATAGCCTTATACATCGGACTTTACTTGATTGATGATTTACTTGATCTTTAAGATTTTTAATTGCATATACGAGGTTTGTCCGAAATGTATCCGACCTGCGTTCATATCTCCGCGTTGGTGCTAGTCTTCGTCATCGGGGCTGTGGCATCCTTCGAAGTAGTCCCTATTTGATTGAACCACACGCTCCCAGCGGTGCTTCCACATTTTAAAGCAGTCCTCGAACGCAGATTTTGGAATGGCCTTCAGCTCGCGCGTCGCATTACTCTGAATCGTCTCGATGTCGTCAAACCGTTTTCCTTTGAGCGCCATTTTCAATTTTGCGAACATCCAAAAATCGCAGGGAGCTATGCCGGGACTGTACGGAGGCTGGCGAAGCTGCACAATCTTCTGTTTCGCCAAAAATTGCTGCACAAGGTTTGATGAATGCGCTGGCGCGTTATCGTTTTCTTCTCACGGCATCTCGCAATCTTTTCAGAACTTCAACGTAATATTCTTTGTTGATTGTCTGATCTCTTGGAGCAAATTCGTAGTGCACAACACCCTCACAATCGAAAAAAGTAATCAGCAGGGACTTGACATGGCTTTCGACTTTGTCGTGATTTTTTCGGCCGTGGTTCGTCTGGACGCTTCCACTGCGAAGATTGTTGTTCGGTTTCAGGATCATAGCCATAAACCCATGATTCGTCACCAGTAATAACTTTCTTAAGGACATTTTCATCATCACGGACCATTTCCAAGTTGTCTCGGTCGTGAGCAATTTTGGAATGAACTCATTCTCAAATTATTGTGTAAAATTTCCCAAACAGTAGTTTTAGGTATTCCGAGATCATTTTCTAGTTCACGAACAGTCAAACGACGATCACCTTCAATCGCAAGTCGCACACGCTCGATGTTTTCCGATGTTGTTCTCAGCGAAGGTGGTCGACCTTCGAACGAGGGTCACTATCAACAGATGTGCGGCCATTTTTAAACCGCCTGTACCACTCCTTTATCTGTGTTCGTCCCCAAAGGCCTTCTGTATCATTGTAATCGTTTCCGTACAACTCTTCCCAAGATTGAAGCAAAACTTGATGCAAATGCGTTGATCTGTTCTTTCTGTCATTTTCACTAGTACACAAATGCGACGAACGGAAAAAAACACACGCTGCGCGCGACCCAAGCCGTCTGGCTGATAACTACGTCATCCACGCAGTTTCTGAGGGACTAGTGGTTACGCTCATATCCCGCAGAGGCCGCTCGAGCTCTCTGGCGCGAAGATATGAATGCAGGCCGGATACATTTCGGACAAACCTCGTATATTACTGTACTCAATCGATTGGTCAATCTGCTGTCTAAGTGCAAACCCAGAAAATCCAATGAAAGTGTCGATAAAATAGAAAACTGTAACCATTCCAACTTAAACCATAGATGTGTCATAATCGATACAATACAGACAGCTTCACATCAACTAATTGATATTCATAGAAGAGTTATTCAAAAATATTTTTAAACCGATGTGTGTTTCCAACATACATATAATACAGACGCAGACGACCAGATCCGTAGATTGTTATATCAGTAATTGCCGCCTTGTATATCAAGCTTGTCGTTTTACCTGCACGGAAAACGCATTCCGATGGTCCGAAGCTGTAATCTGATACAGATTTCGACCTCGTGGACAGCTACAGTAACAGCAGAGTGCGGCGGCGTTGTTTTGTTTTCCGCAACGCTGCCTGATCTGGACGGATTGCAGAAAGAACGCTTTGTTTATTATTACAATGGCGCAGTCATTAGTGCTTCCGCGAAATTACTACACTATGTTATGTGTGTGTATTGTATACATATATGGTTATAGTATGCGCAATTAATTAGTGCAATTCTGTTTATTTAATGATATGTTGGTACGCCTTGTCGACGCGTATAATATTTTGCCTGTAGGTGACATATTTTATTGTCGGGATAGATTTTTCGCCTCGCTTGAGTTCACTCTCTCTCTATCTCTCCCTCTCTCTCTTTCTATGTGTAGGAACCGCAACAAACAACTCGAAGTAAATTCTCGAGGAAAACAAACACATACAAGAACAACTACACCCGCCGTACAATAAGGTACCTATTTACTCTAGCGAAATGTTCCCGAGGGATGTGGGCGCCCGATTCGGTTGGGGAATCTGATAGCTCAACGTCTGCACACATGTACAACTTCGAATGAGACTGCCAATGGAACAATCGCGGAACGGTCGAAGGGTAAAAGGAGTTTGATATCGATATTACCCCTCTGTACTTGTCTTGACGTTTCACATCAAGTTCGTGTTTGTTCGTGAACTTTAGCAAGATTCACCCAACTCACTCTTATTCCCCCTCCCCCCACCCACACCCACACAGTTAATTTTGCGGCGTATAATGTTCTAATTACATCGAAAAAAACTATGTAGGGTAAGAGGGGCAGTCGTTGACCTCCTCAGAAACATCTTTTACGTCCTAGCAGTGAAATTTTTCAACTAATTCAAAAAATAACAGACTCAAACAGTACTATCGGGAAATAGCTGCTTTAGTATGATTCATCAGAACCGAAAGGGACAAAAATACAGTAAGAATGCCATATATTATTAGAGGAAAGTTCCCAAAAGTGGACTCCCATATTATTTTTATTAATTAAAAAATTGAAAACAACTAAAACTATGTTTTAAAAGCACGTACTAGTTACTTAATAATGTTTTGCACCATTTAAGTTTTATTACCAGGAAATATTATTATAAATTAGTAAGAAAAAGATATTTTACAAAACCTTACATTTCGGAAATTCGAAAAAAATTTGCACATCATGCACATCACCCAAAGTTCCCCCTTAGACTCCTCAGAAAATCTTCTGTCACAGAATATGCACAAAGCATCATTTTTTGATGGCGTTACTCCTGGCAAAGGCTTCATTACAGACGACCCGGAGGAGATGCTGTCATCGTCACTCCTTGATTCTTTCTTGGCGTTTTTATCAAAGTTAAGACGTTTTTTTACAAGCTCTTTTCCTTTCCTTGAAGGTCCTGCTGAACTACTTCCACGACCACGATTAGTTTTGCATCCTCGAGCTTCACTCCGAGCTTGCTGTTCAGCTTCCTTGGCCTCTTTAGCTTTTTTAGCTTCCAACAACTGGGCTTTATAAGGCGTAGATGTGATTATTGTGGAACTGCAAGCTTTTCGTCCTCTAGTTGAGGTCCTCTTTTTGATTTTCTGGTATAGGTGCAATGTCAAATGGACTTGTACACTGCCCTGCTGAAGATATTGAAGGTTGGCTAGGGTCAAACCGTGCAATTGCTTGTGGTTCGTCTACATTGAATTCTTCTGTAACCTCAGAAAACATCTGATTTTCTGTGGTTTTTCTCTTTAGCACTGATTCATAAAGAGATAAATCTCGTTTCGTATTTGCCTCTTCAATGAATTCAGCATCTGAGAACAACTTCTTATTCAGAAGATATATTCCTGTTACTCTGAAACCATTTATGGCTATTTCAGCTGTTTGGCATTTAATGTAGGCCTTGCCAAATAGTTCCATTACATCAAAAGCACTCAGAGCACGTTCATTGAGTCGCAACCATTGCCTGATTTCCTCACTGTAGTAGACTTTTAGAGGACCCATGAAGGTTTTATCTAGAGGCTGTAATTTATGTGAGCAATTAGGAGGCAGTGACACAATGGTAACGAAATTGGCTTTTGCCAAATCAATAACCTCAATGTTCTGTGTGTGGCTATAGCGCCCATCCAATAGCAACAACACTGGTTTTTCCTCGTTAGGATTTGTAAATTCGACGAAGTGTCTAAACCACTGAGTGAAGGAGTTTATTTGGATCCATCCTGATGGGTGAACGGCAAATTTTGTTCCAGGTGGAGCCCCTTTTTCAAATGCACACTCATGTTTTTCCTTGGGAAAATCACCAAAGGGGGGAACAAATGAGCCACTAGCACTCACACAGGCAACAACAGTTATTAGAGCACCACCTTCTCCCGATGTCAGGGCAGCTACCTGTTTTTTGCCTTTAAGGCCAATTACTTTTGGTACTTTAGATTGAACCACAGTAATGCCGCTCTCATCGACGTTGTATATTCGGTCTGGTGTGAATTTTCCTTTGTCGTAGACATTTTCCAGAAGGTTATAAAACGTCTCTGTGTTCTCTTTGCTAAACCCAAGGGCCCTGCTGTACGACTTGCTTTGTGGCGTTTAAGAAAAAGGCTAACCCACTTTTTACCGGCAATATCATCTTTGAAAGGATGTTCTATGTTATTTTTTTCTGCCACTTGTACGGCCATCCTACTCAAGTCATTCCGAGTAAGGCTAAAAAAAGAAGCCTCCATAGCAAGGCAGTACTGAACTAACTCTTTTTCAAGATCTTTGCCCAAAACTGTAGGCCTGCCTCTGTTTGTTTTAGCTGCCTCTTCAGGTGTACCGTATTTCATGTTTGATAATCGCATAAGAGTTGTTTTTGGTACATTAAATTGCTTAGAAGCCTTCTTCCAAACCATCTTCTTTTTTCTAACTGCGTCAATAGCTTTAGCCATTTTCGACGGACTCCACTTCCTATGGTCAATATAGGATATATATGTTAAAAACCTTAACTGCCAAAATATAGGAGGAATGTCAAACAACGTATTACACTGAAGAATGTTTATCTAACAACAAAACACGTAATGGCGAACTGACAGCCAGCGGGTGAAGCAGGTGACGTGAGCGCTCCACTTTGTAGTGGTAGAAGTCTAAACTAATAGTTACGATTGATTCCAAAAGAGTTCAGCATCGTACAGGGCCAGAAGACCAGGGGTCCACTTTAGGGGGAGGAGTCCGGTTTTGGGCACTTTCCTCTACTTTATTACTTCTAGTCTCTGGCAAAATATAAAGGACAAAAAAGGAGCAGAAAAGCAAAAGAAATTAGAAAAAAAAAAACAGAAAAGAAGCAGGGGAAGAGCAGAGAAAAACTTACAAAAGAACAGGATATTGCCGATAAAAAATTGAAAATATTGAAAACAAAATACCGGTTGATAACGCTTAAGCTGAAAGCTCTAAAGGAATTAATATCCTCTCCAATATAGTGCTACTCACACAAGAAAATAATAAAGAAGATATCAATGCTAGTAGTGAAAATAACAATAATTAACCTCCCTGCTGGCTATAAGTGGATAAGCCAAGACTATACTTATGATCACTTTCTTTGCATTTTGTTTTGTTTTGTTCTGTTTAAATCGAGAATTTAATTTAATGTTTTACGTGAAAGGTTAGATGAGTGCAGATTGCCCATTGTTGTCTTTTTAGATGGGCACAAATCCTATCTGACCCTTGATTTGAGCAAGTTTTGCAGAGCAAATGAAATAATATTAATATCCGTTTTCAGTAAATAGTATGGACTACAGAAAAATTATTCTGAGGCAGTCTGATATGAAGCAAGTCCAAAATATTAACACTGCAGCAGCAGATCACCTCAAGTATTTAGAATCAAAAATTGACAACAACAAAGAGGCGAAACCATGAATGGGAAAGTAATGAGCGAGGATTATGAATCTGAGCATATTGATCTCCCAAATGATAGGATGTTGAATGACGTGCCTCTGGATGCTTCCATTCCAATCTGTTTGGAGAAACATGTCATTTTCGTTTTGTTCATGAGTGTTTCGTGATGTTCTCCCTTACCCTCGACAAAAGGAATCACACACAAGCCAGAAAAGAAAGAAAGAATACATACCAAGTGTTGTTACGTCCGAAAAATGAGTGAATTATTATGACGAAAGCGAAAAACTTAAAAATGTAAAGGAACAACAAAATAAGGAGAGGAAAGAGACTAGAGAGCTTAAGAACAAGAAGGAACAAGAAAATCGCAAAAATCTCAGACGAAAGACAGGAAAAGTTAAACAAGGGGACGTAGATTCAGAATCTTCTTCGGAAGAAGTTGAAGACTAGATCGAAAGTGGTAGCAGTGGTGACGATATTGATTACATAGTGCGTGAACAGGAATCCTATCAAATGCTTGTTCCTAAAAACCTGACATTGGAAGACTTTGTACTCGTCAGATTTAAGCTAGCAGGCAAAAGATCAACGAAAATATAGATATGCAGCGAAAATCTTCGAAATCGAGTCATCTGAAGAGTACGAGATTCGAGTAATTCTATGTTGTTAAAGAACTTTGTCTGTTAACAGTATACTCTGGACTGGACATTCTGTACATTTAATCTTTGATTTTCCGATGGTTAATTTATCCATTCAACAAGCAGAACTTCTTTCTATACAGAGGAATTACCAAACTCCCCATTCTCAATTATGATAGATGAACCAGAACCATCAAGTTCCATAACAGAAACATTAAGTGTACTAAAACCTAAACCTGTTGTTTGCGCCATCTGGCGAGCAGAATACATTGGGTTATTTTCAATTTCCTCTAAAACAGAAATTTTCTCTAATTCTTCGTCTCTATTTTGAGCTACATAGTTTGTCGGTCTCGGCTTTTGAAAGGATCCAAGATTTATTAAATTTTTCTTTTATCCTGCGAAAATGTCTCTGAGAATGGTTGTTGCCTTTTGGGGATATCGATCTTGGTAAATGTTAGATGCAGCATCCTCATTTTTACTTGCTTCTAACGAGCTATCGAAAAAAAATAATTGGTGTAGGCTATGTAAATGTTTTTCGTCGTTGCCTTAGCCACTACCTCATAATGACATTTATTATTTGACATTTTATTGTAACCGAAGTTTATAACCTCAAATTAAATGTCATTATGTGAAAGTGGCTAAAGTAACAATCCATCAATGGCACCAACACAATGAGGTAATTGCCATCGTTGTAGAAACCCTGTAGCACATTTATTCCAACATTCTTCATCAATATATTGGTTGTAATGATTCCCATATTAGTTCACATGTTTCATTAAAAATTTTACAAGCAGTAGATTTACCAATTCTAAAATTATAAGCCACTGATTTCATTGAATCTCCGGATGCCAATAAGCTAAACAGATTAAATAATTTATTGTATGCAGTGCTTATTACATTAAGGATCTAAAATTGTCGTAATGTTAACAATAATCTACAGGCAGGAGGAATAGCTGGACGACTAGAGTTTCTCCTCAATTTAAATTCAATTAGCTCTAACAGTTTATCGAATACAGTAACACTCATTCTTGTATAATTAAAAAATGAATCGGCATCACTTCTTCTCATTTCATTAATCAAATTATAAAAATGACTATGTTCTGTTTTTCGACAATTTATAGGTCGCCTTTTCTTTGTCTTCTTTCTTTTATACCTTTTTAATAAAAGTAAATTTGCAGCGATAAGGCACTGCAAATTGTGAATATAGTCAAACAGACTTAACTTCATGAACAACCAAATTACACAGCCACTATACTAATCCTATGTGAACGACGCTCTTTACTATCGAATTATTACTGAAAAAATTCTCTTAAGGGAGGCAATCACTATACAGGTTACCTTATATGATAATAAATGGAATCGGAGGCGTCGAAGTTGATATGAAATTGTCTAATTGGTGTGCACGTCAGCGACAGGGACAAATATGCCATCAACACATTCCGAGGGCAAATGTCGGTAGGAATGCCGCGTCGCCAGAAGCACAGTTTACTAAGTCGTCTTCCCGGAGTTTCGCGGCTTGATGAGCAACATTCTCCAAGTTCCGAACATCAAAACCATTCCGACCTCCCCCTTTATACCTGTGCGCGAGAAAACTATTCTTAATCGACGATATAGACACTTGTCGAAATTATATTTATCATCATCGATCCAGTGTTAATTTGCAGTGATTCTCAACCTGTGGTCCGCGAAGCAAAACATCTAATTAATTTTAATCTTGAATCTGGATAAAAATTAATGCATCTATACCGAAATTGGTTGACTCAACATGCAACTGCAATTTTTTTAGCGGTGAGTTTCACTCCTCCTGAAGTGTGTGTTTGCAGTATCGTGCTGACGACAGTAGCGCTGGTATCAAGTTATCTGAGGAGTTCCTGACTTCAACTGCGTTGCAAAGTCACACAATAGGCAAAGACATTTTGAAAGCCATTGACGAATATTTCAAACTCAGAAACCTTTCCTGGAAAGACTGTGTTGGACTTTGCACCGATGGTGCTGCGGCAATGACAGGACACAAAACAGGTTCGCTAAGTTTAGTCGGGAAAGAAGCAAACAGTGATATTGTTTTAACACACTGCATTATTTGTAGAGAGATTCTTGCTGCCAAAGGTTTGAGTCCTGAACTAAATGAGGTTTTGACTACTGTGGTAAAGGCTGTGAACTAACTAAAATGTTAATAATAATTATGTTATATTATGCGGTGACTTTAACGTAGACTTTCGCGACGGTTGTAGTAGGGGAAAGCTAATATAGGACGCTTGCCACCTTTTTGATCTAGAATATTTGATACAACAAAATACGAGAATCAATAGATGCATCGACAATGTCTTTTCAAACTATGCAATACATAACGTGAGCACTTCGATCGTAGAGTGCACATTTTCTGATCACAACGGAATTTATATAAATTTGAACCTATTTGTAGCGGAACAACCAACATATATAGAAAAGCGTATTTATGATAATGATTCTGTTTTGCAATTCCTTCTTGACATTCAAGGTGAACACTGGTCTGAAGTGTATCATCAAATTGGTACCAACAATAAATACAACACATTTTACGACACATTTTGGTATTATTTTGATAAACATTTTCCACTGCGAAGGTTGAGGGATACTTGCAGAATCCATAAGACTTGGATTGATAACTATGTTCAAACATTAACCAATGATGTTACAGACCTGTATCACATTTATAAAAATACAAAGAGCGAAATTATTTTTGAGTATTATAAAACTAGAAAATGCGAAGTCCGAAATTTAATAAATAACTATAAAAAAACATACAATAACGAACAAATTCTGAAGTCAAAAAATACATCCAGAACAATGTGGAACATAATTAATCATGAAATATCGAACGGGAACAGTAATCGACACTCTAATATTACTTTAAAAAACAGTAACAATACTAGCATAGAAGATCCTAAAGTACTATGCGACGTCTTTCTGAACTATTTCACTACTACCATACAACCTAATCCTGCACTACACAGAAGTGCTCAACATATAGTTAGTAATTCCAAAAGCATGTACCTAGTTTCCGCAACATCCAATGAAATATGTAAAATCCTTGACGACATTTCACCAAAGGCGTCTTTCGGACTGGACAACGTTCCAGTAAACCTAATTAAGAAAGCAAGTACATTTATAGCTGATCCAATAGCAAACATAGCTAATTCAATGATGCTGGAAGGTATATTCCCAGATGCACTTAAACACGCGCAAATTATTCCAATACATAAGAAAAATGACAAACATTCTATTAATAACTATAGACCTATTTCACTCTTGTCGTCTTTTTCTAAAATTTTTGAGAAGATAATATATAAACGCCTATACGATTTCTTGGTGACAAATAACCTACTACAGCGGTCACAATATGGGTTCTTACCTGGCCAATCTTGCGAAAAGGCAACGTTCAGTTGTCTCGAAAACTTACTATTAGCTCTGGATAACGGGAACAAAGTCTGCGCTATTTATTATGATTTCAGTAAGGCTTTCGAAACAATAAACCATCAGGTTTTATATGACAAACTTTGTAAATACGGTGTCCGTGGGAACGGCCTAAATTTAATCAAATCTTACCTGACAAATCGAACTCATCGTGTTAGCATTCCTTCTGTTATCAATAACACGAAAACACATATGTTTTCTTCCGCGTCCCCATTATCACATGGAATTCCACAGGGATCTATATTGGGTCCCTTATTGTTTGTAATATATGTTAATGACTTAACCAATTTTATGGGAGGAGAGGGAATATACCAATATGCTGACGATACGACATGTGTAATTCAGGCCAAATCCTACTCGCAGCTTGCGTATGTCGGAGCTTGTCAATTTGAAAAAATGAGGGAATGGTGCACTATGAACAGTTTAAAGTTAAATCTAGACAAAACAAAATTAGTAGTGTTCAGCGCAAGTAATGAACAAAAATTCGATATAGAAGTCGATAATAATCTAATCCAACAAGCGAACAAAGTAAAATTCTTGGGGATAACACTTGATGAAAAGATTAAGTGGGAATATCAAATAGAGAATCTGTGTCGAGAATTGAGCAAATACGCATATGCCATGTATAAAATCAGAAATCATGTGTCAGTGGAGGTTTTGCGATTGTTATATTTTGGCCATATTCAATCCAGACTGTCCTATGGTGTGATATTCTGGGGATCGTCTACCTTTTCCCAAAGAGTGTTTGTGATACAAAAGCGAATCGTAAGAGTAATGCTTAATGTGGCAAGCAGGACTCCCTGCAGACCCCTATTCCGTGATATTGGAGTATTACCATTGCCTAGTTTATACATCTATAAATTATTGGTTTTTTATAACAATAATAAACATCTATACAGCCGAAATATCGATATTTCCCATAGTATGCCAACCAGAAATGCCAATACCCTAATAACACCTCTTCATAAGCTTACTCTCTATGAGAAGGGTGCGTTATATAAATCGATATCGGCTTATAATGCACTACCTAGCACTATTAAATGTATTACTGACGAAAAGAAATTTAAAAGAGCAGTTTATGATTTTCTGGTTGACAACGTGTTCTACAGTTTCCACGAGTTTATCAACCGACCCGTCTAAGCTTTCTCAAGGCTAATTTCATCTATCCGTTACACGAACTGGGGCTACCCTATTTGTGTATGTAACAGTTATAATATGTATGTACATGTGTAATGATGGATGTTTTAAACCTTTTATCAGTTTTATTGTACTATTATTTGTATTTATGTTTGTAATTGACAATTGCCAAACCAGTGGGTATTATGGCAAATAAAGTATTATTATTATTATTATTAAAAAGTAACGCTCTCAACTCGAGACTGTTTGCCATGTTATGCGAGGACATGGGATCTATTCATTCGAATCTCCTTCTGCATACTGAAGTTCGGTGGCTGTCCAGAGGCCGGGTCTTAGCCAGATTTTATAAACTTAGAGAAGAAGTATGTAGGTATGTTCTTTGATGAAAAAAAAAACCTGATTTAGCCAAAACACTACGTGACGGTGAATTCATCGCTAGGTTAGCTTTTTTGGCCGATATTTTCGAACAACTCAATATTATGAATCTTGGCCTCCAGGGACCATCAAAACTGCATTTGACCTATGGAACAAAATTGAATCATTCAAGAAAAAATTATTGTTATGAAAGTCTGAAACTGGAAAAGGATCGTTTGAAATGTTCAACTTGTTTTCAGATTTTATTTCTGAAAATTAAGGTTTAAATAAAGAAAATTCACACACAGTGGTTAAGCCCTACGTTGAATCACTTGAAAGTTATTTCGAGAAGCACTTCCCGGTTGATACGGATGTAAGGAAGAACAATCTGTGAGTACTTGATCCCTTTTTAGCTTGCAGGAATAATAATCTATCTATTCGTGAACAGAAGCAACTTATTGAAATATCGTCTGATGCCCATTTCAAAGTGATGAAATCTCACTCTGAAAACGTTGCAGACTTTTGGGTTGGATTGATTGATGAAAGTCCACTACTCAGTGAAAAGGCACTGAAACTTCTTTTTCCTTTTCATTCCACTTATCTCTGTGAAAGAGCATTTTCGACTTTAAATGTTATCAAGAATAAACATAGAAATCGTTTATTAAATTTGAATGCTCCAATGAGACTGGCATTGACCCCTTTCAAGCCGAATATTGAGAAACTTTCAGGTGAAATGCAAGGTCAAGTCATTAGAATGCAAATTTGGTAAGTTTGTAATTAATAAAATACATTGTTGAGTTTTCATACTTTTGGAGGGATGGCCGATTGATTTTATGTTGATATTCAATTTCTGTTACATATATGAACTATGAATGGCTGCAAAAAAAAAACAATATTCTCATGAAGTGGTCCTCAATAGTGAAAAGGTTGAGAACCACTGTCTTAATGTATGACGTATGCTCGCGCGTTTCAAAATAATCCTATCCCGAATAGCCGGAAGTGTATCGTGAAACATCGTAAATAACCAAGTACGAGGGTCCCGAAAAAATTAATTTGAAAGTAAAATTCACCTTCCGCAGTAATCTGACTGCTCGATTGTGAAATAATAAAAAAAAAAACAACAACACACATCTAAACGGGGATGATCGTACGAAGTACGAAACACACACAGGACGACGTTACTATGAACACAACACTCTTTTCAGGGTGCGCTGAAGCATGGCCCTCTCACCATTCGCCAGCAAACGTTGCAGGCGAACGAGCTCCTTTTTCCTAAAATCAAATTTTATGTATGTACGACTTTTAAATTGTTTTTCCGCTTTACCAATTCGAATTTTCCACATACGCAAGCATGTATCCGTATTAAAAAAAATTAGTATACCATGAGAGGAAATTATCTATCGATGTGTAAAACTTACGTGCACGGGTTAACTGTGACGTTCGGGGCGCGATTTCGTCTAAATACATCCCCCTCACCCTCCTCCCCATCCTCCCTCCCCCGACAACATGCACACACACACACACGCACACAACGATGCCGATTTTTTCGATTATAAAACGTAGAGGACCACGGGGATGAACGCACTCAATGGCCGTGTAAACTGAATATTGTAGGTTTCAGTTTTTGCCACCTTGTTAAAATTATCTCTTCGTATGTGTTTTACGTATGTAATATGTATGTAATATGTATGTAACAATGGAACCTATGCATGTGTATCTAAAACGTGTATATTCACTCAAACACACACACACACACACCTCTATATTACGTTTAGTGCGCTCCATTGACAGCCAATTGCCCTGTGGGTTATCCTGAAAATTTCTACCGCATTATCTTTACCAACATGTATGTATAATATGTAGTGTTATGGGTATGATACGTTGTAGAGATGATTATAAAACCATAATGCTCAGTAGCCTCTAATTTCGTGATAATTATAATATTTATTTAAGCTTCGCATTAAAGCGAGTTAAGCGTGAACAACGCTGCTACAATGTTGTCAAAGAATATATTATATAAATACATGTATTTCAGGTATTTGCTTTCCCGCTTCAAGGTACTTTTTACTAAATTACTACACCTATTTATAAACAAACTTAATCATATTTAAGTATTGACAACATTTATCTGAAATTGTAATGATGTCGCAGCAAATTGTGTGCCTCAATTACCTGTGGGGTTGTCAAAATTTTGGAAAATAAAGTCGCTGTTGTGATTGTCATGGACTAGGAATATTGTTTGATATATCGTTCAGGCTGAGAAGGAAAGGATTTGGAAAATAAGACTAAAAAAAAAGGGAAAAGGATTGACACGATTAGGATAATATTGCTGCGATGAATAATTAAAAACCACCACACTCCCTCCTTGTCTCAGGTCATTCTAGATTTGTTCTGTAATATTCCAGGATTTTGTAAAAAGAGGAAAGATAGAAAGAAGAAATAATAGCAATGAATCAAGAGAAAAAGAGGGAGAAAAACGATAATAAGAAACAAGGAAAAAAAAGGAAGAATAAACAACAAAAAAGTAGGAAAGCCAAAGCAAGAAAAACGAAAAAGTAGAATAGAAGAGGGTAACTAAAGACAAAGTACAAAGATAAAAAATTAGAGACGATAGCATATAAAGCAGTAAAATAAAAAGAAAATATCAAACGAAGAAAAGAAACGGAAAAAGCGAGGCGGAGTAAAAGTAAGGATAATAGCAAAGACCAGCAAACCAGACAACATTAATAAGAAACATTAAAAGGCGGAGATTAAAAAAAAGATTGAATAACAAATAAAGTAAAAAGAACTGGAACGAAAGCAAATAAGGACAACGATTAAAGAAGATAAATTAGGAAGCAGAAACAACAGAGAACCGGATGATGAAAAAGAAGTGAGAAAATCAGAAAAGAAAATAATACACAGGGAATCAAAGGAAAAGATATGAGGTAGAAGAGAGAGAAGAAGGGAAACAAAAGTAAGTACAAGGAATGAGAAGAAACATAGAAAGATAGAAGGCTAAAAAATTGGAACAATTGGCAGAAACAGTTTGGAACAACATTCAAAATTTAAAATTTCGAAAAAGAAATTTTAAAAATGGAGGACAACAGTCTGAAACAGCTTTCAAAACTACGTAGTTCGACAGAAAAGAGCAGAGGGGAGTGGTGGTGCATGAGCAATGAGCAGCATAAAACAAAAAGAGAAGAAAAAAAGTTATTTTAATAAATATTTCACAACAATAAGAGAATTGGAAAGAGCAGAAAGGAAACAAAAAGGAAGAAATAAGAAGCACAGGACTGTAAACATCCAATTATTTCTCTCTGAATTCTTAATAAAAGTTAGCTTTAATTAACAAGTAAGTAAGAAAAAATTGCTAAAACAAAAATTTCTTTTTTCGAAATTCTAAATTTGTATTTCGTTAAATAATTAATTAAGAAAAGCGAAATTTTATTTCCGTGATCTTAGCACTCCTTAACTCACTCTTTTTTGGAAATTCGAAATCTTGAAAATTGTTTCAGGTTCTTCTAGTTTTGTTCGTGAAATAATTACTAAAAACAAAATTTTGGTTTTTCTGAAAATCAATCTTTTTAAACCCATTCCAAATTTTTCTAAATCTTTTTTAAGATTTCTTCTACATTGCTCCATAATTTTGTAAAATAATATTCTCGAAAAAAATTTATTGGTCTACAATTTCTGCTCGAAAATCTTCTTCTTCTTGTTCAAAAATTCAGCCTTCTATCACATATGTACAGAAAATGATATTTCGCTAATCTCCATTATTCCTCTTTTGTTTTGAAATTTTGAAAGCTGTTTTAAATTGATCTAGAGGGGGGTGGTCTTTTTTTAAATTCGAAGTTTTGATGTTGTTCTAGATTATTTGAGGTTTGTTCTATATTGTTTCCACATTTTGTGTTGGTAATCCCTCCTCTTTTTTTTTCCTCGTAATTCTAAATGTTAAAAGTTGTCTTTGATTCTTCCAATTCTAAATATTGCTTCAAATTTTTAGGGTTTTACCATATATATGTCTGTTGTTCATGAAGTAATTGAGGAAAATGAAGCCCCCCAGCCCTCTTGTCCTCTGCTATCTTAAAATTTTAAAATATTTTTTCAAGTTGTTCCAGCTTTATTCCATATTGCTTCAAAGTTTCAGCCTTTTAGCATTACATCGTTCTGAAATAATTACGAAAAACGAAATTCGACCAGTGTGAAATATTTATTAAAATAACATTTTGATAACTTCTCACCCCCCTTTTTTCTTTTGAAAATCAAATTTGAAAATTAATCGAAGTTGTGCTAGGTTTGTTCTATGTTGCTTTCGCATTTTAGGTTTCTAACTATCACACTATCTGTGAATAGTGAAAAAGTTAATAAAAAGATAATTTGAGTACCACCTCTCCCCCTGCCCTTTTTCTTTCTAACTTCGTAGTTCTGTAAGCTGTTCCAGATTAGTCTTATATTTTTACAAAATTTGGTAAAATATTTAATATTTAAAAAATCGTCTCTTTTTCGTAATTCAAAATTTTGCATGTTGTTTCAGACTACTTATTTTAGTTCTGTCAATATTTTAGCCTTCTAGCTTTAGCTCACAAAATAATGGAAGAATTTTGCTCGCCCACCCTCCCGTGCCCTTTATTCTTGAAAATTTCTGTCTTCTACCATGGATATGGTTCACGAAATAATTGAAAAAAAAATACAAAATTTCGCTAGCTCTCCTCTCCCTTTTTGAAATTTTAAAAATTGTTATAAATTGTTATAGATTCGTTCTGTATTGCTTCAAAGTTTCAGCCTTCTATCGTACATGCTTCATGAAATAATTAAGAAAAGTTCTACCTTTGTGAATTTAATTGTTTACCCCCCGTCCTCACTCTTCTGTTCCGAAATTTGTTGAAGTTTTTGCGATTTGTTGTTTCAGCTGTCTACCACGTCTAGTTCGTAAAATAATAAAAAAAAAACTAAATTTGTCGTAGTTTTTCCCCCGCCCCTTATTTTTTTGAAAAATCAAACCTTTGACAACTTTTTGTTTAAAATTGTCCTCGGTTTGTTTTGGCCTTCTATCACACTTGCTTGAATTATGAAGACAAAACATGGCAGAATTTTAGTTAAATTGAACATTTTTGTTTTTAAAGAATTAATCTTGAATTCGTGAATTTTATTAAGCGATTTAACGTGTTTGAACTTTTGAAAATAAAGTTTCTTCAGCCTCCTACTTTCTTACAATTTTAAAACATGTCTCTCAAGTTTTTCTAGGTTTGTTCCATATTGTTTTAAAGTTTCAGCTTTCTGTCACACATTGAAAAAAAACGGACGAAACTCCCCCAACTTCTCTTTTTTTCGAAATTCCGCTAAAACTTCCATCATACTCATTCTATGAAATAATGAAAAAAAAACGAAATTCCACCAGTGCGAAGTTAGTCAGATTCTTCCCTTTTTTTTTGAAATTTTAAGTTCGTGAAATATTTATTAAAATAACAATTTGGCAACGTCTCACCCCCTATTTTTCTTTTAAAAATCAAACTTGAAAATTAATTGAAAGTTGTGCTAGGTTGCTCATTTGAGTACCACCACTCCATCTGTCCTTTTTCTTTCGAACTTTGTAGTTTTGAAACCTGTTCCAGCCTGTTCCAGATTTGTCCTACATTTTTACAATTTTGTTTTAAATAATATTTAAAAACTTCGGTTGCTATCTCTCTTTTTCGAAATTTTAAATTTTGAATGTTGTTCCAAACTGTTTCTGCCTATTGTTCCAATTTTTTTAGCTCTCTATCCAGTATATATTTATGTATTTCACGAAATAATCGAAGAAAATGAAATTTCGTTAGTCCAGCTTCCTTGCCCTTTATTCTTGAAAATTTCTGCTTTGTACCATAGTTTCACGAAATAATTCAAGAAAAAAAAAACGATTTCGCTAGCTCAATTTTTCCATCAGATTTTATTCCATATTGTTTCAAAGTTTTAGCCTTCTGTCAAACATACATATTTCGTGAAATAGTTAAGAAAAAGATTTTTGTCAAAATTTTGTTAAAAAACCATTTTAGGTTGTCACCCTCACCCAACCCCTCCTTCTCCTTTATTTTTCGAAATTCGAACATTTTAGAGTTGTCTCAGATTGTTCTAGTACTGAATATTGTTCTAAAATTTTAGGTTTCCACTACAACTTCCGTTTCAAAGTTTCAGCCTTCCTCCTTTCCCGATAAATATTTTTTCAAATTCGAAGCAGTCATTGTTAGTGCAGGATTTGATTGAAATATCACCAATTGTACTGTTTCTAACAAACCTGTCGTCCATTGTCGTCATTCAAACTATGAATATTCCTCTATTATGCGTTTCCCTCAAACCACAGGCAAAGAAGGGCAAATTAATTTTTGTACACCTTTCCTCGTCGACCGCTCGAAAGCTCGCGTACCATTCGATCGGCAAAGCGATCTAAAAACTGACCCCTTCAAAGTGAATCGGCGGAGGAGAACCGAAATAAAAGCAATTGACAAGCAATTTCGACCGACCAATGGTCATTTGTTTGAAATAAATGAGTCGAAAGCGGCGAGAGCGAGTGTGACGAGTGTGAGTGGACTCGTAGCGTGTCGATATAGAGGAGACTCAGATGATGAAAGACCTCTCCGCACACCCAGCATCAACGTTTACACAAAGAGCACCACCGACACCGTTTCTCCTCTCCTATACACACGCCTCTTTTATAGCGTTTCGTATTTCGGCGTTTCAATTCTGTTTGAATTCAAACGTTCACGCCCATTAAACGGCTTATTTAATTTGCATAGTTAAACACACGAGGAATCGACGACTCGTTTCGTTATCGTTAGATGTCCAAATGAACTCTCTTCTCTAACTACTACAGAAGAGAATTGAACGAACGTTGTTAATTATTAAAATTGTCACGATAATCGAAAACGGAAAAATTCGACGGGATCAAATGGTGTCTACCGGTGATATCACACGAATGATTGCGCTGTGGCATTAATATCATACAATTTAATACCATTAGAGTTCACAAAACGCATAGACGCACAACCCTGGAATTACGTAAACGGATGCGTCAAGTGCGAAAGCAGGGGATTCATTGAAATATACATAAAAGCGTAACGATTGGATATATATCTAGGTGTTACGTTTACACTAATATAATAGATAGAGAGAAAAAGGACAAAATGCAATTGTAATCGTAAACGTTCATTATTATATATGTATCTGGTTAGAACGCGTTATTAGTCGTAGCAATTGCTAAGCTACCAGACCATAAAATGAGTGTAATTCCTTCTTTTATGGAAACTAACACGCAATAGATACGCGACTTAAAACACGGCTATCAATGAGAAAACAAATAGGTGCTAGTATCGAGATAGTTGTCTATTAATTAGACGTATTATTGTTGTAGGTATGTATGTGTGTACATCTGTGTCGGCCTTATGTTAGCTACTGTGTACGATTCTTTCTTTGCCGCTTCTAATTGGCCTCATTATATCATGTCTTCATGAATAATTCTGTAATTACGTTAATTCTTATTCTCTTTGTTTTACACCTGACCTATTTTAAAATTAAATGATATACAGTGTAATATATTTTATTATATTTTTAAAATTAAACTTTCAACTTCACTTTATTGAAATAAACTTGATATAAAATTGAATTTAGACTCAATTTTTTCGAAATTAATTAGATTTCTGTAAAATAATAATTCTAAAGCTTTTTTGAATGCAAGTATTGTCCAAAGCGACACTAAAAAACTGAGCTTATGCTCTAAAAAAGAGCTGTCTTTGAGCGTATGCTTTCACGACCGTCGTTTATTGCTTTGAAATCTTGCGGATGCTTTCGCGTAGATTTCCTTCGTTGATCATGCTGTCAGCTTCTTCAGCACGTTTCTAAAGACTTCTAAAGACAGCAAGATTAGTCCGCAACACATGGAAAAGCTTCTAATTTTTATTTCCTAGTATTGCTCTCCTTACAGAAGCGTGCAACCAAATAACTTTTTTGAAGGTGAAAGGCGATTTTTACTGATTTTTGGGTTCTAAATCCGGGAAAAATAATGAAAAATTTCCATCACCCTCAGGTATGAATGAATCATCTTCGATAGTCTACTCGTCTGAATCATCCCAACTTTCCTTACGTTCCTTACAAAATAAGAGAAACATTACAGACTTTGTCGGTGTGATTGTCGATTTTTTTCGCTATCTAAGTCGTCTCTGCCGGAACGTTCATCTTCCGGAAAAAATTATTAACGTAGATTCCCAAGGGGCCAGATATTTGGATCTTTAAGTTCAGACAAACGATTTTGTGGAACAGCTAAGCTGAAGGAGGAGTAGATGTCCGGCGTTTTAGAATTCATTTTATCACATTTGATATCAGAGAAATCTTTCCATTTCCAGATATTTGATGATCTCTTCCACAGTGGTGTTCTTATCCAATTTGCATTCGATTAACTACAGGCTGAAATCCATCAGATTCCGACGAATTTGCTGCTTTTTTTTCTCCAATTTCTTTTATAACCGCAGTATATTCTGCGTTTATACATAGGTATATAGTTTACAGTTCGGGGACTAGTTTACGAAGTCTCATCGGTAACCCTAAAGATAAAATACAACCTCTAGAAAAGGCAGGTATTTACGAAATCAATTGTAAAGATTGTAATCAAAAATATATTGGGCAAACCAGAAGAGCAGTCTCAACTGGATTTAAAAAGGATATGGCCAATCTTAGATTTAATAGAATTGAGAAATTAAGCGTTGACCAACACATGTTTGAAACAGATCACAACATCCATCATAGGTAGGAGCCAACTATATCGGTTCCTCCATTAAAAGGGAGGTCCACTTAAGATCAACTATATGGGCTTCCTCATTGGAAAGGGCGTGAGAGACAACTATCTCAGCTCCTTCAATAGAAGACCAACTATATCGGCTCCTTATAAAACTAGGAGGAATAAGGAAAAGGCAAAATACAACCTTTGTTAATTATTCATTATTGTTAATTTTCTGCTTCCAAATTCGAATCATGAGAAGAATAAGCTCGACTCAAAAAATTACAGCGACTATTTTTGAGACTATGATGTTAATGTCCACAATTCTAAGACTAATATAGAGATATAGGTAGTGTACCCCAACCCTCCTTCGGCAATGCGACTAGATGCAAGATGAACTCTTGTGAATCTGATGTGAATGAAGATGATTGTGATTTCCTTCAGATGATGCCACCTCTCAACTTTTCACTCAATCTGAGCTTGATGATTTGGTGAGAGACTTAGGACTTACCAAACGGTCTTCTCTAGAATTCTAAACTAAAAGAAAAAAAAACACCTACTAGCTGCTTACTGAGTACTTCAAACAAGAAGGCGAATTGGTCCATTGTAGTGATGCTCATGGTTTGGTTCAAAAGTTTGGAACTGAATACAAAGCTGATGAATGGAGGCTTTTCAAAAAGAAGCCTGAACAAATGGAATTTGAAAGAGGTGTTAAATAAAATTAGATATACAGATCACCACACACAATCACCGTCGTTTGCTGCTCGAGCTAAAGGCTTGAATAAATCGGCGGATTCAATTTACTTTTGATAACAGAGCGAAAGAGAGTCCCCCGAATTGTGTTGATAGATTAGACAAAAAATTAATCCCATCGCTTGTATAATATGGATGAAACATTGCATTGCTACGGTTGCAAGAAGCCATTCAAAAATTATAGAACGGTGACTGAGATGTTTCTCAGCAGTCGCACTCAGACTGTGATTAAAACAATAGACTCTGGAAATCCAAACAAAAATAACTTCCAAGTTCTGAGGAAGACTAAAATGCGAACCAATAGATGACGAAGAATATTTGCATATACTGTTAAAAAACATATGCTGTAACTTCCAAAAATGAGGGGTGGGTGCAATGTTTGGCTTATGAGGAATGCATTGGTCTACCAGACGAAGATTTGCATACTTTTTGATGCAACAAGTCCAGCTACGCCTACAATTGGGGCAAAATTGGACAATGAAAAAAGGTTTTTTTTTTCTCTTGAATATTTAAAGTATATTTTTTCTGGTTAGGTGTCTAATGCTTGCTTGAAGCGTTTATTATTCGTTCAATTGTAAAATATCGGTAAACTATCCTTTATGTTGGTGTGAAAAATTTTGTTTTTGATTTTATATTAAGTCCTTTTTTTCTGCTTTTTTTTAAATTTAAGTGTTTGTCTGGGCCGGCCTTCTAATCAATACAGAAGGGTGGCACCCCCTTCAAGGGATGGCACAGCATGTGCTTGCTGGTAAAATTATGCTGAGTAGAGTCCTTTCTTCAGCGTCAGCCACAAGCGGCTATTTTCTTTTAAAAGTGGGTACAATTTGCCTGGTTTCTTTCTAGCTAAGACTCCTCCTATGTTTCGCTGCTCTTGATCTTGATTGGTCTTTTATTCCATTCGACAAACGGGCGCTTGGGGCGTTTCTTTCCGAAGCCTACGATTTCTATTTTCTCCTGATTGATCTTTATCTTCGATTTCTTGTTATATTCTTCCACCTTCGCGAGTTTTCTTTCCATCTTCTTGGAGCAGCTCTCGGCGTTCTTTCTGTGAACTACCAATGCCGTGCCATCTGCGAACTGGTATACTTTTGCCTCTAGTTCAGTGAGAGCGAAAGGGAGTTCCCTGACGAATACATTGAAAAGGATCGGAGATAGCAGTGAGCTGTTTTTATGGTCGATCTGGTTTCACCAAGTTTTGGATTAGTCCAGACTTTGCCATAGGCTCTTACAACATCTAAAAAGGCTGCTAATGTATACTTTCTTGCTTCCATATTCTCCTTGACTTCTCCGAATAGGTTGGATGCCTGTTGGATTGCTCCTAGTTTGCCTCTGAAGTCGATATCTTCTATCACCTTCGTTAGTCGTCACGTTCTCTGTTATTTTGCCGAAGTTATTTAGGAGGCTTATTGGCCTTCTATTTTTCAATTTCGTGGGGTCTTTGTCTCCTTTTGGAAGCATTGCATTTATAGCTTTTGTCCATATTCTTGGAAATGTGGTTGTTGTAAGGCATGCGTTGATGATTCCTGTCAGTTCTTTGCAATTTTCTTCTTCTCTGACGACATAAATTTGATTATTCCTTCGACCTCTGTTTGGCTACCCAGCTCTGGATCTGCGGGGTTGAGCTGCTTCAGGTGTTGATATCTTTCCCGCGCTAATTGAATGGTCTTCGTCTTTGCTGTTTCCTGGCATGTGAATTGGTTTTCTAAGAACACTGCCATCTTTTCAGCCATTTCTTCGTCTTTGAAGAACCATTCCCCATTGTCCTCCACTGATGCATTGGGTTGGGGTAATTTTCTTCAATTTCTTCGGTTGTTTCTTTCCAGCTCCTCTGTCTCTTGGATTCACCTCTCTTTTGCGTTTATTGATGGCTGCTTTATCGCTTGCCCCCTTGGATCTGTTCCATTTCTTCTTGTCTTCGTATTTCCTGTGTAGGGCTTCTGTCTTTTCTGTCGTTAGATCTAGTCTATTTGGCTTCTTGTCTTTTCGTGTTTCTTCTGCTCTTCTCCAGGGAATTTTGGATGTTTTGGGATAGACGTCTCTCTCTCTTCGTACCGGTGACTTGCGGTGTAATACGTGAATTTCATCCAGTTAGTCTTTGATTGTTAGATTCTTCTGGTCTCGTTCTCTACCTCTGTTTCCACCACCACTGATGGGAAGTGGTTATTAAGTCCACCTTATAGAGTGCTTCCTTTTAATTCATAAAAATCGATTGTGTCTACTATCTTCATCTATTTGCGTTTATCTTTTCTGTTTTGGTCTTCATGCATATTTATATGTGTCAATCATTTTTTGAAATTCATACCCGATTAAATACAGGAAATCAATTTGATTAAAACCACCATTTTCGTAAGTCAATTCTTGCAGATCCAACCAAACAATTAGACTTATTACAAGAAGATATATACCCGGATCCCCCTGGAGATTTCCAAACAACAAGACCACACCGCACACCAATTTCATTTCCGTCGAGAATTTGACCGGAAATTACGCTCAAGCTTATTCAATTTAATACGACCCGCAATTGGTTATAAATTAATTAGATATTTTACGAGGAAATAGAACAGATGCAGAAACGTTACCGGCCACACCCACGAAAACACGTGCATATTAGGTAAGATAGATATTGTTTTGTTTTCGTTCGACCCATCTAAAAGAAATTCTACCTCGAGAAATTGGAAGACAGTTATTATTGAATTTTGTAATTATTTTCGATGTTAATGATCTCCGCGTTGTAACTCGAGTAGGTACCTGCGACATAATATAAATTTCCAAGCGCCGGATGTCACGTGCCAGGAAACCCGACCTGAGTCAAACAGAGGCCCATTAGTTGTCGTTTTCATTTGCTTTCTTATGTTACTGTAGATGTCGCTGGTTTCCCTCCCGACGACTGTCTATTTACATAAATGCATCACGTTATTAACATATCCTTCTTTAGTTATTCTTTAATAAATATATCCTATATAATATTATAAAGAGAGATATACATATATGCAGAGAGAGAAGGAACTCTATTCCTAATATGAAAATATTAAAAATCGGAATAAAATCCTTTTAAATGCCATATTAAGCTGAATTAGCATGAAAATGCTCTGACAGCTGAATACCGGCGTTGCTTCGGGTTCTTTTCAGGTTTAAAGCCCCCTCTGAGCATCGCCGTACGAAGTGATAGAGACGGAGACTGACTCAGAGAGCAACAAAAACCGCCAACAGCCGCAATGCTATTTTAAATTTAGTTCGTCCCGCATTCATATTCCCGGTGTAGCCAGTTTGCCGCCAATTATTAGCGGGTCTGTTTACTCTATGTAATGTATGTATATGTATATGTATATACATACCACTGACCGTCCCGACCGACCGGGTATTCGTATGCATGGAATAAATGATTCACTTCTATGTTATCATGTCCGCTGTATCGGTTTTTGTGCTAATTGACGCATTCGTCATAGATGATCGAGGTAGTGTTGTCCGCGGATATTTATAATGTTATCCATTACAGGAAGGTTATTTGTTCTTCGCCGCGTTTATCCAATAGGATAGGATACCCATTCGTTATATGTTAGGTGAAGTCTTCAAGGTAGATTGTAGATTAGGATATGTACATACCTACATTAAAATAATCTAACGGTTTTGTGTAAATCCTGCAACGCATATTTTAACCAGTCTTGTTTTATTATTGTTTTTAAATTGCTCGATATTATATAAAGGAGAAGCAATGCTATCAGATCGGCTCCTGTTTTCAAAGCGGTGACATTCTTCTGTAAAACAAAAAAATGAAACAAACAAAATATTAATCATTTGTAAGTTTGCTTGGCGTGGCGTTCTCTCTTGGTTACCATATGCACTACCACCTTATTTGCAGCAATGTAAATAATAACTCATATTTATTTACACGTGTCTTTACTTGTTTGTACAGTGCGTTCAGATTTTCAAGAGGAATCTGGCCCCAATGTTCCAAATGATGTTGAGAGCCCATTAGATTTGTTTACTAAAAATTTCGTACTTTAAACAAATCTTTTATGCAACGCAAGAAAATTTAGGAAATGCTAACACTCAAACTATGTTTGAAGAAATGAAATGTTTCTTCGGAATTAATATTCTTACGAGAGTAAAGTTACTCCTCTATGCGATCATTTCATATCCTCTTGCATGTCAATAAATCGTTCTAGTTGGCTTCGTGCACATATTCATATCAATGATAACGCCATTGAACCAACCTAAAAGAGGAAAACCTCTGAAGAACAGTGTTTGAAGCCATGTAGTCGTGACTTATTGCACTTAGTTTGCGAGAATAGGTCATAGCTTTACACTTATCAATGCTTAACTGCAAGTGATTAGATTCACACCAGAAAACTATGTTATTTAAATCGGTTTGTGTTCAGTGTGTCAATACAATAAAAAAGTTTCAAGTCGTCGGGCATACAGAAGCGATTCGCAGTGCAGTGAATCAGTGATATCCTTTATAAACATTATAAATAGAAGAGGTCCCAGATTGGAACCTTGCGGCACGCCCGACGTGGGGATTATTATTTTAGATTTGACACCATAAAGTTCAACATACTGCTTCCTTCCAAGTAGGTACGATTTGCAAATTCTCAGCAATCCAGGTGCAACTCCCAACCCCCACAGCTTGCCAAGCAAAATGGAGTGGTCCATCTGGTCAAAGGCTCTCTTGATGTCCGTGTATATAACGTCCACCTGTCCCTGTCTATCCAGAATCTCAGAAACATATTGCGCAAAGCAGCTCAAGTTTGTAATTGTGGAGCGTTTATTAATGAAACCATGCTGAGCTGTAGAAATATTTTGTAACGAATGAGAAATGTTGTTGTACAGGATGGTTTCAAAGATTTTCGAAAAGTTGCATAATATTGAAATCGGTAATGCTGGCGTATAATAGCGTTAAATATATGGTGGAGTGGTTTAAAAAAAACTGATCAGGGCCGCATAGCAAATAGTTTTTAGATTTTTGCAGTTTAAGTAAAATTTCCTCTTCTGATATATAGCTGAATTAGTGTTATCTGCATCTTTGAAATTCTCTGACTCGTTTGGTGGAAGGTAAGTGCTACTAAAAAACTCTGCAAAAGCGTCTACGATCTTCGAAGAAGTGTCTAATTCAGAAATACCATATTTCATAACACCTGGTATTCTAGTATTCTTGCGTTTAGTATTAACATATGACCAAATCTTTTTCGGATCTGAGGATAACCTCAGCTGTACATCTGCAATATATGATTGGTAAGCGTTCTCAATTAAGGATTTACAGCTTGATCTTAAACGTTTAAATTTGTTCCAGTAGTAATCAGTTTTATATTGTTTATAGTTCTTTTGAGCAGAATCCTTATCGCGCACAGCAATTAGCACACCACCTCCTCTGGATACATGATGGGCTTCTAAGTCTCTATCAGATCTAAAAACAGTGTAATTACCTGGAAAAAGTTCAGTCGTCATCCACCAGAACATTAATCAAGTTTCCGATAAGCAAATAATTTCAGGTTGACTTGCTAAAACATTATTGTAAAACTTAGTAACTTTAGTATTCAAACCTCGAACGTTCTGATAATAAATATTCACGTTCTACTTGGGCATGTAAGTTAGTTTAAATGGACAATCGTTGATACGCCTCTCGCATACTTTACCGCAATATTCGACCCTTTCATGAGATCCAAAAAACATATAAAAGAATATTAAATTCCAAGTGACAATCTATGTTAATGAAAATGTAGCAGAAATACTAGTCAAGTAGTCGTGGCAATTGCAAATTAATAGGGAACACAAAAAGTCCTACCTGACAGTATAAAACAGTTATATTAATTCAAACTTTGATCCACTAAAAACTTGAAAGAAAGGACAGAGCAAAAACACCTACGTACAGTCGCACATGCGGATATATTAAATACAATATATTGATCTAACTGTAGTAAATGCCTTCATTATTTTCAAAGAACTAATAGGCAACAGTTTCGACTAGCAGTTGTAACCTTTGGAAGTCACAGCAGATAAAGCAACACATGTACCAGTTTATGGAAATAAGCTTAGATGTGCAAATTGCAGTAAAAGAAACCAACTCCATAGAACAAGATTGCATTGCTCATCATGCAATGTAGGACTTTGTTTGAGCGATAAACGGAATTGCTTTGATGCATTTCATAAAAAAAATATTACCTTATATGTTTTTTTTCCAGTGGTACCACATGTTTTTTTCCAAAATAAAGGTTGATTGATCTGGGTTTCTTATGCGTAAATAAAGAATAATTTTGACAAAAATATAAAAATATCTTCTATAAATTAAACTGGGCTTCTTCTTTAATTTCTATTTTTAGTAATTTAACCATTATATTTTACTGTTTTAAATTTTCCTTTTTTTTTTGGATATACGGTCCTTTCGATTTGTTTATTTAATTAAACCATCCAGAAATCAGAATATCAAAAAAAGATGTATGACATGTTGGAAGATGACACCACTTATAAAACTATCAGAAGCGATCCCACACAAAGAATTAAAAAAAAAAGTTAACAAACTCGTAGACCATTGGGAAGAAAAAATCTACTCGATAAAGAAACCGCCATTAAAATAAAAATACACAATGTCCAAACGTCCAAAATCTATGGGTTGCCCAAAATTCATAAACAAAATATTCCTCTACGCCCAATTTTGTCAAACATGCAGGGACCCATTTTTCAATTAGCCAAATTTTTAGCTCATTCCATAAATCAAATTTTAAGTAAATCAAAATACCACACAGAAGACTCGTGGGATTTCCAGAAATTTATTAAAAACCAAAAATACCAACAAACTCAAAACTGATTAGCTGGGATCATTTTCTTCAATTTCTTCGATTGTTTCTTTCCAGCTCCTCTGTCTCTTGGATTCACCTCTCTTTTGCGTTTATTGATGGCTGCTTTATTGCTTGCGACCCTTGGATCTGTTCCATTTCTTCTTGTCTTCGTATTTCCTGTGTAGGGCTTCTCTCTCTTCTGCCGTTAGATCTAGTCTATTTGGCTTCTTGTCTTTCTTGGAAGATGACACCATTTATAAAACTATCAGAAGCGATCCCACACAAAGAATTAAAAAAAAAGTTAACAAACTCGTAGACCATTGGAAAGAAAAAATCTACTCGATAAAGAAACCGCCATTAAAATAAAAATACACAATGTCCAAACGTCCAAAATCTATGGGTTGCCCAAAATTCATAAACAAAATATTCCTCTACGCCCAATTTTGTCAAACATGCAGGGACCCATTTTTCAATTAGCCAAATTTTTAGCTCATTCCATAAATCAAATTTTAAGTAAATCAAAATACCACACAGAAGACTCGTGGGATTTCCAGAAATTTATTAAAAACCAAAAATACCAACAAACTCAAAACTGATTAGCTGGGATCATTTTCTTCAATTTCTTCGATTGTTTCTTTCCAGCTCCTCTGTCTCTTGGATTCACCTTTCTTTTGCGTTTATTGATGGCTGCTTTATTGCTTGCGCCCCTTGGATCTGTTCCATTTCTTCTTGTCTTCGTATTTCCTGTGTAGGGCTTCTCTCTCTTCTGCCGTTAGATCTAGTCTATTTGGCTTCTTGTCTTTTCGTGTTTCTTCTGCTTTTCTCCAGGGAATTTTGGATGTTTTGGAATAGACGTCTCTCTCTCTCTTCGTACCGGTGACTTGCGGTGTAATACGTGAATTTCATCCAGTTAGTCTTTGATTGTTAGATCCTTCTGGTCTCGTTCTGTACCTCTGTTTCCACCACCACTGATGGGAAGTGGTTATTAAGTCCACCTTACAGAGTGCTTCCTTTTAATTCATAAAAACGATTCAAAAAAAGATGTATGACATGTTGGAAGATGACACCACTTATAAAACTATCAGAAGCGATTCCACACAAAGAATTAAAAAAAAGTTAACAAACTCGTAGACCATTCGGAAGAAAAAATCTACTCGATAAAGAAACCGCTATTAAAATAAAAATTCACAATGTCCAAACGCCCAAAATATATGGGTTGCCCAAAATTCATAAACAAAATATTCTTCTACGCCCAATTTTATCAAACATGCAGCAAATTTTTTAGCTCATTCCATAAACCAAATCACACAGAAGACTCGTGGGATTTCCACAAATTTATTAAAAACCAAAAAATACCAACAAACTCAAAACTGTAGTTTGGACGTGGTGTCATTATACACTCACATTCCTATAGAATTAGCAATTGAAATTGAAAGTATAGATGGAACGAAATCCAAAATTTTACTACACTAACTAAAGACGAGTTTATAGATGCCCTCAAGCTACATAATTAACTTTTGACAATAAAATCTATGAACAAACCTTTGGTACTGCAATCTCAGCTACTATAGCCAATTTGGTGATGGAAAAAAATTAGAAAATACTCTGAGTCAATCCACCTTAAATATTCCATTTTTTTAAAGATACGTACAATTTACCACAGAAAACGAAAATAAATAAAATATCAACCCACCCATTCAGGAATATACTTACACTAACTATCAAATACATAGCTAAAATACAAAATAAGTGTAATAAACAGCTTAGTAGATCGATATTATACATTTTCAGAACAGTCAGAACTAACCCAAAATTTCACCAAAATCCTCTCAGTTTAGCAGTGCTAATTAATCATTTTCAGTAGGTTCATAGGTGGAAAGATGATTCTGTAATAGTTTGAGTTAGCGTTTACAAACTTATCTATGGAATTACCTGACCCAAATCCAATTGAGCATATATGGGAGATGTTCCAAATCACGATAACACCATTTATAGAACATATTTTCAATTTGAAAATCTATTTGAAGAATTTGTTACCATAAGATGAATTTTAAACATGTCCACAATTTATACATCAAGAGATTTAGTGAAGAATAATTTTCGATTTTTCTTTTCTTTTGCATACGAACAAATATTTGTTTGACTTTGCTCGAGCCCTATATCTATTAAAGTTCTGGCAATTGAGTGATTCCACAAGGTTTTAGATTATTTCAGATCATCACACTGGTCCTGATGGTAGGTCCATGGTGTCAAGGGTTATGAACTCCTTCCAATTCTGTGCAAGTGCTATAGATGAACTCCAGTCTCACCGCCAGATAGTACCACTATCGCAAGAGCAATTTTTTATCGCGTATAGTACATTCTCGTTGTGAGCTACTGTCAACTACCGTCGTCAGGGCCAAATTGATAGAATTAGGCGACGAACTGCTGCACCATCCAACGTATTCTCCGGATTTGACCCCCTGCGACTTCTTTTTGTTTCCAAATTTGAAAAAATCACTCGCCGGGCAGAAATTTGAGTCCAATGAGGAGGTTATCGCCGCCACAGTGACCTACTTTGCAAGCCTCCAGAAAACGTATTTTTCAAACGGGTTAAAGAAGTTGGACCATCGCTGGGTCAAGAGTATCGAACTCAAAGGATGTTGAGAAATAAATCGCCACTTTTCCAAAATTTTTGTTTTTCTGTTGTAGGGCTAAGTATTTATCGGACCACCCTCGTATATACCTGTTTCAATCCACAAACAAAATTTTACTAACTTAGTTCATCAAAAAATCCATTAAATGAGAGAACGTCATTGAAGACACTCAACAAACGACACCACTATAATACGGATTTTATTCTTACATTCCTATAACATAACTAATACGTAATATCTATTAAATTTCAAGTAAATGTTCTCGCTGAGGTCTGTACATCCACCCCATTTGAACTATGAAGCTATTCAAGTGCAGGGGTTAGTTATTTTATTACGGCTGTATTGCGAAAATGACCTTTCATGTTAAAATGTCAAGTCACCATTACGTTCATCGTCTTAAGACAAATACAATAAGTCCGCGGAGTTTACCAACTCCTACATTTAATTTTACGAGTAGTATTATTTTACGAAAGACGGATAAAGGTAAAAAAAGGCCATTGTCTCGTTGTTTACACGCGCGTCTAGTTATTCCAGTTAATTAACTACAATATGCTTTCGGTAAGAATCCGCAATAAATAGCGATTGTTCGATAAATAATTGATGGGTTCGATATTAAATCGAAACCTACGCGTTTTATTAAATATAATCTAATGCGATGTAATGCAATTCCGGTTTTAAAAGTGTTAAAATTGCAATCATTCAAGTTTTTCTCTTGTTCTTTCTTATTGACAATTATATTTAATTATAATCATACACTATTATGTTTGTATCCTTTACGAGAATGCAAACAAAAAGAATTCCTGGTTTATGTTTCCTCGCGTAATGAGTTTTTTTTTATTATAATATATATTTTCTTCTTTGTATATAATACAATTAACGCAACTAGACGACTCGATCTTAATTATAGAGATAGCTAATTAAATTACTATTATTATGATTATATCGCGGTGTGTGTTTTGTAACGTTTATTTGTTTTTATCTCACGTATTCAATTTAAATAACGTTAATCCTGTTTTATTTTCGTAAAGCTTGCACGCGCGTATTACGCTCATCAATAGTTTAAAGATAACTACAACGACATGCCACATAAATTTTAGGAATTCTTTTTTTATGGTTGTGTTTGGTTGTTATTGTTCTAATTGTAAAAATGGTTATGTGTTATGCGCAATTAAACGTTTTAATTTAATAAGGCAAAAATTCGATGTTTCTCTGTCTCTGTGTTGGCTAAAATGGTTATAAATATCGATCATTCGAATTGTAGAAATTATTTCATTCATATTAGACAATAAAAAAGAAATCGTTTGAGCAACTACACGAAGACGTACGAATGGGATATCTTCATTTTGTTATAGATCAAGGAATGCATGAAAAATAAGTTCTTTACGAAGGAAGTTGTGGCCTTGCCATGCAATAATTGTTTTGTGCAGATTTTGTCTAGCTGAAAGAGATAACTTTGTTTTATTATATTCTTATCGACAAGCAGTAAGGGTTTTTTAATAATAATAAATCTGTTCAAAGTAATTGCCATTTACAATAATAGTTTAAAAGCATTCAACCAGCTGACTTTAGACTTACTATAAAAAAAAAACACTTAACGGCGATGTCAATCTCTTTTTCTGACTGGAACCTTTCCCCTCCCAAATGTTTTTTGAGCTCAAAAAAAATAGTCAAAAGCGACACATCGCCAAATCCGATGAGTAAGGAGGATGTTCTATAATTTACATGTTGTAATATGATTCTCTTTCTTGGCATTTTACTGAACACAGTAGGCTAACAATCCTTTTTTGTAAATCTGTCAGATCCAATATTGATCTCACTTGCGATGATCCAATCTTCAGATTGAACTCTTATCATTGCGTAGGTAATGTTCTCTAGTGCCACCGTTTTCTTCACCGCAGCAATGTATTCGAGTTTAACAGCAGTTAAAGGAGGACCAGCTCCATCTTCTCCCGCACCATCGACTTGCAACCTCGTTCAAACTCTTTATACCATCTATAAACAGTACCCAATTATGATGCGAGATCTCCAAATGCCAATTTTAAACTTTCCTCACACTCTTACGAGTTCGAGTCTTTCTGGAAATCATAGTAAATCATTATCCGAAAGTTATCTCCTGATAATTCCTTTCTTTCGATAACAGAAGCTTATTCTATGGACACTGTTCAACCGAAACTGCAATTGCCACATAAAATAATGCACTATTTAATAAACAACAATAATTGTTTCCCACAATCTAACATCTTGTTTCTTTTTAGCGTTTACAAGCACCAACAGTGCAATATTGTGTAGTTTCAAAAATCAACTGCTATCTGACTCCATGTATTTTAGGAGTGATTTTTGATAGACTGTTGGGGTTGGGAAACCAGGTGACTCATGTGGTGGCTTCCTGCCAAAAAAATCATTAACCGAACCTAAAAGCCTCAAATTGTTATTTTATTATTTAATTAGATCCAGGATTGAATTCGTTCTATTTATATATTTTCCTTAGTCTAAAATCTGTCTCCAAAAATTAAAAATTTAATTATTTTTAGGGTCATAAAATCTTCTCTATCTAACCTGGTTATATCAAGCTTGAAATCTCTAGATAATGCTAGTGTGCAATTTAATAACCAGACTAACTTCCTACTAGCGTTACACTCAGAAAAATAAGGCGATCAATTCTAAAGAGCTAAGCTTTTCAATCAAAAACCATAAAATATAAAAACAAAAGTTCGTAAAATCAAATATTTTACATGTTAAATTAAAAGCGACTCTCAAAAAGTACTTTTATAAATTTCCTTTGCTTTAAATGTTAATTTCGTTCAATATAAAAAATTCTGCTTTCAATGTGAAGGTGCATTGCACTGATAGTAAAAGAAAATATCATTTAAAACAACTGTGCAACGAGTTAGAAAGTCGAAGCCAAATAAATGTTGGGTGAAGTAGTCTTCAGGCTTTCACGGCCGCTATTGAAGGCTGCTCTTCGGTTCTTGGGTTCTCTGCTGTGGTACTTGACGTTTCGATCATCTTGTCGTGATCTTCTTCAGAAGTGAAGTGATTTGATGTTTCGATCATCCTGTCGTGATCAAGGTATGCTTCAATATTCCATTGTGAATTAACGCCAATCATTCTAGCAATACGATCGATTCATAAACTAAAATTTCTTCTACCACCCCCCAAGAAAAATCGAAGAACAGGATTAACAATTAAGAGAGGTTGAACGTGATCAATCCTCGATACCAAAAGTTATAGGAGTAACATTAACTGTCTTAAATCCTCAACACCGTCGAAAAAGTTATCAATGATAACAGTAAATTTTAGATCTTCAAAGATTCGACTTGTAGCAAGATACTTAATTTTTAAGGTTAATCATTCGTGCATTGACAAACTGTTTCACATAGCGCTCTCCTTTCTATAAAGAAAAGCGTGATCATCAAAATTTATTTTTGCCACCCAGAGCTATTGTGTGCAGAGAAAGTTTTTGATCATTTTCGCATCTTTAAAGGGATGTCAACGTTATTGCCAATATTTTCACTAAAGACAAGAAACAGGTTAGAAATCACTAATCGAGGATTTAAGGTGAAACCTAACCTAAAATTTACTATTAAAGGATGAGAAGATTTTTGAATCTAACCTCAATAAAAGCAAAAAAACGATTGATCAAATTAAAGTATTTCTAAAGTTCCTGTGTTCGCGAGAGTTAATAGGAGACGCATGACAGTTTGACAAAGTGCTATTGGACAAAAACTTTTTGATGCTCTTTATAAGCTACTAAACAGAGATCATGTGATGGCATTGGCTTCAAATTCTGTGTCAGTATCTAATCAATAGATATATTGTTGAAATACCAATTGTCATTTATTTAAAGTTACCGCTTTTTCCCCTAGTAATAGATTATGATATGTGTATCGATTGCAGTTTATTTATTTGTTACAGCTTTAAAATACATATTACTGTGACGGATCTCTACAGGTTTTGGGCCTTCGACGGAAACAACAACTCCAACTGGGAATTTAGAATAAAGTTAATACTGGAGCAACAAGATGTCTTAGAAACTATATCAAGTAAGTCACCGGAGGATGAAACTGAGAAAGCTACAGCTCAAGAAGAATGATATCAAAGCAAGAAACATTATAGTGCCGTGCATTGCAGACAACATCCTCTAAACACTTAAGGACAAAACCACAGGCAAAGATATTATGGATAGCTACTCTAAAGGGAACATATTTAAAAACAGGAATTACTAATCAGGTAGAATTGCAAAGGAAATTGAGATCAATGAAATACTTGCATGGTGAGTCATTAAATGCATTTATTAGTAAATTTGAATATACCATAAAAACCAATGAAGTAACAACAGCGATTGATGTGTTATTTTGTCCAGCAGAAAAATGTTAATGATGCGAAGAATGGATATCGCTTATGGGACACTGATAAATAGAAGATTATTATCAAAATGTAAAATGTACAAACAAGAGATAATAAAGAAAACCTAATCAATGAAGACGTGAGTGAAGATAGTCAATGTTAACAACTACTACCTATAAGAGAAGAAGAAATATACCGAAGCATTTTGAGGACTATGAAATGAGTCTAGTGATGGCATTAGTAATTGGAAATTTGACCAAACTATTCAGATGCTGTATCAATTGGAAAAGGTTGGGGTAGAAGCAATTGAAGAAGAATTGATGTCACATATAAAAAATAAAACATAGGATATAGTGAATGCACCTAAGAACGAAGAGATGGGTGTATTCAAACAAAAGGAAATGGAAGGACAAGACGTAAAAGAGGCAAGAGGTTTCCTAGAATCAGAACTAAGTGAAGAAGTCTACGCTCCCGCTCCACATGATCTACGAGAGATCACTGATTTAAACATTAAAACTAAGTAATAACTTAAAAGACTTCCAACACAATACAGTACCAAAAAAAAAAGCAAAACCTAAGCATATTGACATCGCAACCTCTCAATATTATATCTCCCTTTACAAACGGCTAAATCTCTTCTGTTCGTCGTCGGTGGTGGTAGCGGTGTTAGTGTTAGTTGTCGAAGACAATTTATCAAATCATTTACAAAAAGAATCCTTATCTGGAGCTTTCCCCACCGCCGTGATGTATATACACCGAAAGAAAAAGACGCACACGTCTCCGACATTCGACCACACCACCGAAACCCGTGTATATATCTCTCTCTCCATTGTGGATATTCGCGTTGACACGCTCCCTTATTTCTTGTGTCGGGACAAGCATCAGGCGCGCATCAATTGACACAAAAAGTCGTCCGTCACTAGATGTCATCGGAACGCGGAATATCTACTATACAGAGCCGGAAAGTCGTCGCAGTTTTAGATTGATGACGCTTTAGGTGTCTCGTTCACGCCTGAAAAATAAATCATTTTCTATTTCTTCGACCGATTCGATACCGCTACGACGCGACGCGACGCCCTTATAAGAGTATCTACTAATAACATTCTTCGTATATGCATGTATACATAGTTTGAAACGATTGTTTAGATCCTTGAGATTGTATATGAAACAATACTGTCTGGTCTGGTATAATACGTAGATCACTTACCTCTTAATTTTTGTTCGTCTATCAGTTGTCTTTCTAGATTGTCCTTCACTTCGCGTTCTCGCAGTACGTCCATCTTGAGCTCGGCTGGAACAAAAGGGTTTTTTATTGAAAACGTTTATTAATACATACAAGCGAGTATTAACGAGTACATTGTGTGTTTTTTTTTATTGTTTCGATTACAAAAGAAATACTTCAGACTATAACTAGGACTCTTTACAATTAAATTTCTAATCCAAACAAGCTGTAAGTATTTCTGTTTTGTGTTCGAGATTATGTTGCAATTACTTTTTCACACGCTCCAGTATTTTAAAGAAATATAATCGTAATAATAGAAAAAAGTTTTTGACGAATCAATTAAGCGGATTATCGCTATTATTATTATTAAAATGTTAACACACACATCGAGCACTCGATTAGTTTTTGTTTTCGTATTACGAGTATTGAACATTAACATTCAATAACCAGATACGCTAGATAACGCAGTTGCAGCAACACGTCCATAAAGGAATCGATGTTTTATGGGGGGAACAATATGCTACACTAAATCAACATTACATTATAGCAATGATACGGGACAAATGTGTCAATTCTATTAGCGAGAGATTATAATGGTATAGAGATATGAAATGTTTATATGGAGTTCCTACATTTATATACTGTATAGTGATTGGCCCCCTTAAGAGATTTTTTTTTCAGTAATAGTAGTAACAGTAAAAGTAAAATACTTTTTGATAATATTTGAAGTTTTTTTTGCAAGGAAAAATAATAAAAATGATCAATGAGGTACTCATCCAAAATGTAGTCATTGGCCCTTTTTGTATAACAATTGAACCTGACTTATGCGTATATCAAGGGAAAGAAGAAAGATTATTCATAACATAATCATTATATTTTTACATGTGTAAACTTTTACCGACAGCGAAGCTATTAAAAAAAGGAAACCCAAATGTCACGCGAACATCTTCCAAAATTATTTGAGGTGAATGTGCTGCACATCGATCCATAAAAAGAAGAATCTTCTTCTGTTCCTTTTTCATTCTAATATTTAATTTCTTTAACCACTGTTCCATTAAGATTATTACACCTGGGATTCTTAGATTTGCCTATCACAAGTGGGAGAAGTTCGTCTGATCCGTCTGCATTGGTAGAAAAAAGAACTGTTACACGAATTTTACTTTTCTTCCTTCCATGGCATGAGTCATCATTTTCAGCTAATGTCTTCCTGAGAAGAAGATTGTAGAATAGGCCAGTCTCATCACAGTTGTAGATGTTTTGAGGCTGATAATCTCTTATTATTTCTGGTAGACCCTCTTCAGTGACGTCATCCACAGCTTTCGACTCAGCTTCTTTTTTGATTTTGCACCAAAAAATCCTAAATCTCCAAATCTGAAGCAATTTCGATTTTTGGTTTGTGTGGATTAAGTTCCACTTCTCGTACAAATTTTACTTTTTGATCTACTGTATAACTTTTCATTTTTCTATTCTCCATGATTGATTCAAAAAAACAACAAAAAAAAAGTTCCGATGAATACCATTAATATAGTAGAAAAGAATTCTTCGCAAACTTTTAGTGAATTTGGTTTGCAGACTCGTGAATCGAATGTTGAGTGGGTTATTGCCGGGATAGAATCCTCTATCCAGCGGTTTGCTGAGCCCACAAAACAGTTCGTGCAGGGAGGCCTGCAAACATACTATTTCAAAATATTTGAAATCCTATAAATCACCTCAGAAATCCGAAAACATTAAAATCATTAAAACTTTGCGGGAAAAATATTGTTTTTATTTGAAAGCTGACAAAGGGAACAAGGTTGTTATTTTAGATAAAGAGGACTACTATGATCGGGTTAATGACCTGTTGAGTAGTGGTCCTTATAAGTCAATTTCAAAAAATCCTTTACCGAAAATGATTAATGACAATCTTGTTACTGTCGATGTTAGACGTAAGCTACATGTTTCCAATCCTGTTATCCCTAAATTATATTGTTTAACCTAAAATTCACAAACCTAGCAAGTCGGTAAGGCCAATTGTTTCGACAATTGACTTATAAGGTTTCCAAATGGCTGACCAATGAATTTAATAATTTGCCAATACAGCAACCTAGTTTTGCAGTAAAAAAATTCGTTAGAACTTAATAAAGAAATTCAAAATATTCAGTTGCTGGAGGGTGAAATATTGATTTCATTTGATGTTAGTTCTCTCTTTCCTAGTGTACCGATTCCAGACACCTTGACATACCTCGAGGACTTGTTGCTTCAAAATAGTTTGAGTCAACAATGTGTCTAGGAAGATATTCGCTTAACTGACATCTGTATGAAACAGAACATTTTTCAATTCAACGGGAGTTTTTATGAACAGCTGGAAGGAACGGCAATGGGTCGCCCCTTTTTGGCTAACCTTTTCATGAGCCGTTTTGAAAAGGACTTCGAATCTGAGAGCGAATACTTTCCTAGGGTTTGGTTGAGGTATGTGGTTGATATTTTCGCTATATTTAACACTAAAAAATGTAATATTGACGATTTTCTCAATAGATTAAATAATCGGTTCGAAACAATAAAGTTCACTTGTGAAAGAGAAGAAAACGGTCATCTACCCTTTCTAGATACTTTAGTAATTAGAAATAACAATAGATGAGGGTTTGATGTGTATAAAAAGGAAACCAGTACACCTCGCTACATTCCTTCAGATTCTCATCATTGTGTTCAACACAAAATGGCAAGCCTGAATTTTTTGGTCCACAGACTTCTCACTTTTCCCTTGAACAAGGCGAGGTGTGAGAAAGAGCTTAAAAGTATAAAAGATGCGGCCAAGTGTAATGGTTTCCAGCCTCAGCATATCTATAAGTTAATTAGGAAGTTTAATTATAAGAAAACTGTGAAAGAATCTACGACTTTTCGAGAGGATGTTAAAGCTTCACCCGTTGTGACCCTCCCTTACGCTCCCTTTATCACTAAAGGTTTTGAGTAAAATCTTCAAAGAGCTAGATCTCAGAATAGTTTACAGTTCTGGGACTAGTTTACGAAGTCTCATCGGTAACCCTAAAGATAAAATACAACCTCTAGAAAAGTCAAGTATTTACGAAATCAATTGTAAAGATTGTAATCAAAAATATATTGGGCAAACCAGTAGAGCAGTCTCAACTAGATTCAAAGAGCATATGGCTAATCTTAGATTTAATAGAATTGAGAAATCGAGCGTTGCCCAACACATTTTTGAAACAGATCACAACATCGATCATACGAATGTTAAATTAATTAGACAAATAAACAATAATTGTAAGTTTCTAAATGTTTTCGAAAGTTTAGAAATATAAAAAAATAAGTCATGTGTAATGAACTGTGACAATGGACCTATCCCGCATTCGTCATTGTTTTCGTTAATCGGAAATTAATGATGCGTATCGGATTGAGCGTGCATAACATTTACGTTACCTGTTTTTGTAGATTTTATTTTAATTTAATTTTATTATCGCCTTGATAATGACAGCATTGCTGTTGAAACGCGTCGGTGTTTTAGTTAAAACTTGTTTGGTGTTCAGTGGGTTAAAGTGGTTAGTAAGTAGTAATATTGGAGGTAAGGTAGAAGTTATTTTAAAATCTAAAATAACCTCTACCTTAAACGGTACCGGTTTTTCGATAAGAATTGGCTCGGTAGTCTCAAAATTATTCTAGCGGCACTGATTGGCTCTGCATTTCTGACTAACTTTGCTCGTCAGTGCATGAAGGCACATAATCGTTGTTGAAACACTCATATCCAAGATCTAGGACTTTTCTCTCTCTCCCTCTCTCCTTTCAAGCATAGAAAAATTTGAACACTTTAAATACACAATTCGTACCATCTCCGTAGCCTGTTTGTTGGTTGATATAAACTTCAGACTTCATTTGATTATTTAGGGGAACCGTTTCTGCTTTCGTTTGTTCTGTATTTAGACAAGGATTAGGTTGAAATCTTCTAATCGCAAAACTTGCTTTTTATTCAAAATTTCAATCCATTTTTAGGACACCCTATATAGCATTTGGTAAACGTTTGATTTTCTTAAATTTAGTCCATAAATAAGCAGAAAATCGAGCTTCTACTTCAGCAAATGGATGAAGCGTCAACCCCCTGGCAATTTTGGTTGAATATGTCTGGGGAAACATAGCTCCCCATTTATCAAAAAAAAAAAATGATTGGTTAGCTAAATGGATAATCTCGTCACATGCAGCTTGTGGTTCCAATCACATGGAAGGAAGGATTCACTCGATGGCTAAATAAATAGGAAAACGTCAATCAAATTTGAATGAGTGCAATCTGTGTTACGGATTTGCCAAAAAATTAAGCTGGCAGCATTTTTTTCCAAAAAATAAAGACATTTCTTTAAAACTGAAGCTATAAATAACTCAATTCTCCATCTTTTATAGTTTATTATTTAAAAAGGATCAAAACGGGGAGTAGTTTTGTCCCAGGAAACCTAAAAAGACAACCTTCAAACTTGTATACCTTCTTGTTTGTATAAACACTACCGTATAATATCCTAAACATTCAAAGTTTCGGGGAAGGTATAGAGGAAGTTGAATTTTAATATGAGAACCACCCTAACAGTTTTAGTCTCGGTAGGTGGCCGGCCGTAAATTTCAACACGGGATGATATAATTACACGATTTTCATTCCTTCCTTTTTAAAGGAATGATGACGTTAGATGGAATAAAGTGAAAAGAAATTGATTCTTTGTGGAGGTAGACGGTTGGGTTTCCATAACCAGCAACCACCCCCCAACTCATTTCAAAGGCGCTAGCTACCGTTTTCGCCCGCCGGTATGTTTTCCTCCTTGTATTCATTCACTCGCAGATTGACTACTGCTATATATACCGAGCTTTCTTCTCTTATTGTACGGTTTTAAATGGGAAAGAAAAAAGGAGGAACGGGGGAATATCATAAATCATTTGGCGCGCTTTTTGCGGTTGATAAAGATTTAGCGGGCCCGTTTTCTACTCTCTTTCATCCAGACTAATTCGATAAAACCGTAAAGAGTGAGTGCAATGGGGAAATTTTAGATTATCATTCTTTTAATATTTATTTTCTTCTGTAAGCGCGACGGCATACTTTTTTCTTCTTTCTTTCTTTTTTTCTTTTTGAGATATTAAATGAACTCTCTCCAACCACCCCCGCAAAAGGATCATCAATTTGAGCGCGTCATTTCATTCTGCGTGCACACACAGGAAGTAAATAAAACACGAATTGAAAACGAGATAGTACTACTATTGCATTTAAAAGATGAGTTCTACCCCCATCCGAAATATCATCATTATCATCAACATCATCTGAAGTGATGTCGGATGTCAGGCTCGCTTGATTCCTCCCTCAACTCTTCCGCGTTTAAATTCGGTTCTTTTTGTAAATGATCCTTTCATTAATTATCAATTTCGAAACGTTATCACTCTTTATATACAGTTTTAAATTGTAATTTCCTCTCTCATTTTGATCTGTTCTGAGTTAGGAGAGCTAAGATCAAGACATTGCTTCAAAACAGGGATCTCTACCTAGCACTTTTAAAAAATAACTAAAGCTAAACTACTTTTAAAATTTGTGGCATTAACGTATAGAGGAGCTGGTCGGAATATAGGTTATGCATATAATATGGGCGCCTAATGAAAAATCTAAAAGTTTGCAACTAAGGTTCAGTTCCCAAGTACCCAATTTTTTGATTTACCTAACCTCAACAAAAAATAAGGTGGAATTTTGATAATATGAGCCATTTGAGGGGTCTCAATATGCGCCCATATTAGGATCACTGCCGTAAAAGTAATTTTTTTTTTGCAGATCTGCCATGCCACAGTCTAAATCGAAATTTGATAGGAAAAATCAAAAAAAAAAGTGGAATTCTGATAAAATGTTAGAAGCGATGGACGCAATTAATTAGAACAAAATGGGCTTAAAGAAGGCTCCTAAAGTTTGGTCCTCTTTATAAAGATTTTGAAGAAAACAAAGAGAAACCAATTCAGATGCTCAAAAAGTCTTAGTATGGAAGGTTTGTATTATGGATTGACATGTTTAAGATGGCATTTGCGTTAGCTATGAGGAATGGAATATCCCATCCGTTTAGAATGGGCATTGCAGGCGCCGCAGTTGGTTAGATGGAGACCAACTGGTACTTCCTGTTTCACGAAACAAAATGCTGAGGAGTTTTTCACCAACCTGGAAAAAGAATACAGCAAGTATAACATTTCACCCCATCGAATCTTTAATGTCGATGAAACTGCTTTGTCACTCGTTCAAAGTAAAGTTGCTGTAGTGGTAGGCAGAAAGGCTAGAAGATAAATAACGTCCCTCATTTCAGCTAGTTACCTTCATTGCAGCAATGAGCACTGGTAGCCAGTTTGTCACTCCTATGCTCATCTTCCCTCGGAAAAAATCGGAATTATTGACTTTGTGTTCTCCTTATATTAGATTGTCACTATAGCCATACAGACAATCTCGATGTAGTTAACTTAGCTCGCGAGAAATATATTTCAATAATTTCGTTGCCCTCACATTCGACACACAAGCTCTAACCGCTTGACAAGTCATTCATGACCTATTACAGCGAGGAAATCCGAAATTGGCTTCGAATTAATTAACGAGCTCTTGGTCAATTTAATTTGGCCGAGGTGCTATGGGAATCTCGAACTGCTGAAATCGCTACCAATGATTTTAGAGCTACTGGGATTTGCCTTTTTAATAGGGATATTTTTTGCGATGCAGACTTTATAGCAATAGAAATAGAAGGCTGCTCTTCGGTTCTCGGGTTCTCTGCCGTCTAGAAAGGTTGTGGTACTTGACGTTTCGATCATCTTGTCGTGATCTTCTTCAGTCTTCTTCACTTCTGAAGGTTCTCGAGTTCTCTGCCGTCTAGAAAGGTTGTGGTTCTTCAGAAGTGAAGAAGATCACGACAAGATGATCGAAACGTCAAGTACCACAACCTTTCTAGACGGCAGGGAACCCGAGAACCGAAGAGCAGCCATCAACAGCGGCCGTGAAAGCCTGAAGACTACATTAAAGGAAATAGTAACCCAAAAAAGCTGTAACCTAGCACCAGTACAAATGAGGACAGAAACTATTTAATATCAACCTCACACCTCTTACAGGAACTTCGACATCCACAGGCTTCCTTGCCCAAGTTTCGCTAGCTACCAGAGATAGAGCTCAAGCTGGTAGTTTGAAGGAATCTGAAGTCTACCACCGCTGATCGGGCACTGATTTCCCTATGGTGGCCCCATTCACGTTAAGAAAACAGTGTTAGGTAAGATAGGCAATAGTTTATTGGATTCTGATTGGCTGATAGCCCAGCCAAATTTATTCCACAATAAAAATCTTATCTTTGTATCAAACTTAAGTTAAGGATAAAATGAAAAAATCACTCTTAGCTATTATTGAATTTGATTCACTGTCAAAAAAAGATGACATCGTCTAAATCCCAAGTCATCACTTCTTCGTCATACAAAAGTGATTTAGAAGAATCAATGAATAGAATTCCTAACCGATCAAACCTGAACCGACGGGTAGTTCCAAAATCTGAGCTGAAATCTAAGAATAAAGGAAAACTGGTAAAGAAAAATATTAAATCAGACAGCGAACAAGAATTTGAAGACTTTACTCCGGCTGACGATGATGAAGATATTGCTTGCATGTTTTGTGGTGTCCATTTTTCTGAAAATAACATGAGATAACTGTGGGTAAAGTATCAGTTGTGTTGTTTGTGGGCGCACGAAGAATGCTCAGGAAAAGAAAACGAGTTTTATGTTTGTGATTTTTATCTCTAATGTTCATACTGATGTTTTATAATAGATAGTAAGTTTATGTTTTTTTTTTACTCAAATAAAGTTAATTTTGTGATATCTAACGGTTTTATACCTTTTTAATAGGGGTCCATATTTCATGCATTCTACCACAATTTCAAAAAAATGCTCGTTTTCCAAAGATTTCTAAATTTTTTGTATAAATAGGTTAGAATATTGTAGCTAAAGCACTTTGGTCTACAAAAAATGCTTGTAAATGCTGAAAGATATTCTTAACCTGTGGTCCGCGGACCATTTGTGGTCCGCAGGCAATTTTCATGTGGTCCGCGAAGCAAAACATCTAATTAATTTTAATCTTGAATCTGGACAAAAATTAATGCATCTACCGAAATTGATTTACTCAACATGCAACTGCAATTTTTTTAGCGGTGAGTTTCACTCCTCCTGAAGTGTGTGTTTGCAGTATCGTGTTGACGGCAGTAGCGCTGATATCAAGTTATCTGAGGAGTTCCTGACTTCAACTGCGTTGCAAAGTCACACAGTAGGCAAAGACATTTTTAAAGCCATTGACGAATATTTCAAACTCAGAAACCTTTCCTGGAAAGACTGTGTTGGACTTTGCACCGATGGTGCTGCGGCAATGACAGGACACAAAACAGGTTCGCCAAGTTTAGTCAGGAAAGAAGCAAACAGTGATATTGTTTTAACACACTGCATTATTTGTAGAGAGATGCTTGCTGCCAAAGGTTTGAGTCCTGAACTAAATGAGGTGTTGACTACTGTGGTAAAGGCTGTGAACTTTATAAAAAGTAACGCTCTCAACTCGAGACTGTTTGCTATGTTATGCGAGGACATGGGATCTATTCATTCGAATCTCCTTCTGCATACTGAAGTTCGGTGGCTGTCCAGAGGCCGGGTCTTAGCCAGATTTTATAAACTTAGAGAAGAAGTATGTAGGTATGTTCTTTGATGAAAAAAAAAACCTGATTTAGCCAAAACACTACGTGACGGTGAATTCATCGCTAGGTTAGCTTTTTTGGCCGATATTTTCGAACAACTCAATATTATGAATCTTGGCCTCCAGGGACCATCAAAACTGCATTTGACCTATGGAACAAAATTGAATCATTCAAGAAAAAATTATTGTTATGGAAGTCTGAAACTGGAAAGGGATCGTTTGAAATGTTCAACTTGTTTTCAGATTTTATTTCTGAAAATTAAGGTTTAAATAAAGAAAATTTACGTACAGTGGTTAAGCCCTACGTTGAATCACTTGAAAGTTATTTCGAGAAGCACTTCCCGGTTGATACGGATGTAAGGAAGAATAATCTGTGGGTACTTGATCCCTTTTTAGCTTGCAGTAATAATAATCTATCTATTCGTGAACAGAAGCAACTTGTTGAAATATCGTCTGATGCCCATTTCAAAGCGATGAAATCTCACTCTGAAGACGTTGCAGACTTTTGGGTTGGATTGATTGATGAAAATCCACTACTCAGTGAAAAGGCATTGAAACTTCTTTTTCATTTTCATTCCACTTATCTCTGTGAAACAGCATTTTCGACTTTAAATGTTATCAAGAATAAACATAGAAATCGTTTATTAAATTTGAATGCTCCAATGAGACTGGCATTGACCCCTTTCAAGCCGAATATTGAGAAACTTTCAGGTGAAATGCAAAATCAAGGTCAAGTCTTCATATCCATCTTGGCCATCTTGGAGGGATGGCCGATTGATTTTATGTTGATATCCAATTTCTGTTACATATATGAACTATGAATGGCTGCAAAAAAAAAACAATATTCTCATGAATCATTTAAAACCAACCTTTGTCCTATGTAACTGTTGTGGAAATCTTAATTCTATCGTATGTGGTCCGCCTCAGATTCTGAAGGGTACGAAGTGGTCCTCGATAGTGAAAAGGTTGAGAACCACTGCTCTACACTACGTGGTAGCACAACACAACAATAATACAGAACATCCTATTGTTATATACTTCTTTTAATTTTAATTGTGCTATTCTAGTTTATCATTGTTCGTTCGTACCATATTTATAGCCCCTTTTTTTCCACATAAGTCTATTACTGCGCGCACGAGCACCAATCCTATAAAATAGTGGCCACGATCAAGAAAGTACGAGCTCTGAGAAACAGCAAATTACACTATACGACCGCTATCAAAGTCATAAACTGTGAGAAAACCACGTTCCGCTCTTTCTCCAGACTTGTTACTTACAAAGTTTACATTTTAGTAATGATAATACTTTGTCGGATTGTTCGGTTCTTTCCATTTTATTTTAATTCTTGTTTTTTTTTTTTAAGATGAATGTTCCTCATAAAAAGCAAAAACGCGATTTTAATCGTACGAGCGCGATAGAAGCAATCCTATAGCCAAGTTCCTCCGTTAGAGACCGGAGTAAAATATTCATACCTCACCATTTAATTCGACGTAATCAAAGTGTGTAAGTCTCAAGTGCGAAATAACCAAACATTATACCAGACAAGATAACAAGACGGGCGCGTCAGGTTATATAAAATCACATTACTACACACTCTACGGTTCTTCCTTACTGCGAGCTTATCTACAATAAGTTACAATTCCAATTTGCATATGTAACTATGGCTGTTGTATACTGTACGTGTGTATCTCTCTGTATATATACATGTGTTTCATCATCATATTGCCGGGGACAATCTCTTCTCTCTTTTATATTGCAGATGATCTACCACAAGAAGCGTTAGATACATGTACGTACACGTGCGCAGTTTTAAACGCGTCTTCCCCTTTTGACACTTTTTTAATGTGTCAAGTTTTTCCGAATTATACTCCTGGCTCGGCTAATATTCGCTATTCGGATGGTTGAACGCCCTTATCAAACGTCATAAAATTACCATTTCGGTTAGATAAGAGCGACAAAGTAAGGTGAGACCATCATCGATTCAAGTGAACGTGTATTAGCGGTTTTCTTTTTTGGGGGAAAAACAACCGAACGTGAGTTCTAGGAATATATTCTGTGTGTAAAAATCATTGATTTAGAACATTTGACCGACTTGACGTATGAGATGGTGGTTGTTGTTTGAAAAGAATGACTACCAACCTTATAAAGCTGAATTTTGACGATTCTGTCGTTTAATATATTAATTTGACAGCCAATCAATAGTTGACATTCTTAGTGAATCTATAAACATGAAAAAGATCGGTCATCGTTATGTGATTCTACTCTGAGGAGATCTGCTCCTTCGTTTACAATAGTATAATATTGGATAGCAGAGTTTAAACGAGACCGTACGAGCTGTCAAGATGAACATCGTAGTGGTCGACCAAATCAGGTGATCACGTCAGAAATGGCGAAGAAAACCCACAGATGTTACATGTTGGGTCGGTCATTATTACTTAACACAATCTCCTAATGACAATTCTAATCGAATCTGATATTTTAAAAATTTTACAAAAAATCAACCATTTCCAACTGTTTTTTTTTTAAATTAGGTTTAACTCTAGTACCTAATTAAGGGTCATATTTATAGTCCGTGCTTGAGGTTGTGTCGATGCTTGAGCACGTGATTTTGACAGATTCGTAATGACATTTACGTCAGGCTTTCGAACTCCTACATCGCGAAGTTCTAAATCTTGAGCTTTTAACCGTTCTTTCCTTTCTTTTTCCTTCTTCCTCTTCTTTTCGTTTCTCTCTTATTCTAATCTTATTTGTTCCAATCTGGCTTTCTCCGCTTCTTCGTTTCGGAGTATTTTTTCTTCCTCTTCCTTTTTCAAACGTTCCTCCTCCTTCTTTAATTTCTTTTTCTTCAGCTTTTCTTTTCTTCTTCTTCCTTTTATTTTCCTTTTCACCTTCATCGTCATCGCCTTCGCTATCCATGTTTTTATCTTCAGCTTTCGCTTCGATTACCAATTTCGCCTTTCCTACTTCCGGAACAGTTGATTCTGGTTTCACATCAGAAGATTTATTTTTAACACTTGAATATGCCATTTCATCACTATCACTTTTTTGTACCGGTTAGTTATTTAATCCTGTTAGCTTTTTAAATTTATTTTCTGCTAACATCGATTCTCCTTCCTTGTTAATTTGTACTTTCTTGTCATCTTTCAGTATTGTCACCCTGTCTTTAGTAAAAATTACTTCACATTCGTTTTCAGTTATTGCATGCACAGGTATTAGGTTTTTACTAACTAAATTCAGGTACATAAATAACATTTTTAAGAATGCATTCAGTCTCCTCAATTGTTCCAATACCTACTCCTTTTAGATCTTCATCCTTTTTCGCAACAGATATGTTTGTTTCGATCTATTCTAATGACATGAATATTTCTTTTGAATATTACATAGATATGTATGTGACGATGCCCCAGAGTCAACTACAAAACTTTCAATTTCTTTTGAACTAGTTTCCTTCTTTCCGGTAAAAAAAAACGCAATTCTATTCTTACTACTTTGCCCTTCTCGTTTTGTCCTCCTCAGAAATCAGTTTTCTTCAGCATGATTATTTTTCTTGCATATGTTACATTGAAAAACATTCGGTTTACTTCCTTTTCTACATGCTCTTGTGCAATGTCCTATTATTCCCACATTTAAAACACTTTCAATTGGGGGGGAGGGGGGGCAATTGATACTCATATGACCTTTGTTTTTACATCAATAGCAAATTCTTTCAGTATTTTCTTTTTCTTGATCTTTGTTTCTTAATTCCTATTGATATTAATTTCGTTAACGTCTTATCCTCGATAGGAGTTGACTCCCAAGCTGTTGTAAAAAAATTCTATTTCTCAAGCGGGGTAGATAATATTTTTGAAATTACCATATCTTCTTTGAGAGGTTGTTTCAAATTCTTCAGTTGATAACTGCATTTTTGTTCTTTCGTGTCCTTTCTAAATCCTTTGGTCAACTTTTCATACATTTCCTTAGCTGAAGGATATGATTATTTGTTGTGCTTTCGCATTTTTTCTTTGCCATTCTTTCCTTTCCCCATATCTTCATAAACTATAAACTATGTCAGCACCTAATGATCACATATTAACTGATGAAAATAAAAAAAAAGCAAAAATAAATGAACAGAAAGAATATTTATCCAATTTCTTTAATATTCTCCCAAAACAAGAATCACACTATTGTCGGAAATCAAGCAAGAAATTGTGGTACATTGAGAGAAATTGGCAAACAAAATTGGAGCAAAAATGAATCAACACCAGTATCAGTTGCAACTTTTAACAATAGTTTTGACGATTTCAATTTAGCACTCTTTTCATCTAAAAAGGATGAATACAAAACATGTGTAGAATACAAAACTGGTAACGCTGATAAAGCTCCCTATCAAGAACATCAGGAGAAAAAGGAGGAGCCGCAAAAGCAAGAAGAAGTTGATAAAAAGAAAAAAACTTTACTTAAGAGTTTTTACTATGGATTTTGCAATCGGTCCTAATAAGAGCCCAAAATCTAATGTTAGTGCTCCTTACTATAAGACAAAGCTAATTATATAACTTTATGATTATGGATATTCAATCCTTGGAGAGATATTGTTTTCTCTGGCATGAGGGCAATGCTGGACTAACAGCCAACACATTTGCTACTATTATTTATCTTTTGAAAAAATAATTTTATACAGTAACGCATTTTTTAACCTTGCACAAACGAATAAAATCAAAATTGAGGAAAAGTTTTTATAAAAAAGGCATACTCAAATGGCATGCGATTCATTGCACTCCACTATTGAGCGAAAACTAAAAACCAGAATTATTAATTTCCCAGCAGACTACGTTATTGTTTATGAAACTGCTCGCATAAATCCTAAACCCTACAAGGTGGAGTACTTAGATCAGACCTATTTTAAAAACTTTGAAGGTGTCCAATACGTCCAGGCAGAACAGCAGGTGCTCCGACTGTCGCTAACATCAGAGCACTTCTTTATAATGAATTCACTTTAAAATCAGACATTCAGAGGAATGGACACCTTTCCCTTATAGATCGACAAAAAACGGATAAAAAATTGGAATCTAGAGAGAGAACCTGTTTTATTACGTTTTCACTTTCTATAATTGCCATTATTACTTAACATTGGATGATAGGCATTTCAAAAAATGGGCTACATCGCAGATTGAGTGAAAACGTGAGATGATTGCAGCGATTACTCACTATGGAACCAAAACAGCGTCGTCAGGATGTTTCAATAGAGTGTTTGCAAAATATTTGCATCGATTCATAACCATGGATGAAACATGGGTCCATCCCTTCACACCTGAGACTAAAGTACAGTCAAAACAATAGATTGAAAGGGGAGAATCGGATCCAAAGAAGGCAAAGACAGTTCCATCTGCCGGTAAGATCATGGCGTCAGTTTTTTGGGATAATTTTCATTGATTATCTTCAGAAAGAAAAAACAATCAACGGCAAGAGTATTATGCGAACTTATTGCAGCGTTTGAGTGATGAAATGAAGATAAAACGGTTGCATTTGGTGTTGTTTCATCAAGAGATCGCCAGATTTAGCCCCTCTAGATTACACAGGTCTGCAAAGTTGCATGAGATATTTTTACCGAATTATATGTTTTAGAATGCGCTGATTTCAGAAGTGATGTCAATTTTTCTCTATCACATAAGGTTTTTTTTTTTTGCAAATTCAAACATAAAAAAATTGGTAAAAGCACTCGTTTATTCAAAATTATCAAACATAATATTTTTTTACAACCAATGAAACATTATTTTGAGACATATAGTAACAATATTATAGTTAATGTAGTCTTCAGGCTTTCACGGCCGCTGTTGATGGCTGCTCTTCGGTTCTCGGGTTCTCTGCCGTGTAGAAAGGTCGTGGCACTCACTTCTGAAGAAGATCACGACAAGATGATCGAAACGTCAAGTGTCACGACCTTTCTACACGGCAGAGAACCAGAGAAGCGAAGAGCAGCCATCAATATTATACTTATTCATGGTTTTTATTCGCCGAATTCTTTTCCGATTTCCATCTTTAGTTTCTCACTTAAGCATCCAAGGATAGTGACATCCCATCTTCCTTGGTACCGTCTCTCGATATGACGGACATCTTGGTGAAATCGCTCCCCCTGTTCTTCACTGTAAGCTCCCCGGTTTTTAGGAAAATAGTCTATGTAGGAGTGTAAAAAATGGACCTTCAAGCTCATCTTGCAGCCTTGAGCTTCGTATGCTGCTGAACAATGGTTTTGTAGTCAGGATCTTTAGTATTTCCCAAAAAGTTTTGCACTACATCCTTGAACGATACTCAAGCTTCTTTTTCCTTCTCATTCTTACTTTCCACGGTTTAGCCCAGCAGGGCACATTAGCGCCTTATAGGGCTAAATTTTCATCGATATTTTCTCGAGAATCGTTTGATGAATCTGCTTCGCTCTGGGCAAGTTGGTTCAACTTGTTAATCTAAACGAAAGGCCAAACGCCCAGCAACATTAGCGCCTTATAGGGCTAAATTTTTAACGATATTTTCTCCCTCTTTCAACTTTGCTTTTGACAGCTTCAAGAATTTTGTACATAGATATTTAAAACAGTCCCCATCCTTTTGCAGCGATTTTACAAATTGTTTCATCGACCCCAATTTGATATGGAGAGGGGACAACAAAACCTTTTCTGGTGGTACCAAAGTAGTATTGATAACTCTCTATCCCACAGGCATAAGAAGCATGAGTATTTAGTATAGCCTCTCTGCTGACCCAGAAACATCGTCCCCACAATGGACAATGGTCCTGATATTTGATTGTTTCCAGGATAATGGCCAAATCGTTATAGTTTTCTTCAATATGCATAGAATGTCCCATCGAAAGTGATGCAAATTTATTTCCATTGTGCAATAATACTGCCGGCTGGTGGCTTAGTGGCTTGCACACTTGCCTCGCAGTCCGGCAGTACCGGGTTCGAACCCCGTTGCTTCCTTTCTGAGTTTGGTTTTCTGTAGTTTTCCAAATTCCACGGCAACTGCGGAAAGGTAACATCTTAAGTCGGTCTACAGCCGCAGGCGTAATAATAACTCATGGCCAGCCGATGCCCCCTGTAATTGGCGCAAGCTGTTGGGGGATGCTAAGGCATGGATTAATACTATTTTAAGACTAGTTTTGGATGAATCAATGAATAGGCGTCCTTCCACATCATTGCAAAAAACTAAATTTCCTTCTTTTGTGAACAACAGGGTAAATTCTTTTTCTCGATGTCTGTACCTACCATGAAAATGAGGTGCCAGATTATAAAAGGTTTTTATTTTTTAATTTGGAACCTAACAGTTCGGCTGCATCTTTTTAAAGACCTAAATCTCTTACTAGATCATTGAGCTCACTTTGAGAATATAGTTGAGGCCTTTCATCGTCATCTAAAGAAAAATCTGAGCCTGATTCATTATGAGGAGGTAATGTAATATCGACTAGACAGAAACTACAGCACTGTTCACTTGAAGAGCAGTATGTCTACTGAGAGTTTCTCTTCATTTCATGCGAAATACAAATCGTCATTTTTGACTTGAATTCTTAACACAAAATCTACTGCACCGTACCCCTCCTCCCTTGATTTCATCCAGCTGATGATCCATTCCATTAAAGTCAAAATTATAGTCTAGTTTGTGATGCATTTATTGCATTTAAGATTCTAAATCAATTTTTATTCTTATCAGATTTCTCACTCAGTTTGAAACTAAAATAAAACGTAATCGTTACCACGACAGTAACATTTCACGAGCGGCAGAACAACAGTACTAACAGTTTATAGCATGTTTCGTCAGGTTTATTGTTTGCCTTTCCGTAATTATTCTCCAGCCACCGTTTCTTGTGTGTTCGTTTCGCGAAACGCGATATAATTAAATTTGCAACTAAAAACTTCTCTAATTCATTTTCGGCGGGGAGATCCGTCGCAAAGAAAAATCTAATTAGGATTCACAGTCAAGATATCAATTACAAGTAATGTCACCATTAACTAAATTATTCATATTTAATTGGATACACTCATCAAAAAGTTGGCGACTTCTGTTACAAATTATAAAATATTCACGAATTTCTTGCGGCGAAGCTTTCCCATTTTGTTTTAGTGTTATGACCGGCATATTGTATCTTTTCTCTTTTCTGCTCGAACGGCGTTGGATAAACGACCTTACGGTTATCGCATATAGGGAGCGTACTCCTGCGGAGGATGACTCCCGAGATTAGCTATTGTTCTCCCAAGGTTCTTTTTCGCGTTTCTTTTTTTTTTTTACCGGAGGGGCGATAAGAGAGACAGGGTGAATAAAAAATCAGCTTATTGCTAATATCTGAACCACAATTATAGCGCTTCTAAAATTAGTGCAATGCTTCGGGATCTTAAACTATAATAGTAGGTACTGAGGCGGCGATGGGTATTAGGTTTTATTCCATTGTAAATTCAAGCGAGTTCTGCGGGGTGATATTTTTAATTATTCAAGCGGTCCGGATGTTAGAAAGATGATAGGTATTTCGTTATTATTTCGCCTTCTTAAAATGGTATTGTGATGGTTATAAAATGCAAATTGGATTGCAGAAGGATATGCAAATTTAATATTGTAACATATGTTAAGATTAATTTGGGATATTTGTTTTAATTATAGCGATATTAAATACAATATATCTCTCCGTTTCGAATACCACTTCTCAGATCCTGAAGTTTTTTAGTGAAAAATTTACTCTAGCAAAACTACTTCTTTTGATTAATTGAAGTAAACTCCTGATGAAGTTGTTAATAAACAACGAAATATTGAAATTTGAAAAAATAGGGTTATATTGACTCCAGTCAGAGATCGCATACCCGAGTAATTGAAGCACTATTGCGAAAAAAATCTAATATTAAGATTTCCCAATGACTGAATTTAGTTAATGAAGCAGATAGGAAAAATCTTTCAAGTACATACTATGATTTGATTTCAAGGGTTTGCTTGGTGCTTCCAAGAAACAAATTTAATTAGAGAGAAGATATATGTCTTCGATACGAAGAAAATATTTCATATAAAATATATTTAGACCCGAACAAAGGCTGTAGGGGAGACAAAACATGAAAACTCGGGTACCAAATCCCATAACAGAAGAAAAGAAGCAACATTCTGTGGAATTTTTGTAAGAACCTAAACGCAAACATAAAAGACATGTACCGGATGTTTCCTCCTCAAGAAGGGATAATAGAATCGCTGTCAATTCGTGAATGTCATTCTATCTGTCAAAATCAAAATAACCTGTAAGGTAAGGTGGGGTAAGTGGGAATATGGGGTAAGTGAGAACGGTACTTTAAACTTCCCGCGATCTATGCCAAGGCCTGCGACGCTCCGTCCATTTGTCGAAACATGTCTATGGAGTAGTGTGATGGTGGCAAGTCAGCTGTGTTTACGTTTAGCTGAAGTGTTAAGCACGTGGAGTCAACCAGATACAGAATCGATCATTGTATCCGTCATTCCCTCTTGCCCCTGTGTGAAATAGTGCTGAAGAACTTTACGGTAAGTACATATTATGTACGTTAATTATGTTTAAATCATTAATCTTTTGTGTTTTAATATTTTACAACACCTAACCTCACCCTAGTATGCGTTAATTGGAAGTTCCCTCTTGCCCCGGCTAAATTCTCACTTGCCCCAGTTGAATTCTCACTTGCCCCAGTTGAATTCTCACTTGCCTCGTTGAATTTTTAGTATTTTAACGTGTTTTGTTTGCTTTCAGGTACGAATATGGTTCGTAATTGCGTAAGAAAAACTCAGAGGGCAAGTGGGTACACTGAAGAACAGCTCGAAAACGCCTTAAATGACATAAGAAACGGAAATATTACGTTACATCGTGCGTCGCAGACATATGGTATACCAAAAACGACTCTCTTCAATCGACTGACCGGAAAAAGAGGCGTGAAAAGTCAGTCACTTGGAAGACCACTAGCACTAGGAAGAAACATAGAGGAGCAGCTCGCCGTTGGGCTTAAAACTCTCGAACGATGGGGATTTGGACTTTCGAGAAGCGAAATTTTACATATGATAGCTGAATACGTCACTCAAAATAATTCAAAAACGCCCTTTAAGAATAATATTCCAGGCGAAGATTGGTTTCTTCAGTTTAAAAAGAGATACAATTTGTCAATTAAGAAACCACAAGGCATAGAATATGCACGTAAAAAGATGACCGATCCATTTGTCATAAATGAATACTTCACCTTACTGAAAAAAACCTTAGATGATCTTGACCTACACGATAAACCAAATCATATTTGGAATATGGATGAGACGAGTCTATGTATGGATCCAAGTAAAACGAAAATTGTCGGTGAAAAGGGAAAGCCATCCACAAGAGTAATATCTGGGCCAGGGAGAGAAAATACAACCATTCTGTCGACTGTTAATGCGGCGGGTGAAAAAGCACCTCCCTTAGTAATTTACAAAGGCAAGTTTGTCTGGGATCAATGGGTTGCAGGTCCACATGCTCATGGAGATGTTCCTGAAGGAAAAATTGTGTATGCAGCGAGCACCAAGGGGTGGATGGAAAAGGAAATCTTCAACAACTATTTTGAAAAATCGTTTCTACCAATAATTGGAGAAGAAAGACCAGTTCTTGTCATTTATGACGGACACAGTACACATGTTGATTGGAAGGTTCTGCAATTAGCTAAAGAAAACAATATCACCATCCTCAAACTTCCTCCCCATACATCCCACTTACTTCAACCACTAGATCTGTCAGTGTTTAAGTCCTTAAAAACCGCTTGGGATAAAAAACTTGTGGTTTGGCAGAGGATAAATCAGGGTAAAAAAATGCCAAAGAAGATATTTTCTGAACTTCTTAGAGAGGTTTGGTTAGAAACTAAACCAGAAATTATCCAAAATGGTTTTAAGAAGGCAGGTATTTCGCCTTTTAATCCAGAAGTAATACCAAATACTACTTACCTTCCATCAGCTTTTAAGCGTTTCGAGAATAGGAATAACAACAATTTAGCTAATGAAGAGAGTGGCGAAGAAGCATCTCTCAAGACTATTAGCACTGAGACGAGTGAAAATGAAATTATCGAACAAGAAAATTTAAATCCAAAAGTTTCCATAGAAAGCCTAATTCTCGAAAAAATCAAACAAACAACACCTTCGCAACCATTGAAACGCAGAAGAGTAGCTGCTGGAGCCGAAATAATAACTTCGGAAGAAGTAATTAGCCGTCTTAAAGAGCCGTGTGCTGGTCCATTTAAAGCAAAACCAAAAAACAAAAGGAAACCAAAGGATATCATTAGTAGTAGTGAAGACGAAGATGATCCTCCCGCCATAGAGTCCAATTCCGACTTAGATCTGGATGAGTTTGAGCCCGAAGAAAACTGCCCGAACATGGAGATTACCGATAATCCAAAAGTAGACATAGGTCAGTGGGTATTAGTCAAATACGCTGGAAAAAAAACTATAAAACATTATGTGGGAAAAGTGCAAGAAAAGACCAACGATTTTGATGCACCCTGGACAGTTACGTTTCTAAAACACTCAGGAAAAAGTAAATTCTCTTTTCCTTCAATGGCCGATACTGACAACATTTCCGAAGAAAGTGTAGTGTTGGTTTTGCCCAAACCAACGGTTGATCGACGTGGTACAATTTTTTCATTTGGCATGGAGTTCACTGGATTCAACGTGTATTAACTTTATTAAAAAAAATTCAAAAATTGACGTTGAGTTGTTTTATCCTTTAACCATACTCACTTTCCCCGAAAAAATGAATACACGTTTAAATAGTTATTCTATACCAATATTCCCACTTACCCCGGCTACCCGGGAAAGTGGAAACACATGTCATTAAAAAAATATAGGTATGTTTATTCTTGCAAAAAAGATTTGCAATTTAAAATACAGGGTTGTATAGTATGTCTCTAAAGCCATACAGAAGCCAAATTTAAAAAGTCACATGTTTTAATAAATATGTATTTCTAAATAGTAAACGATTTAAGTCATCTCAACAAAAACCCGTTCCCTCTTACCCCACCTTACCTTAATTCAAATTCTAAACGTTAGGTGGCCCACTCTGTATAATCACTTTGTGGGCAATGTAATGCTAATTATTACGATGAACAAAATCAGTCAACGTAACAGTATATTCGTATTGTTTTGATTATGAAGAAGTCGAAATTTTGAAGATAGTAGAGTCGATAGTGGGTTGTGAGTTTAAGGCAAGGGTGGTTTGATGATTAAATTGGTTCAAACACTAATAGAGGGCGCAAATGAAATCTATATATGTAGTCATAAAGTGTCATTGTTGTGAATTAATATTCTCTTGTCTTAAGTGATTCTAACAGTAATTCTTTGTTTGATAGTTACTTAAACAGTAGTGTTTCGAGCAATAGTGAAAAAAAGGATAAAGTTGGAATTCGTGGTGTGATTCAATTCTTTTATCTGGAAGGGAAACAACGAAGAAAATTCTTGAGAGGATTTTACCAAAATTGGGTGAAACTCATGTCTTTCTTATGAGTATGATCGATTTTAGGTAAATGAGTTTAAACATGGCAGAACAAGCATTAAAGAAGTCACAGGCATCTCAACTGAGCGAATTCACTTCGTTTTACATAAAGAATTGCACATGCTCAAGAGCAAAATATCTGCCGAGTTTTTCCTTCGTTTTGTGACAATGGACGGAACTTGAATACACCACTATTCCGCGGAAACAAAACAGCAGTCGAAACAATGGATTGCCCATGACGAATCGGCTTCGAAAAAACCGAAATAAGTTCCATCCACTGGAAAGGTAATTGCAAAAGGGAAGAATCATTACCGGAGAATACTATGCATCACTTTTAGACCGATTAAAGGTGACAATAACAAAGAAACATCCCTCGGACTACCATCTATTCCCGAAACTAAAACTTTTTTTGGCAGGAAGTAAACCAATATTTTGAAAGCAACGAAGAAATTTATTTCCGTGAAGGAATCGCGGAGCTGGAGAAACGTTGGGGCAAGTGCGTTGAACTTCGAGGAGATTATGTCGAAAAATGAATTGTTTTCTTTCATAGCAAACCAAATTAATTATCAAACCGCCCTCGCATCAACTGCTACACCAGCGAGAATTAATTTTTAAATCATAACAATATGAAGTTCTTCACTGGATCTCTTGGTGCAGAAGTAGAACACTAAACACTTTAACCCACTAAACACCAAATAAATCTTAACTAAAACACCGTTGTCACAAAACTTTCGAAAACATTTAGAAACTTACAATTGTTTATTTGTCGAATTAATTTAACATTCGTATGATCGATGTTGTGATCTGTTTCAAAAATATGTTGGGCAATACTCGATTTCTCGATTCTATTAAATCTAAGATTAGCCATATGCTCTTTGAATCTAGTTGAGACTGCTCTCCTGGTTTGCCCAATATATTTTTGATTACAATCTTTACAATTGATTTCGTAAATACCTGACTTTTCTAGAGGTTGTATTTCATCTTTAGGGTTACCGATGAGACTTCGCAAACTAGAACTGTAAACTATTCTGAGATCTAGCTCTTTGAAGATTTTACTCAACCTTTAGTGATAAAGGGAGCGTAAGGGAGGGTCACAACGGGTGAAGCTTTAACATCCTCTCGAAAAGTCGTAGATTCTTTCACAGTTTTCTTTCAATTAAACTTCCTAATTAATTTATAGATATGCTGTGGTTGGAAACCATTACACTTGGCCGCATCTTTTATAATTTTAAGCTCTTTCTCATACCTCGTCTTGTTCAAGGGAAAAGTGGGAAGTTTGTGGACCAAAAAATTCAGGCTTGCCATTTTGTGTTGAACACAATGATGGGAATCTGAAGGAATGTAGCGAAGTGTACTGGTTTCCTTTCTACACACGTCAAACTCTAATCTATTGTTATTTCTAATTACTAAAGTATCTAGAAAGGGTAGCTGACCGTTCTCTTCTCTTTCACAAGTGAACTTTATGGTTTCGAACCGATTATTTAATCTATTGAGAAAATCGTCAATATTACATTTTTTTTTGGTAGCAAAAATAGCGAAGATATCATCCACATACCTCAACTAAATCCTAGGAAAGTATTCGCTTTCAGATTCTAAGTCCTTTTCAAAACGGCTCATGAAAAAGTTAGCCAAAAAGGGCGACAACATTGCCGTTCCTTCCAGTTGTTCATAAAAACTTCCGTTGAATTGAAAAATGTTCTGTTTCATACAAGCAAAACAACAATTGTAAGTTTGTCTCCATTTGAAGTTCTCAATATGTTTCTTTGACGCAGACTTAACAAGATATCAAAACGCAACAAGTACCTCTGCTCTAGACGCTGAACGAAAATGATAGGAATGCGTTCAAAATTATTAAAAAAAAAATTTGTGTGAACAACTCTAAAGTATAGATCGGAATGGTCAGGGTTAAGTTTTTCGTTGAATTTAGTTTTATTAAATTGATACTGAAGTTGCCTTTTTCATCATTACAATGGTGAGAAATTACATTCGCAAGACGAATCGTCAAATCGTCGTTTTAAGGCAAGTATGTAATTTATGATAAGTCATAAATTTCAATGAGTATTACCAACAGAACAGGAATCAGAACTTTTTCAATATTTACATGTAATTAAAGACTGTGACGCTACAGTATACAGTATTATAATAAACATGCATATGTGACCTCAAAATTATGTGTACAGGGTGTCCCGTTTAGACAAAAAAGTTATAAAAAAAAGTTATCCCAATTTATGTTCTGCATAATCTTGGTTGGTGCAGAGTTGGTACACCGAACACCACCGAATATTGAAGAAAATATGCGCGAAAGAATTGTATAAGCTTTTACATCAATAACTCCTGAAATGTCGAGGAGAGTTAAAATCAATTTTCGAAGAAAAATTAATATTTCGGTAAGAGAAAAAGGCATAATTTTTAACATTTATTATAATTTCTTTTTGTTTTTAATGATTGATGAACATTTTGTACCCATACTCTTTTGTTTTTGAAATATTTTCAAGGTTACCTCGAAATTGGAGACAACATTTTTGTGGCTTGCGTAAAAACTATGAAATATCTTGAAAAGTATAAAAGCAAACATGGTACTTCATATACATGAATGGAAAGGTATTAGAATGAGGAATTTATCGATCTAACAAAATATACATATACAGTGTGTCCCCCGATTACTGCCCGGAGAGGAAAATTTTTTTTATTTTTTATTTTACGTAGAAAAGTTATTCTTAATAAAAAGTTTTGCTTGTCGAAATAGCCACTTTGCAGCAAATAAATTTGAGCTATGATCTACAGGGTGTTCATAAATTAAGAATATAAGAAAACGGTTCAAGAGTGAAGTACATTCATGCTTGATGTAACAGAAGAACATTATAACAAAAAGTTGTTTATACTTAAAAAATAACACAAAATACAAAATTTGAAATCAAAATTAGTTGAAAACATCTAGGCAATAGGTAGCACAGTATCTACATGATATTAAATACTAAAATGCTATTCAAATGTCATTCCACCCACGTTTACGCATAATTCCACCCGTCTTTCGAACTCCTTGTAGCAATTTCTTATTTCTTGTAACGGAATGTCCGCGACACATTATCTAATTTTGGTTTTTAGTGACTCAATATTATTCCCGAAATTGTTACTTTCATACACTTTTTGCTTTAAACGTCCCCAAAGGTAGAAGTCCATGATCGTTAAATCAGGACTTCTAGGTGGGTATGGATTAGGACCATACCTGCCTATCCATTTAACGCCAAATTTATCATTTAGCCAATTACGTACACGGAGAGTGGAGTGTGAGGGACAGCCATCCTGCTTAAAATAAGTTCTTCTCCTTTCATCTAAAGGCATATCTGATAATGCTTCGTAGAAATAATTGTCGAGCATTTCCAAATATGCATTTTGGTTTAAATTTCCGGGGAAGAAATAAGGACCAATTATACCATGATATGAAACTGCACACCAGACGTTTGCCTTTTTCGAATACTGGCTTCTGTTATGTATACGGAAATTTGGATTGTTTGTAGACCAATATCTGCAATTTTGAGAGCTAACTACCCCATTCGTAGTAAAAGTGGACTCATCGGAAAAAATAATGTGCTTTGCGAAATTTCTATCTTCCAACAAATGCTGTCCAATCCATAAACAAAAGTCCAAGCGTTTGGAATCATCACCCGTTTCCAGGTTATGGGAAAATTTCGGTTTGTAAGGTTTAAAATTGTTCGACTTGAAAATCCTTTGTAAATGGCTTTTACTCAGTTCTAATTTTTGCGCAGAGAGATAACTTTGGGAAATTTTCAACGTCATTTAAAGTGACTACAGTAGCAGCATCATCTTCGTCATACTTTTTTTTTCTTTTTCCTTTTTTCCACCGTCCCTGTTTCTTGAAATCTCAAAACCACTCGTTTTACCGCAGAATGCTCAATATTAATATCTGGCCACCTTTGGCGACACACTTCGGCTACACCAGAATATGAGTATTGTTCGCCCAAACCATAACAGCGCACAATAAAAATCTTCTGTTCAAGAATTAACATTTTTTAATTATTCGTAACGCAATTTTTAAATGACACACAACCACAAAAAATAGGAGCTGTCAATTAAATAATACAGTCGTAGATTGCTTTCCATTGTTCCTCTCATGGCCGCATTGTCGCATTTTTAATATCATGTAGATACTGTGCTACCTATTGCCTAAATGTTTTCATCTAATTTTGATTTCAAATTTTGTATTTTGTGTTATTTTTTAAGTATAAACAACTTTTTGTTATAATGTTTTTCTGTTACATCAAGCATGAATGTACTTCACTCTTGAACCGTTTTCTTATATTCTTAATTTATGAACACCCTGTAGATCATAGCTCAAATTTATTTGCTGCAAAGTGGCTATTTCGACAAGCAAAACTTTTTATTAAGAATAACTTTTCTACGTAAAATAAAAAATAAAAAAAATTTTCCTCTGCGGGCAGTAATCGGGGGACACACTGTATATATAGGGTGCCGTTTAAAAAAATGAAGTTATCTGGAGACGAAGTTCTGGAAATGCGTTGAATCATTTCTAACAACCGGAAGTAGGTATTCATTTTCTGTTGATGTTATTGTCTATACCGGACTATACAGGCTGACATAGAAAAAAGTACATTGCATAGCGCCACACAATAGAGGACACTAAAATAAGAAAAAAAGTTCCTATGAACATGGGTCCGTAAGACCTTCGGTTAAAAGATACGGGGTGTTGAATTTTTTTTAAATTTATTTGCAAAAACAATGATTAATTAAAACAAAAAATTAAGTTTTTAGAAGATGTTCAAATTGTTGCCCTTGTACTTCAATACATTTTTCCATTCTTCTTCTTAACGATTGACGGCATCTTTGAAATATTCCTGGGTTATTACGAAATCTATCTGCCGATTCCATAATTCTTATCCACAATTGTTCTTCATTATGTATTTCTACAGCATAAACTTCATTTTTCATAAATCACCAAAATGAAAAATCGAGGGGATTAAGGTATCGGGACTACGAGCTGGCCCCCCTCGACCAATCCACATATTTCCAAATCTCCTGTCCAAATATTCCCTTGCCACTCGAGAAAAGTGAGCTGGCGCCCCATCATGCATGTAATACATTCTTCCAGTAATGGCCAATGGGACATCCTCTAATCATTCTCCAAGAAATTTCGATACAGTGCACCTGTCAATCGAAATGGGCCAATTAAATAATTATCAATTATACCTGCACACACATTAATTGAAAACCCATATCGGTGACTTCGAATTACAGTTTGATGAGGATTTTCATCACTCCAATGGTGCATGTTATGTAGGTTCAGTATACCATCACGACTAAAACCAGCTTCGTCAGTAAACAAAATTGATGAAATAATGTTTTGTCTTTGGTTTTGCAACCATTGGCAAAATTGTACACGAGGAACAAAGTCATGTTCCAATAGCGAATGAATTTTTTTGAAATGATATGGGCGAAGAAGTTGTTCTTTGAAAATTTGTCTAACTGATTCACGGTTAAGGTTTCGTACCGCTGAACTTGTTTTTCTGGTGCTTGTTCTTGGATTATTTTCTACCATTCGTAAAACAGCTTCTTCGTTTCGCACAGTCCGACGAGTTCTGGAAACCCCACTATTTAATTTTGGTTTTCTAAAACAGCCATCTTCTCTCAAACGCCTATGCCCATCAATAAATGTTCGAACATTAGGAACTTAGGGATAAAGGATATCTTTCTCGATAAATACGTTGAGCTTCGTAAGAACTTGATCTAGCTTCGCCGTAACACATAATCATGTCCCTGTATTCTTCAAAAGTGTAGTGAACCATTTTTGAAAGCAAATTTGAATAATCACCAATGAAAAACTTAATCACGAACACAAAATTCCTCAAACAACAAATACATCAGTTTGACAAGTGTCATTATGACACATTATTCAATTGTTATTTTTTGATTAATTATGGTGCATTGTCGGCTTTCAGATGCATTTGTACTGGAACCATAGATATTCAAAAAAAAACCCAAAAAAAAAAGAAATAAAATTTAACACCCCGTATCTTTTAACCGAAGGTCTTGCGGACCCATGTTCTTATTTTAGTGTCCTCTATTGTGTGGCACTATGCAATGTACATAGCTTATCCTAAATACAATTAATACTTTTGTTAAAACAGTTGTCGACACTAATGGAATAGAATTTATTAGACGTATACTGTACGAAACATTCACAGATTAAAATCTGTTATAATTATACTGAACAACGAGTGTTAACTATACTCGTACTCGTTGCGAAACGTTTATGCAATCGCAATAATTCATTCCGTTGCACTTCGTAGACGCTAACACCTACTATATACAGACATGTACGAAACCGTGAAATATCACACAAACCCGTAGCCTATGACTCTTTGCGTCGCGGCAACCACAAATCGACCTGCATCAATTAAACAATTATCCTGTCCTTACAAATCGTCTTTAATCATACATCTGCGGCCCCGTAAGTCATTCTAAAATATACATTTGCCCGTGATATCCAGCGCGGATGATGCTCGGTATCGTGGTAATTTCCTCCAAGCAAACGGTATATGTTCAATGATTTTAGGACAATACTCCATTCAATTTCATTTTTGATAAATTTATGGGTTGCCGCGGTTGCGGCTTGTTACGTTCAGCCGTTCGCCGTTCTCAGTTGTCGGTCGCTTTCGTATTGGCAGTTATTTTACGATTTTCAACGTTTAAAAGACGCGGTTGTATTTGTTCCTTGTCATCATATCAAAATATCAATTAATTACATCAGTATTTATTTAATCGGATTCCTGAACACGTTTTTTCGCGACTCGTAGCGCAGGGATACCACAACTAACTTGGCATTCGCATAAACATTTCCATCGGTTGGAAATAATTGCGTGTTTGAAAACATAAAATTTCGTTCATTAAAAAGCCCCGTGTACACGTGTAAATCGAGTTATAGATAAGGATTTCACGATCTCCGCTTTTAAGTGAGTTGTTGTAAGATAAGTTCTCGATGGAGAGATAGCGTTCGCTTTTTTAACCATCGCGTTTCGTTCTTCTCCTAACATTTCTTACAGTTTTTCTCTCTTTTTTTTTTTTTTTTTGTTTTGTCGTCCGGCTTCTGGATCGCAAGTGCTCTCTTACTCTGTTCAACGTAACACTATTGCGAATGAGGAACGGTAGCTCTCGCCGAGATGGAAGAAGAACAAGATTATCTCGATGACCAGATTAAAACGGTCACCGACTACTGGGATCTGTATCTTACTGTTTGCAACCTCATTAGGGGGCGTCACATTTGCATATAATAGCTCCTACCCGTCCATATATGTAAGTGCACCTAACAAACACCATGGTAGAGCAATGTAGTTCGCATATATATCACATATACGGGCGCATATTTGCAGTTGTAAATTTGCATGATTTAATTAAATAGTACCGATGTACACGATCGCTGTTCAATTGATGTCTTCATATGTTTATTAAGGTATGGGAATTATGTTTCGGTTTATTTCAGTTGAAATGTAAAAATTGTTGATATTTAAAAGAAAAATATATGGACAGTCTAACTTTAAATCAAGTGCGTATTCAAGTAAGTCTTGAATATATGACACTTTGTGTATATACTATGTCACAAAAGTATCTGTCGTGTAAAATTCATTTTAGAAAGTTTGTAAACTCGTGCCGATTTGAATTTTGTGTGAGTTTTAAAAATGGATAAACTCGAAGGGCCTGAAGATTGGGCGCAATGGAAATAGCATGTGTCAATGTTATTTCGGGCGTATGCACTTGAAGACATTGTCTACGGAACACGTGAGTGTCCTGAACTACAGGAAAACGCGACTGCAGAACAAAAGGGTGTGCGTCAACAGTGGTTCAAGGATGATGCGAAAGCAGCAAGTTTGTTAGCAGGTGCACTAGGAAAATCTGTTGCCGAGCTCGTGTTAACATGCGTTCACGCAAGTGAAATTTGGGACAAATTATGTGCGCGATTCGAACGTAGCAGTACGCGACGATTAAACATGTTGATCGAATCCTTTTTTCGTGTCCATAGTGACGACAAAGAAGATATCAGCACACATGTTGCGAAGTTGCAGAAGCTTTTCGTGGATTTAAACGACGAATTGAAAAAGCACAAGTCCGAAAGAATTTTGAATGGTAGAATTTTATCTACGCTCGGGAAAGAGTATGACAATTTTAAAGATTTGTGGGAGACAATTCCGTCGGCAAATCAAAGTGTGAATTTGTTGATTGAAAAATTATGCACGATTGAATTGCGTGACCAAAGCATGGTGGAATCAGCTGCGTTTGTTGTACGCGATGGTTTTAAGAAAAAGAATCAGCAAAATAAAAGTGACAATGGTGACAAATCGAAGAAAAATATTAAACGTGCAAAAGAGAAATTTCCCTGTCATAAATGCAAGCAGTTAGGTCAGGCAGCAGGGCAGCAGAGTGTCCTGTGAAAAAGAATCAGTACGAAAAGAAAACTGCTTTTTTGTCTTATGTTTTTGGTGCCTCAATCGATAACTATATTCAAGCCGACAAATGGTACTGCGACAGTGGAGCTACCAATCATTTCACTACGAATAAACAATATTTTGTATCGTATTCAAAGTTCGCTGTTCCTCAGAAGATTTCGCTTGGAAAACGAGGTGTAAGCATGCTAGCTCATGGAGAGGGAACTGTGGAAATTCGAGTGCGTTTGTCTGGAAAAATGCCGAATTACAAAATATTCTGAAGAATATTCCTGAAGAAAGTGCACATTTGTTCTCCGTGAAAGCAGCCGCACGAAAAGGTTTTTGTACAAAACTTGATGATAAAATTGTAAAAGTTAAAGACAAAGTCACAGGAAAAACGATGATGACTAGATATGTCAGCCGTGGTCTATACGTACTTGATATATGCGTTGTAAAACCTGCACAACCTATTCAAGTAAATTTGGTGACATCGTCGGACACACCACAAATTTATCACGAGAGATTTGGCCATCAACATAAACAACATATGAGAAGCGTCTTGAAGAAGATGAACATCAAGGTGGAAGGGTGCAAGGAAGAATTCTGCGATGGATGTGCATTGGGAAAAATGCATCGATTACCATTCAGGAATTGAGTGAATAGACCAACAGCTATTGGTGGGCAGATCCACGCCGATGTGAATGGACCCATGTCTACGATGTCTCTCGGAAAAGCGCGGTACTACGTGTGGTTCAAAGATGATTTCAGCAAGTTTCGCCGAGTTTTCTTTTTGAAGCAGAAAAGTGAGGTAGCACCGTCCTGAAACAGTTTTTGAATGAAGGCAAGACAAATGGCTATGTTATCAAACAATTCAGGTGCGATGGAGGAAAGGAGTTCGATAACATCCATGAAGAATTGCAGTCTCTAAATGAGAATAGTACTTGGGTATTAGTTAAACGTCCAAATGGTGCAACAAGTTTTGCAGAATCGATAGGTATTACGTCAAAAAATTGCAGACGACGGAAAAGTTCGTTTCAAGGGTCGACTGGTGGCCAAAGGATACGTACAAAAGCAAGGTATTGACTATGAGGAAACATTCAGCCCTGTTGCACGTTATGATACCATTCGAACTTTGGTAGCAGTAGTCGCTGCAGAAAAATTGAAGCTTGACCAATTTGATATCAAAACAGCCTTCTTGAATGGCGTGCTCGAAGAAGAAATATACATGGAACAACTGGAAGGTTTTGAAGATGGTACTGGCCGAGTATGTCTACTGAAGAAGAGTTTGTATGGCCTCAAACAAGCACCACGTTGCTGGAACAAACGTTTTGTAGACTTTATGAAGAAAACTGAATTTTAAAACAGTGATGCAGAAGCAACAGCAAATGTTTGTATGTCGCAATCTACGTTGATGATGGTTTGGTTGTGGGCAGTGACAAAACAGAAATTGAAGAATTTTTGGAAATGTTGCAGCTGGAATTTCATACAACTAGAGGGTCTCTCAACAATTTCTTGGGTATGAAGACGGGTCAATCCCAATGAATCAAGAGGACAATACAATGAAAATTCTAGAAAGATTTGGAATGGCTGAGTCGAATGGAGTCTCTACTCCAATTGGACGCGAAGAGAGTAACCTTGAGGACAAAATCACTGCGAAAATTCCTTATCGCGAAGCAGTAGGATGTCTACTGTACTTAACTACAGCCTCACGCCCAGACATTGCTTTTGCAGTGAACAAAGCAGCTCGAGCTATGGAAGATCCTACAGTTCAAGATTGGAATCGAGTGAAACGTATATTTAGATAGTCAAATTTGACATTTTCATTTGCTGATTAAATTTTCTGTTGTTACAGGATCTCTCAAAGAATATTTTTCTTTTGTCTCACCGACTATCTCCCACGTGTACACCCTCTACTCCCAATTTATTATTTTCAAATTATTGAACATTTAACTGTGAGGTATTAAAAGCAGTTGTATTCTGCACTCAGAAAAATAAGCCGATCAATTCTAAAGAGTTAAGTTTTTCAATCAAAAACCATAAAATATAAAAACAAAAGTTCCTAAAATCAAATATTTTACATATTAAATTAAAAGCGACTCTCAAAAAGTAGTTTTAAAAATTTCCTTTTTATTTAAAGTATCTGCTTTAAATGTTAATTTCGTTCAAGATAAAAATTCTGCTTTCAATGTAAAGTTGCATTGCACTGATAGTAAAAGCAAATATCATTTTAAACAAAGGCTTTGCTTGTTTGTTAAATCAAATGTTCATAATTTGTAATTAAATCGAAATCTCTATTTTTCGGTTTATAGTATTTGCTGTTGATTTGGATTTTGGATGTTAACAATGCAGTAAGCAGGAAGAAGTGGGAGACGGAGTATTGCTAAAAAATGCTGAAACGGCAAATGCATGACAGATGCAGATAGCTTGAGTTACAGTTTGAATAGTGTAGTGAAGTTTGTGATTGCGTTTTATGAACAAAAGGAATATGGTTAGTAATATATTCAATATCGAAATAGACACATTCTCCTCAAGAGACTTTCAACTGTTGTAAAGAATCTAATACTCCTATTGACGAAAACATTTGCAAAGAAGCAAAAACTTTCAATTCAAGTACACGCTTTTTTAATATAAAGTTGACTGATTTCAAAATAACAGCATCTAACTTCAAAATGAATGCAAACTATTCGAAATCGATGCTCTCGGATTAAAGTCTTTAAACTTAAACGTTTTAGTTGTTCTCTTTTAATTTAAGCTGCCTCTTTTTGTTCTGATTGCAAAATTTTTCTGGGTGGATATATTGACTCAAACCGACAACGAACATTGTTGTTTATTTGTAATGCAGAATCGCAGACAAATTGGACATTGAAAGAGAAATAAACCTTTTCTGTTTCTAAAATTTTGGATTCTAACGTGTGAGGGATCGTGAAACTAATTTTGGTACTAATTTTGTACAATCCGAAATTTAAAACTGAACTCTAATTAGGTATTGATCTGTCGTTGGACTCGTTTTGTACAATTCTCCCCTCCCAGTCATAGTTTTAGTGTTCAATCTAGACCTGTAATAAATCAACGGACAGTCAAACGGCGTTGAAGGCTATGAGTGCCTACACATACGAGAACAAAAAGGCAGATAAGCTTGCCAAAGAAGCAGCAAAAATGCCTTTCATTGGAACTTATCCTTGTTGTGGGCTGCAAAAGAGCCACGTAAAACAAGCAGTTAACAAGTGGAAGGCCTCCAACTGGCAGAATACGCCAGGACAAAAGCAGGCGAAGGTACTGTTATCAGGATCGCCGATGAACAGCACAGTCGTTGGCCTCGTTGCTATCTTTCAGCAAAGGGGACTGCTGGTACGGTTTCTAACAGGTCATGTGGAAGATCAAATCTGCCGTCTATGTCAAGAAGATCTAGAGACGGCAGAACACATTACAGGACAGATACTATTCCCACACTTCATCCGTGGCTTCCTATTTAAAACCTCCTCAGACCATCTTAAGTATCATAAAATTATCTCCTTATTTATCGTCTCAAACACTCGCTTGAAATCTAAAAAAATTGTGACCACCAGTAGTCCTTTGTCGATGTTCTATTTCCATTCTGTTATTGCCAACTGCGAAACTGTTTCACAACTGATTTTTTTTCTAAATCCAGACTGTTTCAGCGTTTTCTTCTTCACCTCTTCAGTTGATTGATTTGGCTTTCTTGTTATAATATCTTAATACTTCACTTTATCTTCTTTTTAATTCCTATCTTTTTCTCTTTCTTTTGAACTCCTGTGAATAGGCAGCACTGTATATATATATATATATATATCTGCATGATACCTATAATTGCCACGGTTCAATTTAAATGCCAATTGACGTCGGTATTTCGAGTAATTATTACTGGCGTGAGAATTGAAAACGCATCCAAAACCATCAAAACACATGAATGTCGACCACAGGTTGACCACGGATAATCAATTCTATATAAAGTGAAATCCTCGCGTACAAATTCCTGCCAAGCTTGAATCCGCTGCAGGGCTAGAGATATATACACTCAAATCACTTGTTGCTCATCATCACGACGTGCAGCCCAATGTATACGCCGTTGCATTTCTGTATTATTCGCGATTATCTCTATACATTCATCCTTTACTATCTTTTAATATATTTTTAAATATCGTTTATTTGTATTGCTCGATTTTATTGTGACGGATAATCGGCCGAACATATGGAAAGTGATAATATTTTTAGCGAGGAAAAATTAGGGAAGTTACTAGTGTAACGTTGGTTCATGGCAAGCTTTATCTCGTTTAGCTTTGATGTGTCTGTTTCGTCAATTTGTACGTGTTTGTTTTATGATTGATTGTGTAACATATCAGGGATGTACTACTAAACTTTCAACTAACAACTTGTGTAATAAATTAGTTATCTAGAAATTTAATAATGAACAAGCAATTAACTCTAGATTTGTGTACAATTTCCTGTTCTTTTTTTTTTGGACTTTATCCAACTCTGTTTCACTCAATTTGGGAAACGTTTCTCCTCAAAAGCAATAGGATTGTACCGTGAGCAATTAATGGAACATTTAACACATTTTCTTCTTCTATTACATGGTGATGATTTCCTCATAGGTTAGTACTTGAATTTGGAACAGTATTTGGCTGCTCCATAAACATAAATAAGCAAAATTTCGATCCACACCTTACGAAATTCCTCTAAAGACATACAAGAAATTGATTCTCTACCGACATGCCTTAACATTACACAACAATTCACACACTTTGGAATGACCCATTCGGGCTGGTGTTGGTGGAGTCCGAGGCATAGTCCTCGACTCCAAATTAACCTTCCAACATCACTTCTCAATGACCACCACTCGATTCTTGAAGGCGCGGTGGGCTCTGGCTCCCCTAATCTGCAATAAGAACTCTTTGAGCTTAAAGCTCAAAAATCATGACCTATGTTTCTCCGACCGATACTGACTTATGGCACCCTCACATGGTCCAGCGCCGCTAAAACGCAAGTTAAGAAACTCAACATTTTGTTCTGTACAAGCCAGTCAGGCAGCCTTATTGGCGCTGAGTTCTAACACCATCAGCTCCAAGTTAGTGTGGGAATGCCGAGATAAACTAAACAACCTGGGCAAAGAAAACAAAGTTGCATTGTGCTGGGTACCAAGACACACTGAAATCAGTGGCAATGAGAAAGCTAATCTATTAGCAAAGGAGGCCGCCACAACATCGTTTGTGGGACCGGAACCATTCTGTGGAATAGGGATGAGCACCTACAAGAAAGAACTTAAAGACAGGGACACTGAGGAGGAGACTGGCACAATCTTCCTGGTCTGAGACATTCCTTGGAGGTATTCCTTGGAAATTTCAACAAGCAGAAAGCAAAAACCATGCTAGAACTAAACAGGAACATATTACGCATTCTCACAGGTTTCCTTACAGGGCATTGTCACCTCGGGGAGCACATGAAGAGAATAGGTCTGAAACAGAATAGCGACTGCAGGTTCTACGGGGCGGAAGATGAAAGTCCGGAACACCTGATATCCAACTGCACAGAAATTGAAGAAATTCGCGCCAAGTATCTTGGCAAAGGCGTTATAGACGAGGAAGAAATACCCTCTCTGAAACCATCACATCTGTTACAGTTTATTAAAGCCCTCAGGCTGGATGGGGAGCTGTGACTGCGGGCAAAACCCAGCAGCTTACACCTCATGTAAGGGGGCACAATAGACCCACGGTCGCGGTGCAACATCACCCTTATATCTAAATCTAAATCTGTACAAGTTGAACGCAAGAACGTGATTGCCGTGGCAAGACCGAAAGCCACCTCTAAGAAAATTGAAGGATTAGGGACTTTAAGTCCAGCCTTAGAGCACAGGCAGACTTTAGGACAGTTTCAAATTGTATTCTTTCAATTTTAGTCGATCATTTCTTCATGTTGTTATCTGAATAGATCTGTACAAAAGTCTTAAGAATTTGGGGTCCAACATTGATTCTATACTAACACGCCTTAATTCCAGCTAAGACCATTTGAAGCGTCCAATATAATAACAAGTCAAATCCATTATAGTAAAATTTCCAGGAGAGCAAAAGAACTCTTTCTGCAATAAGTGTTGCTTGTAAAATTATCAAAATTACACTGTTGGTAGGACTTGGCCCAGTAGCTAGGTATTACATTATATCTAGAGGATTACACTTTTTATATGTACAAAAAAAACTGTTGGACTTGGCTTGTTATTGCATAGTATTTGCAAATGAGAATTTGCATATTCATAACAACAGAACTCTCAAAAAAATATTTAATATTTTATACTTCGCTGTCACTGTCAAATTCAGAAGGAGAGCTTTTTGCTAACGACATCACATGCTCATATTTTTTCTCTTTCAACAAGAAGCGTCCCTTGTGTAGTATATTTTTGACATTTGGTACAGATCGTGGCTTGGAAGATTGGAACTTTCGCTGCACTGAAGTACTATTTCGGTTTCAGTCTTCATATTATAGTGAAGTCGATTAAGTCTTATTTTTTTGAGATGGATTTTTTACAAAAAAAAAGGTTGGAAATAATCTTTAAAATTTAAAAACACATATATTTTATCATATTTGCATTTTTGCTGTTCTATGGCTACAAAGCTACGGTCACAGGGCAGAAACGAGTGACCTGGCTCCGGATACCTGTGAAGAATCACTTTTAAAATGTCCTAGATTTACAAGAGCGTAAAAAAACTGAACCAACAGTTGTTTGTAAAAATATAGATGTCAAATATCCGGATGGAAAAGTATATTACAAACTTCATTTTGTCCTCTTCCTTCTATAGTTTCATCGTATACATAAAAAAAAGCTCTTTCCTGTGCTTTCAACATGTATACACACATTATATAACCACAGTTGTATTTTATAGTCAAACGTCAGCATGGACACGTGGATTGTTTTTGATTAAATTCATTGCTTCCTTTATTTTTTTTGTGTAAAATGTTTTGACCTTTCTAAGATGCAAAGATTTATCCTGTTCTAGCTGATTCTTCTGTTCGTCAGACTCAGCGAAATTAATTTTATTCATTATGTTATCGCATGTCTGCTAAGTGTCAGATTTGGACTTATCAAAGGAAAGCTTAAAATTTTCTGAAAAGAATTTCCTATAGTACCTATTCGTATTTTTTTTTTTTTTTAATAATAATAATAATAATTAACGGGTCGATGGCCGCAGTGGTTAGGCGGCTGACTATTGTTGTGAGAGAACGATAGGTGCCGGGGTTCAATTCTCTGGAGGGACGGTGACATTTTTTCAGAGAGTTTAATCCCGGATCGACTTGCCATTCGCTGTTGGGAGCAAAGTGATTAACAGCGCGGCATCATAAAAGGCGATATGATGCTGTCACAAAGCCATTTAAACACAACTTACACACTAAAACTACACCGCAAGAGTTGCAGTGATAGCCAGACAAGTAATACAGCTTACGGAGTCACTGCAACTAAGCACCCACCACACATTAAAAAAAAAATAATAATAATAATAATAATAATAATAATTTTAATAATAATAATAATAATATTTGTTTATTATTAAAACATCCCATTTACAAAAATTTTACATAGGTGCCTTAATTATAGATAACAGAGGATGTTATAACAAAGGGTTACATTCAGTTCTTTCGATTGAAAGTAACTGTTTTTCAATGCAATCGAGTACATTATAAAAAAAAGCAACAGTCGCACGCAGAATGTCAAAAAGAAACTATAAAGGACTATTAAATTGTTGGAACAGAGGGTACATCAGTAGAGAAAGAATACAATGTTAATATGTATCAGGCGCTAAGACTAAATTATCGAGCTCAGAATCATGTCACGCGCAAGTCGCTTAAATGAATATAAGGTAAGACCAGACAGAGACACGGGAAACACTTTATAGAACCGAGCAATATTAAAAGAAAATGACCGCTCAAACATGGCTGTGCGGTGAAAGGGGGGAGTAATAAGGTGCGGGCGGCGAATGTTAATGTTGTGGACATCACTTCTAAAAGTTAATCTAAGATAGAGATATGGCGGGGATTTCTCAGTGAGAATGTTGAAAAAGAAAGCTAGGAGATGTAGGTGACGACGATTTTTCATGTTAAGCCAACCAAGGTCACCAAGTTTGTGAGGCACATGAGGCCAAAAATAAATTTAATAGAAGCATTTTGAACCTTTTGTATTCTTTGTGAGGTGACAGCATCGAGACATGTACCATAGACCACATCACAATGATTAAAATGAGATAAAACCAAACTATCACAAAGAAGACGTCTATTCGAAACAGATAAAAATTTTCTGTGCGTATACAGGTGTTTTAAATTACTATAACTTTTGCGAATGCACTGGGAAATATGATTTTTAAACCTGAGATGAGAATCCATGTGTAGACCAAGATTTCTGGCAGTTTTATCGATGGGTATGCGTTTATTATTCACAAAAATAGATAGCCTAGAAGACGCAAATTCAATATCAGTCCTTCTCCCAAATACCAGAGCAGATGATTTATTTGCATTAATATTCAGACAGTGCTGCTCAGCAAATCGAACAATGCGGGCAAGATCAGAGTTAATGCGATTATTTGCAGTAATTATTTCAGAGCGATCGAAAGATAGATAAATTTGCGTGTCATCCGCATAACAATGATACGAACAGTGTTCCAAACAGTCCTGGAGTTTGGAAGTATATAGAGTATATAGAAGGGGACCCAGAACGGATCCTTGTGGAACACCACTGCCAACCAGAAGAGAGTTAGAAGTATACCCAGAAAGCTCAACCTCTTGACTGCGATACGATAAATAATCTCTAATAAGCAACAAAGCATCACAAGAAAACCCAATGGACTCAAGAACAAGCAAGAGTATCTCATGATTCACTGTGTCGAATGCACGCGAAAAATGTAGAAGTATAAGACAAGTAATCTTCCCTTGATCAATTGCATAGAAGATATCATCGCAAACAGCTGCCAGCGCAGAAGCGCAACTGTGCTTAGGACGAAAGCCGGACTGATGAGCAGGTAAGGCTTGGATTGAGTCAACGTAACGACGAATCTGGCCTTCAAGTAATTTTTCAAAAACTTTAGAGACAGCACACAAAATATTGATTGGACGCAGATCGGCAAGTGTTTCAGGCTGATTCCTCTTAGGAAGCGGAACAATCCGGGATTTCTTCCATGCAGAAGGAAAATGACTAACACCAATGCACGCATTAAAAATGTGTGTAAGGAAAGGCAATACCTGAGGACAGCAGAGTTTAATATTATCGACACTGATCCCATCACATCCAACGGATTTGGAAGTCATTCTGTTAATGACCTAGAAAACATCGTCCTCGGATACTAGATGGAAGAAGAAGCCATCATTTTCGCTGGAAATATCACGACTGGCACGGTTATAAAGGTTGGAAATATGAGGATCCACGTCCAAGGCAGCAGAAGAAGATGAAGCAAAGAAAGTGTTGAGTTCATCGACATTTGAGAGATTTGGTGGCAGAACACTGTTATTACGAGTCGGTAAAACATGGAGATCCCTCATCTTGGACCACAAAGATTTAGGGGAACCAGTAGTAAGACAGTGGTCAAGATAGGCCTTCTTCTCCCGTTTTATAGCACTAGTGGTCAAGTTTCTAAGCTGTTTGTAATACGCAAAGTGTTCGGCTTTACGGGTAGATTTGAATTTGGAAAAAGCTGTATCCCGGAATCTCTGCATCAATTTAATAGTGTCCGTCACCCAGGGCTTGCGGGGACCTTTAATCGTGCACATCTTACGTGGAGCGTGCTTGTCAAGAAGAGTGTGAAAGATATCATTGAAGATGGAAACCTTGCAGTCTATATCATCAACATCAAAAATTAGACAGAATGGAGCATTAACTAGGTCAGCATTAAATCTGTCGTAATTAAAGTATTTAAAATCGCGGAACGTCTTGGGAAAAGCATCGAATCGAGACACAGGAACGCCAATAGGTTGACGTGCTCTCTTTCGTTTATATCTATGTAGACACATACTTAGGTTATGTGCTTTCATATTTTTGTGTCGGTATCTTTAGATATTCTTGTTGCTCTGTGGAGGTGTGCAATTGTTATCAATCTACTTTCTGGTACTTTTGTAAACGTTAAAGGCGGCTTTTTGTGCTTCTAAGATCATAATCTTCATCACTACTTGTGTTAGTACCTTCAAAAGGTTCATCGAGATCACTTTCATACTCAGATAACATGATTCACGATTAAGCTTCGATTAAATGCCAAAGACATAAACTGTATTAAAATACCATGCAAGAAGCGGCCATGTCCAGGACTTGGTCGATTATTGCACAACCTAACATCATAGGCATGGACTTGGCTTGTTCTTGCATTAGATTCGTTTAAAGTATTCGGTTCTCTTCGATTTATCTGTCAAGTTTTGTTAAGTTAATAACATTGAAGTATTTTTTTTTAAATTTATTGTCTGTGGAGGGTTCTAAGTTTACTGTGTTGAAATCTTCAGGATGTTGTTGCATAGATAATCATGCTGTCACTGCGATAGTGTTTAGAAACCTTCTGAAGAAGATGACGGCATGATTAGCATAGTTACTTCATTATTGTGGCCGTCTGCAAAGTTTTTTACAACCTTTCCTTTATTGAGATCGAAAATGGTAATAATCAAGGATGATTCCCAAATGTGTCAACATGATCAATTTTTTATTGTTGCATGTATTGTTGCCTGAATCCAATCCTGGTTAGATTCGAAAAAGTAAAAAACGAGGTGAATACATCACCGAATAATATCGAGTTCCATTTATTAATTACACTAATGTATTTACCACACACACACACACACACATAGATACACGATCGAATTGGAGAGGAACAATTGTCCGGAGATAACGAACCGAATGTTTTCTCGTATGGAAATCAATTGCGAAAGCACGACATAAAAATATCTATTGCGCGAAACAAGTGGATATGTGCGAAACGTTGTACGTACACATATATGTACATACGAGAGAGAGAGAGAAGTAGAAGACGAAAAAAAAAATTAGATGAAAACCGCATACATACGTGAATAAACAAAAGGGAATCAATACGCGGAGACCGAAGGCTCACTCTGATAGATAATAAATGATTGGTCAACAGATAGTGCGTGGTTCGAGAGAGGCATCTGTCGGCTCGTCCCGTCCATTCCATTAGCATCAAACTGCTTTTAATGTTAAATATATAATGTACTGTACAATATAAAATTGAGTATTGACAGTGTTGTTCTTCCTTATCTCATTCGTATGTTACATACGTCCAGTCGTACTACGTGCTGCACAGCGAAAGCAAAAGCGGCTCGTGCTGATTTAATGCTCGCTATGCGGACACCATACTACACTAATGCAGCAAATAAATAAATGGGAATGCGGGAATTGTGTTACGGGCTTTTAAAAAGATAGATAGGTACACCACCGACATAGACTATATATACTGCGCGCACGAGAGCTTTCGCAAGTGGACGTATAAAATACAAAAGGACACAATCGTAAAATATAGAATTCTATACTTATTCTTTTTTTAATGTAATTTGTGTCGTTGTTTCGTCACTTCGAGTTGAATTTTTCTAAACATGCATAAGAAACAGTTAAATAAAATCCAACTTAAACAAATCATTTTTTCCTTAAATATACGGTACGTACGAGGGAGCGTTTTTATATTCGCGGAATGAGCGGGTTGTAGGGGGGTGATTAGGGATTGCTCAAATTCAAGTTCAATTTATTTATTTTTATTTGGCCTCTGTCATTTTCCATGTTATTTTGAAGTACCTTTCAATAGGTTAACAAGTTAATTTAATCAAAATAGTTTCATTTTAATTTGTCAAACTCTGAAATCTGAAAGCCTATTGTACAATGCACAGTGTCTAAATTAGTTAGAAAATTTAGAACAACTGGAAATGTAAAAGATATTCCAAGATCTGGACGTCCAAAATCAGCCACAAATCAACATCAAGCTCTTGATGTATTACTTAGTGTTATGGATAATCCAATTATGTCAACCAACTTGCTTTTGATAGTGATATTAGTAAATCGTCGGTAGTTCGAATATTATTGGGTACCACATAATAGGTCCATACTTTATAGATGGAAATTTGACAGCAGATAGATACCTAAACCTATTGCGTGATCACATTGTACCTGACATTGCACATTTATTTCCGGATGAAGATCGACAAGGAATGCCAAACCACAATGTTTGGTTTCAGCAAGACGGCACCCCATCACATTATGGAGTTGATGTTCGCCTGTTTTTGAATAATGTCTTTCGAGGTCGTTGGATTGGACGTCGAGGATCTATTGAATGGCGTGCTAGGTCGCCCTCTCTGGAGTCATTTAAAAAATACAATTTTCAAAGATAAACAAAAAAATTTAAAGACAAAAGGGGAATAAAAATCAGAAAAAAATTAATACATTTCCATGGAAACACGTTGTACGAGTAGTCTAAGGACATGGAGAATAATTAGTAAAAAAAAACTTTTGTTAAAGACATTTTGTTATAAAGTTCATATTTACAGAAATAAACTGCCTATTCCATACTTTTGACTAACCCTGTATTATTTCAAAGTCCCCCAAACTTCTCCTACCTCCCTCCACTGTTTTTTTTGTTGATTTAAAAATTGAATTTTTGAGAATTTTTCCAGTTCATTCTAGATTAATTTTTTATTTTGTTTAACCGTTTGTTCTTCTACTTTTCATACTTTATAAAAAAAACTTGAAACAAAATTTCCCCGCCCTTTCGCTCCCGCCCTCCCTACTTTTCTTTTGTTCTCTTTTTTACCTTTTCTATTTTGTACCTATCACGAAATCGATTGACTAAAATAAAATTTCGTTGCCACCTCCTCCACCGTCTCCCGTCTTCGTCCTGTTTAAAAAATTAATCTCTTAGGAACAGTTCAGATCATTCTAGGTTTGTTTTATACTGTTTCAAATTTTTCAGAGTTGTTTCCAATTATGATAAACTTATTTTATACTATTTCCCCCTTTTCTGTTGTGTCTTTTTTTTTAATCAAATCTTTGAGAATTGTTCCAGGTTATTCTAGGTCTCTTTCATTGTATTTGAAAGGGGGAGTGAGGGGAGAGGTGGTGGACATTCTAGATTCTTTTTTGTACTATTTCGAAGTGCAAAGACCAACCTTCAAAAATTCAATTAAAAATATGGGACAGAAGCAATGTCCCATGTTTTTAATAGGAGTAGGTCAGCAAAATTTTGCTTTGTCACCTACTTCGCAAAATATACCAACTAGAAGGGTGACATTTTTCTTTCAAAATCGTGGCTGTGTCCTAGCCACGTTTTATTTACAGAGAAGGATGCTTTAATTTAAATTTTTGAAATGCTATAAATTGTTTTTCTTCATGTTTAGAATTAAGATGATGATTCATGATGAAAAACGGCGATTGCATTGTGTTAGTAGTATAGTAGTAGTGGATTATGGTCTGTTTAATAATTATTTTTATGATTAAGTAGAGAGTGGAACGCTTTAAACTACACTTTAGATAACTAACTAAAGATATAATTTTGCTTTTACCTCGTTCCCACTCAAGTTCGTTCTTCTATTTTGGATACCTATTTTGTAAGATAAAGAGAAGGACGAAAGGAAGACGAAGAAAGAGAAAAACGAAAATACGTTGCCTCTTCGTCCTCTCGTTTTCTTTTGTTTTTCTTTTAATCGAAACTTTGGGAATTTATTTTTTTTACTTTGCATATATCACGAAATGGATTGATCAAAATAAAATTTCGTTGCTCCTTTCCCCACCTTCTCCCACTTTCTTCCTGTTTAGAAAATTGATTTTCTAAGGGCTGTTCCAGATCATTCTAGGTTTCTTTTATATTATTTCAAGCGTTTGGAAGTTGTTTCCAATCTTTGTGAATTGTTCTTACTCATTCTAAGTCTCTTTTAAGCAATAGTACGAAACCCAATCTTTCATATCAATCACCAGGAATTCCTACGACAAATCCTTCAACATTTTCTTGAATTGGGATGAGTGGAAAAATGGTGAAGGGAGAAAACCGCACATCCAAAACTGGTACACAGATGGGTCAATGCCTTAAAGGCTGTTAGATCTTATTACATAGCATCCAAACTAGTATTTGAATGCCTGCAGAACCTAACTGTTTTGGCCAGAAACGACAAGGTCACCTTGGTGTGGGTGACAGGGCGGGAAATGAAACTGCAGATCAGCTAGCGAGGGAAGGTTCCCAAATGAAATTTACTGGACTGGAGGTATTACAACAACGTCAATTAAATTGGAACCACGTAGCTGGACAAAGGCGCAGCAAAAGAATTATGGAACGACCGTCACAACGATTAACTGGATACCTAGGTGCTTTGCAACATGAAACTGCAGTAAAAGCAATAGTAAAAAACGAAATAAATTTTTGTGAGGTTTTTCATGATTTACACAACAATAATAATAAGTTAATTTGGTTTAAATTTATAATTATAGTTTATTATATCTAAATTTGTTATAGCTGAGAGTGGAGAAAGTTTTTTTGATTATGATAAGGAAATGGAAATCGCAGAAAGTAACAAAAACATAGCTAATTTAGGGCAGTAACATGCCTATTAACAGGACCTGTCTGTCTAAGAGGTCACCTGCACAAGATGGGGAACCTCTATGCAGACTCTGTAGTGAGCAAGAGGAAACAACCTTTCATATCATCTTCGAATGCGTAGCACTACGTCAACTTAGGGTTGCTATTTAAAGCGCGTTTGATTTATCAGTGGAGAGAGATTTTGCAAACAAAACAGGTTTAGAAGCCTTAATTGTTTTATTGATCTACAAGAATTGAACCGCAAAGTTAGGGATAATTAGAGACTGCCCTCCTTTGATAGCAATTAAATCAAATCAAATCAAGTCTTTTTCATTGTAGGTATTTTTATCCTTCTCCTCTAGTGACTCAGTTGAATATTTCACGAAATAATCTGAAATGTGTTTTTGCTAATCGAATTTTTGAAAGTTGTTGTATTTCTTTTGATAATGGAACATTTGAGAGCTGTCATTGGTGATCGGTTATTCTTGGGATTCTAGAAGGCTGAAGTTTTGGGGTCTTTCTTCTTTTGGTTCATTTAAACAGATGATAAAATTCAACTATTCCTTCCTCGAAATGTGCCTCTAAAATAAAACGAAACTTCTATTTCCGGTAGTGTTAAGCCGCGATTGGCATTTCGAATTTTGTTTATCATATCTTACCTTGTCGTAGGTGAATTTATAAATAAAAATAGACAATTCAAGTCGGGTAATATTGTCAAGCAGGTAAAGAGGTTCTCTCTTCCTAGCTATTAGTGTCGCCGAAAACTAATTGAAAAATGTGATGGACAGCCGTCGAAGTTGAAGGAACATAATTTTGCCTTGAACAGATTAGCTTCTTCGTTACCTCTGATTCCAATATGTCCTGGTATTCACCATAATGCAACTCTGTTTTTCTTGCCTAATTTGTTTAATCTGGTAAGACATGTCTGCTTGACTATCGGAGAAAATTGCAATGTTTTTGCTTCCGATAGTTGCTCGCTGTGATAGGTTCAGTTGAGCATATCTTTCAATAGCTGATAATATAGATCATGTTCTATATCATTAATGCTATTGAACTATCACAATCGTGAGCCTCGAATTTAGTCCAGCCTGTACACATACATAATATTATGTAGCCCTTGATTTTAATTGGTAAATAATAAATTTATCTAATAAGAAAATTCATCGTAATTGTTATCTCCAACAACGTAACATGCAATTAATTGTTCGTTTATTTCTATCCTTGACACACTATACATCATTCCCATTTCAACTACCTTAACATTATTCATACATATGTACATGTGTACGAAAGCAATAAATCTGCCTTACGTGAAGCAATTTAATACGCGAATTTACATTTTGTTCTCTTCCTTAGATTTTAAATTTAAATTAAATTTTTAATACACTAACACAGGAGAATATCTATATTAATATAAATGTTATCTAAATTATCTGTAAAACACGATTTACTAAAGCACTCACAGGTAAAAGAAACGAGACGAACGATTTTTTGAGTCTGTATCGATATCAATCAGTCCGGTGATAATTACGTGGATATATAGGTGCAGATGTATTATATTGTATTATGTTATATTTTTATATGTAAATGGGAACATCTGTTTTATAATGGCCGGTTGATTACGTCGTTGAATTATGAAGTATCACCTAAATTGGGTTCAATTAATTGATCATGCTCACGGGTCGTTGTTATCGTTAACATATTCGCATATTTTAAACATAACAACTACTACTTATAACGGACAATTTACTACATACTTACCGGTAGACGTATAAATCTAGTTTTAAACATTTGAAAGAATAAAAATTTATCTTTTAATTAAAAATGCTATAATTTCGGATAATTTAATCGGGCTCCTCCATTTATTTGCTAGTCATTTTTTTTACGATGATGTGCGGACAGCTGCGGCAATCAATCGAAGAAGAGCGTTATGCGTTGTTAAGAAACTCAATTCCGAATGGTTAGAAAGAAAAGAGATGGCCGCTCTACGTGGAAGAGAACACCCGACACGAATCCTTCAAACTAATTTAAAACACAATAAAGATAGGTGATGGTCTTGGGACAAGATCAATTTCGATGAGGATTATTATTATTTTTTAAAAACCCCTAGGTCCCCCAATCAATCCGTGCGCGCACCGTATTATTATGTATGTGGCCTTCCGAAATTGCCTTTTACCAAACCGTATAAAATCAAATACGTATAATGGGGGCCGGGGCGAAATTAAATGTGTTGGGGAATAATAGCAGCAAACAATAACCGTATACAACAGCAACAAAACATTAAAATGTGCAGACGAATTAGGAATTAATTTCGACCGATTATGGTATACAGACCGATTCGTCTTCAATGTTATCTCCCGTTAAGTTTAGAAGTTTAAAATTGTCGTGTCTGTGTGGGGCGATTCAACTATAATAATCGCGCTTTAATTTGGTGTAATTTTACGCGATTTATAAAACGGTAATGTAAACGTCGCGAATACCTTTGAAATGGACGTGCAAAGCCAATTATACTCTTTTAAAATTGTACATCCAATAGTTATACCGCCAATAGCTTAATAATAACGAACTATTAACTACAGAAGAACTGAACGAACTATTCATCAATATTTCACCCATCAGATTGACGTGTCTGTCATCATGACATTCATAGATGACACATGGAAACAGCAAGCAACCGGACTATATTACAAATTGATAATTTCCTGAAGGAATCAAGATATGGAAACATATCAAGTCAGCCTGCTAAAAGCAAGAAACGATTGGGCTTGGAATGATGATCGGTCCGGAAATATTAGGAGAAACAATAACTCAAATTATGACATCTGCACTGACGAACGCGATGGAAGATGATAGACAGAGGAACATACTTAACAAAAACTTTGCTTCTACCATCCACGATTTCGACCTCGTCTTAAATCCTGCCACGCTTTCTATATCTCTTACTTCCTAGAGACAAGGTGGGTATATTTTACTAAAGACGATGATCTATACCTTGCAAGAGAGGTAATTGGAGGACAGAATTCTTACGAAATGCCAGATAGATGGACTAAAACCGCATTCCAATGAAATCGTCAGTGTGCTCATGATTTCGTTGAATTCCTATCTTTCAGGATGAGCATTTATTTTATTTTGAAAATAAGGTCGCAATAGTTAGGTTAGGTTAGGTTAGGAGTGGGGTGGCATGCGGGCCTGTTTCACCGCGACCTTTACAGGTCTATTGTGATCCCCTTTACCTTAGAGAACGCTCTCTAGTTTCGCCTTCTTAATCAGACTTATCATTTTTGAGAGCGGCTCTTTTGTGTAGCCGCTGGCTGTGGAGTTCTCTACCCCCATTACTATAAACCTTGTCCTCGCTAGGCCGTCACAGTGGCACAGAACATGAACTGGGGTTTCTTCTTCCTCTTGACAGAATCTGCAGAGAGCATTTTCTGCCAGGCCTATGTTAAACATATGCCTATTCAGTCTGCAATGACCGGTCATCAGACTTACTATCATTTTGACAGTCTTCCTGCCTTTACTCAGTAGGTCTTCAGTAAACTTAGGCCTCTGTTCCCTTAGGAACTCCTTAGCCTGTCTTTGTCCTTGCGATCTTTCCCACCATTCCTTGGACTTGTTTTGTGACCATTCCTAGATGGACCTCTTAATTTGTGATTTGGTAATGCCGAAGGAAGGGGCTGCTCCTATGAAAGTCCTTGACGAGCCTCGTCTGGCCAGCTCATCGGCCGCCTCGTTTCCCTTCACTCCCGTATGGCTGGGTACCCAGGCCAAAGTAATTTTCCTTAGGGTGCCCACCTCATTTAGGGCTCTTACGCAGTCCCAAACCAGTTTTGAGTCAGCACTTGCGGAACTAATCGCTTTAAGGGCTGCTTAGCTATCAGAGTAAATAGCGACGCTTTCTCCTGGTTCGGCCCAACTGTCTACTTCTCTGACACAGGTGGCAATAATAGTTGTCTCAAACCATAGGCTTGGTCTCCATATACATATAACAAAATGCTGATTTTCATTTGGAAAAACAGTATCTTGTTCTAGTTCAGCATATACATATATTTGACTCTCGAAATATGTCGTCTTCCAGGATGTGCACTTTTTAAACTTATTACAATGCCATCGAGACAACTTATTGATCGCTGTTTAACACAGTGTGCCCTGAATAATAGTCTTCTAGATTAATTGATGACCTCCCATCAATAAAACCCCAACAATTCAACATTGGTGACCTTTTATTTGTTATATCCTGAAAATATCTCAGTAAACTGCCTCCTTGACTTCATCATCGGCAGTAAATTTTTTACCCCGCAGCTCTTTTTTCATTTTCGGAAACAGGTAATAATCACTCGGGGCCAGGTCTGGGCTGTAGGGTGCGTGATTCACAATTTCGAAGCCCACCTAATGCAGGGCAGCTAACGCAACGCGGCTCTTGTGGACGGGCGCGTTGTCGTGCAAAAGCAGCACACCTTTCGTCAATTTTCCCCGTCTTTTCTCTTTAATGGCTTCTTTTAGTCGCTCTAATATTGAAGCGTAATATTCTCCGGTTATAGAAACATCTTTATCTTTATAATCAATCAACAATATTCCTTCCGAGTCCCAAAATACCGTTGCCATGAGTTTCCCAGCTGATTGTGACACTTTAAATTTCTTGGGAGGTGCTGTGCCCTTTTTATGCCACTGCATGGAGTCTTGTTTGGACTCAGGTTCATAATGATGAACCCAAGTTTCGTCTCCAGTAACAATTCGACTCAATACACTATCCTTGTCTTCATTGCAGGAGTCCAAAAATGCATGCGAACACTCTACGCGCTGTTGTTACTTGGTTGGTTACTTGATTTGTGTTACTTGGTTGACGATAGCTCAAAGACTAACTGTCTAATAACAATGAAACTTCGTTTTTAAACTAATTATGAGTCGCTGCACAGGCCACGCCCCCAATGGTCCTAATCACCTCCATACATCCCGCTTATTCCGCGAATATAAAAACGCTCCCTCGTATATACACTAAAGGAAATAAAAATAAAGGCATGGAATATAATGCTTGTATATTCCGATTGCAGTAGGCTGGTGATAAGTCTATGACGTTTTCACAGCACTCATGACTAATAAAAAGATTTACGATCGTGTCTCAACACGTTTGAACTTTGTAGTGCATTGCGTTTTTGATAGTAGCAAATTGCGTACCTTACGACATACTTCCGTGTCGTAATAAAGGCAGTCCCTGAAGAAGTAATAAAAGACAATTATTTAAATTAATTGTTGTACATATCACATAAATATATCTAAAGGTATGTATATATTTTTAGTTTTTCATTAAAAGTTTGCTATAATTTGCTTTAATTTCCTTTAGTTTAAAATGCCTCGAAGAAAAATGTTGTCTAATGAGGAAAAAATCAAAATCAAGACTTATAAAGAATTTGGACTGTCAAACCGTAATATTGCAATGAAATTACGTCGTAGTGCTTCAGTAGTTGATAATTACATTAAATTGGGTGAAAATTATGGCAAAAATGGTAACAGAGGCTTAAAATCAAAATTGACCGAGCGCCAAAAACGAGCAATTGTATGCGAAGCTAAGAAAGGAAACGTGTTTTCTTCACAAACAAAGGCTAATCTGAACTTAAATGTAACAGCACGACGTATTAGGCAAAAATTCAAAAAACGACTTAAAAAGCCGCCTTTAACAGCATTACATAAACAAATGCGTTTAAATTTTGCGGAAAAGCATATGTCATGGAGTTTGCAGTGGAATAATGTATTATTCACGGATGAAAAAAAGTTTAATTTAGATGGGCCGGATGGATACCAATTCTACTGGCATGATCTAAGGAAACAAGAGGAAGTGCGAATGAGCCGCAATTTTGGTCGAGGAAGTGTAATGATATGGGCAGGATTTGGCGCAAACGGCAAAACAAGATTAGCTTGGGTGCCACCCAGAATGAATGCTAAAGTATATATTGAGTTACTGGACGAAGTTATTGAAGAAGCGGAGGAAATATGCGGAGAAAACTTGATTTTGCAGCAAGACAACGCAGCAGCTCATTCGGCTAGGATAGTAAAAGAGTATTTTGCTGGCAAAAATATACCACTAATGGAATAGCCTGCCAGAAGTCCGGATCTAAACCCCATAGAAAATCTATGCATCTATGAAAATGTATCCCTTGATCAACGACAAACATTAGTGAAGAGTATGCCCAAGCGACTTTTTCAAGTTATTTTAAATCAAGGAGGTTCAACAAAATATTAAGTTCTAGTAAAATAAAGTTTTTTTAGCATTAATCCAGTATTTTAGAAGTGCCTTTATTTTTACTTCCACTCAAATCTTGCTGCTTCCTATAGTTCTCCCGTTATATAAAAGTAAATAATAAATAATTACTGATAATGTAGTTGGTAGTTACCTGTAGATACTGTTACTAGCCGACAAAACGCAATTTTGATAAATACTTTACAGCTACATTAAAATTACTCAATGCCTTTATTATTATTTCCTTCACTGTACCTATAATTTTTCCTTTTTTCCTTATTCTTAAATGTCCTCTTCTTCATCAATGGGCAGAGTACGTCTGATGGTGAACTTTTGTGGGGGCCCGTCTAGGTCAAACTCGACGAGTCTACTCAGCAGAATATCCAATCTTCCAATCTTCGTTGCGATGCAAATCAGAAGAAGTAATGGAGGAAGACAGTCTTTTTTTTCTATAACAGGAGTTTACACTAGAGATCACCAATAATTATCCAGAAAAAGGTAGTTAGCATTTTCTGGCCGTATTAGGCTTGGAACCACAAACCAAGCAAATTTGTTCTTGCAACTATTTGACTCACGCCCTATCGTCTTGCTGGGGAGTTAGAGATGGAATTACCCATTTGAGTTATTTTTACTATAAAATTCTATTTTCATAGTGTACAATGGCAGACAAAAGTTAATTTAACAACTCTATTATTGTTTATGTTAGTCAATCTAACACGTTCAATTATCACATTTGCGTAGTATTATACTTCTCATATCATGTAGCAATATTTATATATACATATATGTACATATAAATATAAATAACGAATCTAACATGAATACATTACACTCCTGAGGTTGTACCAACTCCAACCGACATCCAATTTCATTGTTACATACCCGCAAAATGTATTTTAATTACACGCGTACCTACACGTCCAAACGTTAACATACACGTATTCTTTTATTGTTCGGACTAGATAAACTAAACGTAACCATAAATACGAAGGAGTCGGGCTCTCTATAGCAGTATCGGTAGCGAAAATAACGACACAAGTTGTAGCCGATGGCATCTGAAACAGTAGACACTCTCTCGTTTAGTTGTCCACCTACACTTACACACAACAACTTATTTTAAATACGATTTCCATACACACTTGGTAAGCGCAGGAGGCATTAATTGGCGCGGATTTGTTTCTTTGGGAACCGGCATTATTAGAATATTTAAGCTAATTGCTATCTATATAGAGATGTAAGATATGACGAGAATTAATTTCGAAATTCACCTCTAATTATGATTGAGTAAAAATGTTCACATATTAGACTTTTTATGGATTTATTTATGCATATGTTTGTTTATAATGTATGCATACACAAATGCAATTTAAATCTTTTTTTTTTATATTGTAATTAAAATATGTTAATTTATCGAGTATAATGCGTTTTAAATGTGGTATAGAAGAAGAGAAACATACGAAGAAATACTTGCTACAGTTGCCGGTAATAATAATAATAATAATAATAATAATAATAATAATTTATTATGGCTTTTTGACGTGCGTAGGCACGTATTAGCCTTGTCCTTTCATACATACATATATACACATACAAAAGTACTGTTACATGATAAAAACATTAAAATTAAAATACGTTAAATAATATAGAATAAAAATAGGAATGTATGCTAACTAACATATGTACACGTGTACGTCACTCCAAAAATTCATTGACTGAATAATAGCCACCACGAACAAGATAATCCTTAGTTATTTTTTTAAATTTATTGATGGATTGTATCTCCCTCATCTCAACAGGTAGCTTGTTATAAATTTTGACACAATTATAATATGGAGACTTTTTATATAACTGAGAGCAGTGGGCAGGTATACAGAGAGAACATTCATTGCGCGTCTTGTATGCTTTATTGTAGTCCCCATTCTTCATAAATTGGTTTGCATTTTGTTTAACAAAGATAGCACATTCGTACATGTATAGCGATGGAAGTGTCATTATTACATTGTTTACGAAGTGCTGTTTGCAAGAATCTCTAGATTTTAAGGAGAAAATAATCCGCATGACTCTCTTCTGAAGGATAAATAACCTTTTCGCGTGGCTGGAACTTCCCCACATAATTATGCCGTATCGCAGTTTGGATTCAATACAAGCCCGGTAAAAGGTGATGAGTACTGGAACATCGACATTGCGCGATAATACTCGCACAGCAAACGTTAAGGAGTTGAGAGCATTACTAATTTCATTAATGTGATGTTCCCATGACAAATGTCTGTCCAAGGTCAATCCGAGGAACTTACTAAAAGTATATTCTGGTATTGCAACCCCATCTACACGAATTAAAACTGAACAATCAGACCGTTTATGTGGATCAAAGACTATTATCTTAGATTTAGATTTATTTAGTTGCAAAAAATTTGATTGTGTCCACTCGGATATTAATGAGGCAGATCTATTGCCAGCAAGAGATAGTTGGCTGTAGTTCATTCCATACACAGTAGCAGATGTATCATCCGCAAATTGACAAATGTCTTTCAAATTTTCTACGCTATTTTGTAGATCATTTACATAAACCACAAAAAGCAGTGGTCCTAAAACTGACCCTTGAGGAACACCCATATATAAAAAGTTTGATTGAGAACGTGTCTCAATACCATTTTGTTTGAGAGCTACAGTTTGGCTACGCTTATCTAAATATGAAGCTATCCAATCATAACATGCTCCACGAACACCATTATTATACAACTTTTGCAACAGCACAGTATGGTCAACAAGATCAAAAGCTTTTGACAGATCAAACGTCACGAATCCAACTCTAAATTTATTTTCTATCAGGTCGTAAATGTTTTGTATAGTCCCAAATAATGCATCATTAATTGATTTTTCCTTAAGGTAACCGAACTGACACCTTGAAAAAAACGAAAAGCCTTGGAGAAAGTTATACAACCGGGCATACATGACTTTTTCAAATACTTTAGAAAAACATGACAAGATGGATATAGGTCGATAGTTGGATATAAGTTTTTTATCCCCCTTCTTGTAAACTGGGATTAATTTAGCAGATTTAAGCATCGATGGAAATTGGCCTTCTATGAATGACTGATTTATCAAATGTGTTAAAGGATAAACAACAAATGCCGCAACATGGCCCAAAATAAAGCAGGGTATCTCATCGAGACCAGCAGATGCTTTCCTAGAAATATGTAATAAAATATTATATATTTCACGCTCATCAGCTGGAAACAGGTACATTGTATGCCTATTAGAATTATTTACAAATTGACCATCATTAGAAGTCGACGTACCAATACATTGGAAGTGCTTAGAAAACATCTGAGCTAGTCGAACTGGATCGTCTTCACACTCACTGCCTCTGGTCAGTTGCATAACATGTTCCTGCTTACTAGAGTTAATAGTATCATTTACAATATTCCATACACAACGATTCTTATTTGAAGATGTAAGTATCAATTCGTTATTATGTCTAACTTTAGCTTCTTTAATCAAATTAGAGTACTGCTTTTTAAATTTATTATAATCATCCCTTGCACACTGACCATTTTTTTGTAATTTATTTAAGAATCTTAAATTTGCAGATGCACGTAAAATCTCGGGTGAGACCCAAGTTTTGGTGTGATTGCGACAAGATACTCTCTCGAAAGGAAAAGCAATGTCAAAATAGTAAAAGAAAAGTTCATAAAAGCAACGGTAATTATCATCTACATTATTCTCACTCACGATACAATCCCAGCTCTCTAATTCCAGTGCTTTTTTGAATTTGTTTATGTTCGCTTGAGAACGAAATAACGTTTCTTGGCCAAAATGTTGCCTTGCACGTTACTATTTATTATTCTATAGCAAGCAACCTGCGCGTAATGATCGGAAAAACCCGGGTTGATGACGGAGACGTCACACAGATATCCATCTACGTTGGTGGCTATATTATCAATCAACGATTGAGAGTGTCTTGTTACTCTTGTAAAATCCTTAACTAAAAGCTTTAAATCGTACGAAGTCAATACATCGGACAGTACCCGTGATGATGAACTCTGCATCGACATATCTATATTAAAATCACCACACACAAAGACTGTCCTCCTAAATATCATCAATTCATCCAACATATCAGATAATTTTTCAAAGAAAATGTCAACATTTCCGAGCGGGGCTCTATAAATGCAAACCACTATTATTTTAATATTAGCGAAAGTAATCTCTGTGGCACAAAATTCAAAATCCTTATCAATAGATTTGATTTTAAGTTCCTTAGATACAGCATCACAGGAGTTTCTTACAAATATAGCAACTCCGCCATGTTTAAAGTTAGTTCAAGTAAAACATGAAGATAAATGGTAATTGTGTAGTACTAAAAATTTGGATTCATCCATAGTCAACCAATGTTCACTAACACAGAGAACATCCGGAAAATATTCATTCGTAAATACATTTAGTTGATCAATCTTATTTTTAATACATTGTACATTAAAATGAATCAACTTAAAACTACAAGCATCACTAAGAGTTGAACCTGCGCTTAACTGAGAGGAAAAAACTATCCGTACTTGGTTTTAAGGAATTACAATCGATCAAATTGTCATGATTAACATAACTACCGGTTGAGTGACTAGTGCAGTAATTCACAGTCGGATATTCAACATTTGTAACGTAAGTTATTCCGTTAGCTATAGCTTTAAACAGACAATATTTTCCTCTCTTCGAAAGATGTATACCGCGCTTTGCCCTATGATCATCGCACAGACTGTAATTCACATCGAGAAAATGAATGCTTCCACAATTCAATCTACGGATGCAGTTATATAAATCACAATTAAAATTATATATTTTCGAGATACAAAAACCATTGTTTCTTAAATAGGGAACGGAAGTAACTATAACATTAGTCTGACATAGTTTTGACAAGGTAGATTCAAAACTTTTTCTGGAAAGATCGTTTCCTTGCAAACAGTCATTAGTGCCACCCATTATTACAATCCAGTCATTCTTGCCAAAACTCCTGCACAGTTGGGGGCTATCTTTAACGACGTTATCCAGGCTAGCATTTGGTTTTATTATAGTTGATACTTGGAAAGTAGTTGATGGTAATATTGAACTCAGATATTGTGAACCAAATCTACCACAACTATCACTTATGATTTGGATTCTGTTCGCGGTTGATGTAGATGCCAGTTTCTGTGGAGAGTCCTCTGAGGTTGGCTTAACACGATTGTCCAACCCGATCTCATTAGATTCGTATGTATTATGATTAGAAGAAGTTGTAGCGTTGAAATGACATAAACTCACCGGACCACTGAAAATACTAGGAGTCGTCTGAGTATTGATTGACTCACTGCCAGTAGGATCGGTTTGGGTCCCTACAAATTCATAGTCAATGAGATCCGTTTGTGTATCAACGTGAGTTACTTGACAATTTTTTATTTTACTACTCAGGTCTTTAATAGTTTGACGCAAATCTTTAACAACTTCAGTCTGGGTAAAGAGCTTGTTTTTGTAGTATTCAATCTTTTTCCTTAAGTCGCCATTTTCATCATTGAGATCTTTTATTAAACAATTAGCAGACGCCAATTTATCCCTTAGATCCAGTAAAGTATCTCGCTCTTCATTATCTTCATTGGCATTGCCACTAACTACCGAAATATAGCTAGTGTTAGGTGATTTATCAGCTTTGGCAGGACGCTTTGCTTTTTGGGAGCGTGTTTCAATATATATTGACATAATTTATATTATACAAATTCAAAATTAGTTATTAATTTTAGCCTAATAAGGAAAGACAGAGGACACTCTTCTGCGCCAGCAGGGCCCGTTGCGGCGACTTGTTAACACACAACACTGGACCAATCGGAGTTACAAATACAAATATATGATTACAGAGGAAAATCAAATTTTATTTAAATTTATTAAGTAGTATTGCCTATGAATATGTATGCGTTTTTTATTCTCATAAGATAAAAAGAAGGTATATATAAATAAAGCAGACAAAAAAAGGACACAAAAATATCTGACAAATATATTGAAATGAAGAAGGAATATCATATATTTCTAACTTTCGCAATGAATCAATAAGTGATGGTAATTATAATTTAACCGAAATGATCAGCAATAGGTGAGTATTCATTGGAGAAGATTAGAAAAATAAAACGCGATGATCGGAAGAAGTATTAAGTTTATCATTAAGGCCCAACACAACCCAAAATTCAAATTAAGGTTGAAAATTAAAGGTCTTGCAAATTTTATTGTATTACACATTCTATATTATATGAAAGAGCTCAAACCAGAATTAGTTCTTGCTTTGGTCTTCTGTTTCGCTTCTAGGGCAGAACGATGATTCTTAAGCCCTTTTTGCTTCCTGCATATCCTCTTAGCTGGATGTTTGGTCCTGTGAAACTTCGTTGTCCAAACGTGACTTGATCTTGGTATGATAGGGGGTCTTCTTAAATGTGCTCTTCTTCATCAATGGCCAAAGCATCTGTGGTGCCATGCGGTTTGCTTTTCTTTCTCAGAGCGTCCAGATTCTACTTTAGACATTCTTGTTTCCACGATTGCCTCAGAATCTGGTGTAGGTCTATCTTCATACTGCTACTTTTCAGTTTCCATCGCTAAACCTCTTGTCTGCGTCCAACTGAACCCTCTGTCCGTCAACATTTTTCCACACTACCGTCTCACGTTTTCCTTGGTCGTCCCTTGAGTCTCTTCTCGTGCCTCCTTGCTTCCCATACTTGTTTAACGAGTCTCTCGTTATCTATTCTGGTTAGGTGTCCGAACCATTTAATTTGACGATCTTCAATTAATTTTAGTAGAGGTTGCACATTTAGACGTTTTCTTATCTCAGTATTCGTTATCCGATCCCTTTTAGTACCACCAACTACCTTGCGAAGAAACTTCCATCTCCATAGATTGGAGTTTGCTCAAGTTTCACATCCTTTCTTGCAGTAATTCTCTCCAGATTTCTAGATTTCTTTGCAGGTCCCTTCCATTTTTCCCAAACACTACCAAATCATCCGCGAAGGTATATTCTCCCAGATACATGGGGCTCATGTGATGGTGTCCAACGTACATATTTGTCATTTTTCTTCTAGATTTCTTTAACATGTCATCCAGGAACAAATTAAAAAGTGTTGGGTTTAATACTCCTCCTTGTCTTAGACCAGTGATTCTCAACCTGTGGTCCGCAGACAATTTTCATGTGGTCCGCGAAGCAAAACATCTAATTAATTTTAATCTTGAATCTGGACAAAAATTAATGCATCTATACCGAAATTGGTTTACTCAACATGCAACTGCAATTTTTTAGCGGTGAGTTTCACTCCTCCTGAAGTGTGTGTTTGCAGTATCGTGTTGACGGCAGTAGCGCTGATATCAAGTTATCTGAAGAGTTCCTGACTTCAACTGCGTTGCAAAGTCACACAATAGGCAAAGACATGTTTAAAGCCATTGACGAATATTTCAAACTCAGAAACCTTTCCTGGAAAGACTGTGTTGGACTTTGCACCAATGGTGCTACGGCAATGACAGGACACAAAACAGGTTTGCCAAGTTTAGTCAGGAAAGAAGCAAACAGTGATATTGTTTTAACACATTGCATTATTTGTAGAGAGATGTTTGCTGCCAAAGGTTTGAGTCCTGAACTAAATGAGGTTTTGACTACTGTGGTAAAGGCTGTGAACTTTATAAAAAGTAACGCTCACAACTCGAGACTGCTTGCATTGCTATGCGAGGACATGGGATCTATTTATTCGATCCTCCTTCTGCATACTGAAGTTCGGTGGCTGTCCAGAGGCCGGGTCTTAGCCAGCTTTTATAAACTTAGAGAAGAAGTATGTAGGTATGTTCTTTGATGAAAAAAAAAAACCTGATTTAGCCAGAACACTACGTGACGGTGAATTCATCGCTAGGTTAGCTTTTTTGGCCGATATTTTCGAACAACTCAATATTATGAATCTTGGCCTCCAGCGACCATCAAAACTGCATTTGACCTATGGGACAAAATTGAATCATTCAAGAAAAAATTATTGTTATGAAAGTCTGAAACTGGAAAAGGATCGTTTGAAATGTTCAACTTGTTTTCAGATTTTATTTCTGAAAATTAAGGTTTAAATAAAGAAAATTTAGATACAGTGGTTAAGCCCTACGTTGAATCACTTGAAAGTTATTTCGAGAAGCACTTCCCGGTTGATACGGATGTAAGGAAGAACAATCTGTGGGTACTTGATCCCTTTTTAGCTTGCAGTAGTAATAATTTATCTATTCGTGAACAGAAGCAACTTATTGAAATATCGTCTGATGCCCATTTCAAAGTGATGAAATCTCACTCTGAAAACGTTGCAGACTTTTGGGTTGGATTGATTGATGAAAGTCCACTACTCAGTGAAAAGGCACTGAAACTTCTTTTTCCTTTTCATTCCACTTATCTCTGTGAAAGAGCATTTTCGACTTTAAATGTTATCAAGAATAAACATAGAAATCGTTTATTAAATTTGAATGCTCCAATGAGACTGGCATTGACCCCTTTCAAGCCGAATATTGAGAAACTTTCAGGTGAAATGCAAAATCAAGGTCAAGTCATTAGAATGCAAATTTGGCAAGTTTGTAATTAATAAAATACATTGATAAAACTTTAGGATTCATTTCATTTTACTTTAATTTAACATCATATTACAATATGAGCAAATAGTAATAAATTCAAACGAATGTACAAAGTAAGTTTGAATATTTTCTTCAAATAAAACCAACCTTTGTCCTATGTAACTGTTGTGGAAATCTTAATTCTATCGTACGTGGTCCGCCTCAGATTCTGAAGGGTACGAAGTGATCCTCAATAGTGAAAAGATTGAGAACCACTGTCTTAGACCACTATTTACTGGGATTTCTTTTGATTGCATATTGTCAGTTCTCATACATCTCTTTCTCCAGGTCTATGAAAGCCTGGTATAATTCGATATTTCTTTCTTCTTTATTTTTACGCAAAATAGAAAAACAACTTTAATTTTCCATATAAAAACGAACTTCCAAAAAGGTACTACTTCGAAGTATGTAGATAAAATAGAAAGTAAATTTCTTATTCATACATGTACGTTTCTGCATAACTGTTTCGAAGTAATACTTATTCAATTTTGGATTCGGCGGTGACGATAGCTAGCTGAAACGGTAGGCTATACTTGCAAAGTACTGAAGTATTTAGTGTGTTTATGTTGCGAACACGTTCGACAAGCTTAAGGCCTAAGTAAGCGCCGCAAGCTTCCGTACGCGAAACGGAGAGAAACGCAAGAGAAACAACCGATTCGGTTCGGGTCGAGATGCCGTAATCTAAACAACCGAAGGCGATGTGATTCCAATGCTATACGCTTTAGAACAATCGACCAGATAAATTCTCACCTTCACCGAATTGCGAATTATCGCAATTAGAATTAACAACAAACAATTAACGATCTAAAATTAATTTTAAAACATCTAAAGCGAAGCTAAGATGCGATTTTCTTGAATTTATAATTCGAAACTTATCAAGTGCGAACGCGAGCTTTCAAAGCTCTCGATATGGTTAGGTGATAGCAGGTCCGCTGTAGAATTATTACAGAATCCCCCCACACACATTACAAGATTAATTTCTTTTCGGTCCAATAATTCAATTAATTCAAAGCTGTGCAGGGAATGTTATGTTAAGTAAACTCCTCGCGCAAGGCTTAGAGTAACTAGTTTCGGAATTAGCATCGAGCTTCCTTCGAATGGAACGTTCCAACCCCTTTTATTAAATGCTACCTATACAATATATATACATCTATGTATATTAGATTTTGATAAATTTAAAATCCATCTTCTACTTCTTATTTACTTCGATTATAGTAATGAAATTAAAACATTATTGCCGCCGGCAAATCTATAAATGTCGGCAAATATTTAGATATCGTTTCGAGTGCTCTTCAGACGATTGTCTGTCCCTTTCAATAAAAGCTCAATTCGGGTATTCTTCAGGTGTTGATTTAAAATTTCAACGAATGCGAGAACACCGGGAACATTTTTCTCGGAATAATATTTTTCTTTCATCGACTTTTGGATGTATTATATATATATATATGTATACAGAAGCGACGACAGAGCAAAGTAGGAAATGGATCCTAACATGCGAACACTGTTAAATATTCATCACGAGACCAGGAAGAACGAGAGATGAGAGAAGGAAATGAATCCGAATAATACCCCAAGAAAGCCCCCAGTTGTGTACCTGTGTAAATTTCATTTTAATGGAATAATCATTTGAGCAAATATTTGAATGTTTTTTTGATATTGAAATGCAACGCAGCTATAGCGGCAGTAGCGCTGGATTCCGATACTTACTGCTTATTCCACTCTCTAAAGCGAAAAAGAACCGAAAAGTCTTTGTATGCACAGCATTCGTTTCGAAATTTAATCAAAAAATTATATAAAACACCGTCGGCGTTATTTCTCCCTCATCCTTACCACCCCCCTCACCGTCTCTATCGTACTGTTTTCTCGCTACTGCCGCTGATGATGATGATGACTGCTGTATAGTCGAAGAAGATCGATTGGTGAGGGCGGGATGAAAAGATATGAAAGGAGGAAATTTTCCTTAGTTATTGGTGCCGGATAAGTTTTATGTAAATCGAGAGAATGATTTGCATTTTCGGTTTGAAGGAAACCAGCAAGCGAAAATGGTTCTTTTCTTTTGTTATTATTAAATGTCTATTAAAAGAATTATTTCATTTCTTTTTGTTTTTAGTTGAAAAGGTGGAGTCAGTCTAAAACTGAAAAACAGCTCATATGGCTCTAGAGTAGTAACTATATTATGAAAGGTTTTTGTGTCATCTGTAGGGTGTTTAGAGACGTCAAAATTGTCTGTAACAGAATCCATTTTGTAATGATTATCATCAGTCTACTGGGTTGTCTAGTGAGTCTACTACTTGTGGTAATACTCATAAATGAATGCTTTCTAACCATTTCAATATTATCTTCTTCATCAGATCTTGAACAGCATTTTTCTATTCCATCAATAGCTGTCCTTTAAAAATGTACTACCTAATTGATTCTTGAAGTATCCATTGCTTTGCCAGGCTTTTTTCCTTTTCTTCTGCCATTCTTTCTTGGCAGAGCTTGAATGTCTTCAAGGTCTTTCCGGTTTATTACCCCGTGCTGACTAACTCGACTGTGCTGACCCTTTTAGTGCCGTTCACCCAGTCAGAAGGTCAGAAGGTTTCCCCCTCTAGCATTTACTTTTGTTCCTGAAGAAGTTATATATTTTTTAGCTTAAAGATGAAGTTAGAATCTTCCTTCTTAAGACCAAGTATACAAATTGTTTCACTTGACATTTCCTGGCTTTGAGTAACTGCTTATTTAGCTGATGTGTTTGAACGTTTATTATGTCTTGTCTTCACGATGTAAGAACACCAGTAAGACGCCGAAATGCCAGAAGTGTTGAGATTATTGCTACTGTAAGAGCTAGTGTTGCAGGAGATCCAAATTTATCAATTCCTCGTCGTGCTCAAGAGTTAGGACTTGGCGAATTTTGCAAAAAGATTTAAATTTACATCCGCATAAGATTGTTTTAACCCAAGAACTTAAGCTTGCTGCTTGGTGTTTAGAACGACTTGAAAGGGATTGCAATTTTGCGAAAAAAATTATCTTTTCAGATAAAGCTCATTTTTGGTTAAGTGGTTACGTAGATAAGCATAATTGCCATTTTTTTTTCGTGTGAAAATAATGCACAACAGATTCATGAGAAGCCTCTACATCCCTTGAAGGTAACTGTATGGTGTAGCTTATGGTATGGTGGTATCGTTGGACCATTTTTTTTCCAAAATGAATTTACAATTTTAAAATTACAGTGAATGGTGAACGATACCGACAGATGACAAATTTTACATGGCCAAATTTGGATGCCCTTGATTTAGAGGTTATGTGGTTCGAGCAAGATGTCACACTGCTCATGAAACTATCGCCATACTGCAAGGAAAGTTTGGAGAAAGGATAATTTTAAGGAATTCAACTGATCCCTGGTCTTCAAGAAGCTGTGATTTGTCTCTTTTAGATTACTTTTTGTGGGGTTGTTTAAAGTCTAAAATTTATGCAAACACTTGATGCTTTGAGATTGAACATTGAACGCTGCATTCGTGAGATTACGCCCGATTTATTGCACAAAGCCGTTGAAAACTGGACCTCTAAATGCTTCCAACATCTCGTTAATTGTTTCATACGCTCCAATTGTATACTTTTGTTGATAGCTCTGTACAAAGCCGTCAAAAATTGATCGGAAGCCCTTCAGTCTTGACAATATAATAATAATAATAATAATAATAATAATCCATGCCTTAGCATCCCCCAACAGCTTGCGCCAATTACAGGGGGCATCGGCTGGCCATGAGTTATTATTACGCCTGCGGCAGTAGACCGACTTAAGATGTTACCTTTCCGCATTTGCCGTGGAATTTGGAAAACTACAGAAAACCAAACTCAGAAAGGAAGCACCGGGGTTCGAACCCGGTACTGCCGGACTGCGAGGCAAGTGTGCAAGCCACTAAGCCACCAGCCCGAACGATATTATTCGAAGAATCGAAGATATCGAAGTAGGAATTCGTCAAGAAGTATATCGAGAAAAAAACAGCTGGCAATAATTAATTGGGGACAATTTATTTTCGGCTTCGTTTTTTGATTCAGGGTTGGGACGTTGTCGTCGTCTGAATCTAAATCATCTCATCATCATTTGATTTACTTTAGAGATCGCATACCTAGTCGAAATAACCACATTTACACCAAGAAGGTTTCTAATTCATTTTAGATAGATCAACTATGGTTGAGACAGATAAAAAAATGCGATTAATCAGGAGGATATCTAAAAGCACAAGTCATTAACTAGCTGCATTACAAAATCGCAACGACTCTGGGGTTAAATTCATTTGAAAAGTATCGCTTCTGGGACAGAGTCGTCAACTTTAACTAATAGCAAGATTTCTGGTTATGTTTGTTTGCATTTATGGATACTCAGCTCTCTTTAGTTTATATAATAATTATTATATTATTTTTGTATTACACATTCTGCTCCTTTAACACGTTGTCGGACAGCGACGTCTATAGCCGCGGTCTGTCTATTAATGTGTTGTGACACTTGAATATTTCGACGTGCATAGCAGTCTTGAATTTTCTGCTGATTTACTGGCGTAAACGGCTGAAGACGTCGAATTTGTGTGTAATATGGATAGAGTGTTACATCGTGTTCACTAATTTGTGAAAATTAAATTGGTGGGGTCGCTATAAAGAATGTGATTGGTTGTTGAACATCGCGTGTATATGCATGTCATAACCTGTATTTAGATGTTTAGTATGTTATATGTTCTGTGTTTAGTATTCATTACATGTGCGAATGTATAGGTTATGGACCGAAAAGAGAAAGCGAAACTCCTACAGTGGTATGATGAGGTTGAAACTGGGTCGGAATGCGACCCTTTCAGTGACGATGGTGAATGTGAGGATCCGAATTATAATCCGGAAACTTCTGACGATCAGTCAAGTTTTGAAGAACAAGATGAAGGCGACGAATTAGGAAATGAACAAGAAGAATTACTACCTGATGAAGATAACAATATTCTAGAATCGGAAAATCAGGATGATGATGATGAAAATGAGGAATGGGAGGATACAGAAAAAGAAATACCTTTAAATTTGACGAGGTCCAATCTGGAATAAAAATCGATATCCAAAATAAATCACCCTTTGAAGTTTTCGAAAATCTATGGAACAATGAGATATTGGCTCTAATATTAGAAAGTACTAATAAGTATGGCAGACAGTTGGAAAATGTAGAACGTCCTAAGACAAGAAATAGCCGTTTCAGAGAATTCAAAGATGTCACTATGGACGAACTAAAAAAGTTTTTTGGGCTCTGCTTGTTACAAGGACAAATAAAAGTGCCGGTTATACGGCAGCTGTTTACATATGATGCTTTATATTATTACCCCATATTTCTATCAACATTAAGTGGACGAAGATATGAACAAATTTTAAGATGCCTAAGTGCTAACAGCGACGATAATGAACCAAATGATCGGCTTCAAAAAATTAGAGCCCTTTTACGTTTAGTCATAAAAATCATTCAAGCTATTTTTTATCCATACGAGGCTCTATCTTTAGACGAGTCAATGCTGCTGTTTAGAGGACGACTGAGTTTCCGTGAATATATCAAAAACAAAAAGGCCAAGTACGGGATAAAATTCTATGAAGTATGTTCAGCAGATGACTATGTTTTGAATATAGAGATTTACCAAGGAAAAGCAGACAATAACGACGCCATCACTTCCAAAACAGAATCACTAGTTCTGAGATTATTAGAACCTTATCTGGACAAAGGGCATCATATCTACATGGACAATTTCTACAAGTGGGAATCCTGTTGCAGTAGTTGCAAGGAAACTAAAAAATGGCGATTATGTATGGCAAAGGAAAAATAATATTTACGTATCAAAATGGAAAGACAAACGAGATGTCATCGCCATTACCACCGGATATCAACCAAAATTGGTTACAGTTACTAATCGATATGGGGTCGAAATAATCAAACCAGTAGAAATCGCAGGGATGTCTGGTGTGGATAAAAGCGACCAAATGCTAAGTTATTACTCATGCCCTAGAAAAAGTATCCGATGGTACAAGAAAGTGATTTTTCACCTCCTTGACATATGTATGTGGAATTCCTTTTCGCTTTACTGTAAGGGTGGCAAGAAAATAAAATACAATATCTTCAGGGACCAGGTAATTAAATCCTTAATAGGTTTGCCAGAAAACGTTATTGATGGTAGGAAACTGATAACCAAAAGAAGGAAAACAACAGAAGCAAGTACATCTCAACAGCATTTTCCTGAAAAAATCCCAACACCAGAAAACTACAAAAGGCACACATAATTTTTGAAATGCAGGCAGTGTACACGCAATAAAATTAGAAGGGAAACATCCTACAGGTGTAAGAACTGCCCCGAAAATCCACCATTATGCCCTGCTCCTTGTTTTGAGGAATGGCATACATCACGGGTTAGTTAGTAATGAAAACTGTGAGGACGTCTATAGCCGCTCCGTCACAGTATATAACTTGTACTACACATGGCGTGACATGGACGTCTATAGCCGTCTAGTATTTTTTTATGTAAAAGGTCTTTATTTTTTCAAAATAAATATTTTGGTTTAAATATCTTTCATGTTTAATTAATTTTCCCATTCATTTCGGTGCGTCACCAAATTCACCATTACAAAAATATGAGTGTCCGTCAACGTGTTAAGCATATCCTGGTGTTGTTTCTTAATCTTTTCTATTATTTGTTCTTCCGTGGTTTCATCAGAAAACTGTAATTTTTTTTGTGATATCTTGCCCTGTTAACGCTCGTTAGGCAAAAACATTCACCAAAAACAAAATATTCTTTCACCTTCTTCTGAGCTTTAACAGGACATGATATTAAAAAAAATGGTAACACCTTTATTATAGAGCATTAAGATCTTCTAGGTACAACATTATTCTCGCTGTTAGAGTTTTCAATTTCTACCAATTAGAATCGGTGCTATTTACCAGCTTTTTCAAACTTGCAAAATGGTTCCAAAATGCCCCTCTTTCCCCTCTCCCCCCCATAAATACCTTTATGGGAGACCGTCCTTGTGCGAAGAAAGAATGTTTCGGCTTCCTACAATTCAAGAAAATGTACCTGATTGTGTCCTTCTCAGTGTTATCCAAGATAGTTCTACTAAAAAAGCTACACAAGATCTGTAAAGTCATTCGATCTTTTTTCGTCTGAAGACATTCAAGCTCTGTCAAGAAAGAATAGGCAGAAAAAGCCTGGCAAAGCAATAATTGCAATGAATACTACTACTAGAATTAAAGGACAGTATTTGCTGGAATAGATTTAATGCTGCCATAGATAAAACATAATGGAAATGAGCTACAACATAATAATGTCAATTGATGAATTAGCTGGAATTACTCCAGTTAGTCCTCATACAGTAAATAAAACTACAAATCCTAATGCTCATAAAAGAGATGGTGAATATTTAAGTTGTGTTGTTAATTCTTGTAGGAATAGCAATAATTATTGTAGCTGAAGTATGGTGAGCTCAAACAATAAAGCCTAAAAGACTAATTCCTAATGTTCCGAAAGTTTCTTCTTTTCTAATAATAAGGGAAATTATTCCAAATCCTGGTAAAATTTGGATATAAGCTTCAGGGTGTCCAAAGAATCAAAATAAATGTTGGTATAAAAAGGGATCTCCTCCTCCAGCAGGATCAAAGAGTGATGTATTAATATTACGATCTGTAAGTATTATAGTAATAGCCCCAAACAACAGCTAAAACAGGAAGAGAAAGTAATAAAAGTAAGGCAGTTAATACTACTGATCAAACAAATAATTATATTTGATCAAAAGTTATTCCAGTTGATCGTACATTGATTACTGTAGTAATAAAATTTACTGCTCCTAGAATAGATTTGATTCCTGCTAAATGTAAACTAAAAATAGCTAAATCTACAGAATCTCCTCTATGAGGAATATTTGCTGAGATTACCTAACCTACTTATTAAAAGAAGAGTTAGAGAAGGGGGTAGAAGCCAAAATAAAAAAACCAAATTATTTTTCTTTTTCAATATATTCACCTGCAAGACGGATACATTTTTCACATCTTTCAATTAATTTATTTATACCCTCATTATCTGCAAAATACGCCAAAACTGCCTCCTTGACTTCATCATCGCCAGTTAATTTTTTACTCCCCAGCTCTTTTTTCAATTTCAGAAACAGGTAATAATCACTCGGGGTCAGGTCTGGGCTGTAGGGTGGGTGATTCACAATTTCGAAGCCCACCTTATGCAGGGCAGCTAACGCAACGCGGCTCTTGTGAACGGGCGCGTTGTCGTGCAAAAGCAGCACACCTTTCGTCAATTTTCCCCGTCTTTTCTCTTGCTCTGGCTTCTTTTAGTTGCTCTAATATTGAAGCGTAATATTCTCCGGTTATAGAAACACCTTTATCTTTATAAAGTATCAACAATATTCCTTCCGAGTCCAAAATACCGTTGCCATGAGTTTCCCAGCTGATTGTGACATTTTAAATTTCTTGGGAGGTGTTGTGCCCTTTTTATGCCACTGCATGGAATCTTGTTTGGACTCAGGTTCATAATGATGAACCCAAGTTTCGTCTCCAGTAACAATTCGACTCAATACACCATCCTTGACTTCATTACAGAGGTCCAAAAATGCACGCGAACACTCTACACGCTGTTGTTTTTGCGGCGGCGTGAGCATTCTCGACACCCATCTTGCGCTGACCATAGACATGCCGAGATGATCGTGTAGGATTTTAAAAATTGTTGTATCGGATACTCCAACCATTTCTGCGAGTTGTTTCTTCTTTAGTCGAGCATCTTCCAGTACAATTTTTTCAACTTTTTGGATCACCTCAATGCTCCTGCCCGGCCTCGGGTCGTCTTCAAGGGATTCCCTTCCTTGTTTAAATAAACTATGCCACTTGTACACCATGCTGGTTTTTCCTGGACAAGAGTCGCCGTAAACCAATGACATCTCATTCACTATGGTCGCGACTGATTTTCCTTGCCTGGTAAGGAACTTTATAACGGCACGATATTCGATTTTTTCCACTCCTGATTATGTTACTTGGTTGACGATAGCTCAAAGACTAACTAATTGTTTAATAACAATGAAGCTTCGTATTTCTACTAATTATGAGTCGCTGCACAGGCAACGCCCCCAACGCGCCTAATCACCCCCCTACAACCCGCTCATTCCGCAAATATAAAAACGCTCCCTCGTATATTCATTACCTTCAAGTTTGAAGAGTAACATTAGTCAAATAAAACTGCTTGTGGTTGTTCAAACAGTATGCATTCTGTAGTCTTATTTGTGATTCATTTAGAAATATAAAATCTGGCATTCAATCAGGCCAAACAGAGCTCTAATAGATTGATTCGTCCTCATCAAACGTTATAAATCCTGTCTTCTCTTTCGAATCTGGTAACTCTAAACAATAATTATAAATATTGCATTTCAAACGAATATGAAACTGACATGAGTGCATCTTCAAGATCGAAATGTCACAGTTCGGATAATTTTAAAAATATATTTCTATAGTGAAATCGACAGCACAATTAAAATGAAACGGCGTCTCATTCGATTCGCACAACCTAACACATACATAGTATTTGAAGAAAAGTGTAGTTGGTACCCGTGTGCTACTACATATTTATAATTGACGCTTCGGCTAATCTGTATTCAACTCTTGTATGCAGCTGGAAGAATCGCGTTTACAGATTATAATGGCACCGAATAAATTGCCTCGACGCAGCGCCAAAGATGGCCGCCACCTTATTACCTGCAATTGACCGATTGGCATTTCATACTACACATGCACATAATACACACACACACATAGATATATGTATTATAATTGTAGAATTATGCTCTCACGCATATATTCCTTCAATCCTCGCCGTCTCGCTTTAACTCGTTAGAATAATGGTTTTCTATCTTGCACTCTTGCACTGGCGATCGAGGGGATGGTATGATGCAAGAACAATGTGCATATATAATGAGAACAAAGCTCCAATAAAACTAAGGCTTCTGGTTGTTCGTTTATCGGATACCTACAGATAAATGATCCGAAAAGTCATATTTATAATGAGCTCAAAATATATGCTAGATAATATGTTTTTATTTAAACTTTTTCTTGAGCCAAATGTACTACGATCCCCTAATATCGTATCGGCGTAAATCACTCCTAAATTAATTTTCCAACTCATCATCAAACCCAATTCGTTCTCGAAATAGCTAATGAACTCTAAAAGGAATTCACTGTCTCTTATTTAATTACTTACCGCCGATGTTTCTCCTACTTAGACTTACTATCATCATCTCCTCCTTGCTACTTCACCTTTACCATCGAACGCGAAACTCTTAAAATGAAGAACATTAAAAAAAAGGAGAGTCATCCACCCCGTACATAAATACAATGTAGGAACGATCCCCGACCCCTATTAAAAAGTTTACTGCCAATGCCAGTTATTAGGTCTGCGCTTGTAATTCTTCCTTTACGTTCGCTCTCTCTCTCCTTCTCCGTTTAGGCTTCCTACTTAATCTTTTTTTCGGACGGGACGCATTAGTATTTATTCCGATTACGGATGGGTGAATTCCAGGAGAAAAAGGAAGGAGATGCACTCGGAAATATTTTTAGTTTGGGAGGGCCCCCACCCTCGTTGTAGAGAGTAGCGATTAAATTAATAAATTTATTGCATTCTTCGTATGCGAAAGGTTTTTCGAGAATTTTACGAGTCGTAAAGTTATCGACGGAGGTCTCTGTGATTTCGTTTCGTGGTATGTCGATATAAAATTGTTTTTAAAAAGGTCTATTGATTTTATTTTTTTTTACAAACTATGCAAACTGCACCAGATAAAGTCTATGCATGAGTAACTTTTAAAGGAAGCACTTATCGGTTTAGTTCTGTGAAGCAATAGTTATCTACTGCAGTGATTCTCAACCTGTGGTCCGCAGGCAATTTTCATGTGGTCCGCGAAGCAAAACATCTAATTAATTTTAATCTTGAATCTGGACAAAAATTAATGCATCTACCGAAATTGGTTTACTCAACATGCAACTGCAATTTTTTTAGCGGTGAATTTCACTCCTCCTGAAGTGTGTGTTTGCAGTATCGTGTTGACGGCAGTAGCGCTGGTATCAAGTTATCTGAGGAGTTCCTGACTTCAACTGCGTTGCAAAGTCATACAATAGGCAAAGACATTTTTAAAGCCATTGACGAATATTTCAAACTCAGAAACCTTTCCTGGAAAGACTGTGTTGGACTTTGCACCGATGGTGCTACGGCAATGACAGGACACAAAACAGGTTTGCCAAGTTTAATCAGGAAAGAAGCAAACAGTGATATTGTTTCAACACACTGCATTATTTGTAGAGAGATGCTTGCTGCCAAAGGTTTGAGTCCTGAACTAAATGAGGTTTTGACTACTGTGGTAAAGGCTGTGAACTTTATAAAAAGTAACGCTCTCAACTCCAGACTGTTTGCTATGTTATGCGAGGACATGGGATCTATTCATTCGAATCTCCTTCTGCATACTGAAGTTCGGTGGCTGTCCAGAGGCCGGGTCTTAGCCAGATTTTATAAACTTAGAGAAGAAGTATGTAGGTATGTTCTTTGATGAAAAAAAAACCTGATTTAGCCAAAACACTACGTGACGGTGAATTCATCGCTAGGTTAGCTTTTTTGCCCGATATTTTCGAACAACTCAATATTATGAATCTTGGCCTCCAGGGACCATCAAAACTGCATTTGACCTATGGAACAAAATCGAATCATTCAAGAAAAAATTATTGTTATGGAAGTCTGAAACTGGAAAAGGATCGTTTGAAATGTTCAACTTGTTTTCAGATTTTATTTCTGAAAATTAAGGTTTAAATAAAGAAAATTTACATACAGGGGTTAAGCCCTACGTTGAATCACTTGAAAGTTATTTCGGGAAGCACTTCCCGGTTGATACGGATGTAAGGAAGAACAATCTGTGGATACTTGATCCCTTTTTAGCTTGCAGTAATAATAATCGATCTATTCGTGAACAGAAGCAACTTATTGAAATATCGTCTGATGCCCATTTCAAAGTGATGAAATCTCACTCTGAAAACGTTGCAGACTTTTGGGTTGGATTGATTGATGAAAGTCCACTACTCAGTGAAAAGGCACTGAAACTTCTTTTTCCTTTTCATTCCACTTATCTCTGTGAAACAGCATTTTCGACTTTAAATGTTATCAAGAATAAACATGGAAATCGCTTATTAAATTTGAATGCTCCAATGAGACTGGCATTGACCCCTTTCAAGCCGAATATTGAGAAACTTTCAGGTGGAATGCAAAATCAAGGTCAAGTCATTAGAATGCAAATTTGGCAAGTTTGTAATTAATAAAATACATTGATAAAACTTTAGGATTCATTTCAAGACTTTAATTTAACATCATATTACAATATGAGCAAATAGTAATAAATTCAAACGAATGTACAAAGTAAGTTTGAATATTTTCTTGATAAATATAGAAAAGAAACAATTGAATTTTAACTAAGAGTTTTCATACTTTTGGAGGGATGGCCGATTGATTTTATGTTGATATCCAATTTCTGTTACATATATGAACTATGAATGGCTGCAAAAAAAAAACAATATTCTCATGAATCATTTAAAACCAACCTTTGTCCTATGTAACTGTTGTGGAAATCTTAATTCTATCGTATGTGGTCCGCCTCAGATTCTGAAGGGTACGAAGTGATCCTCAATAGTGAAAAAGTTGAGAACCACTGTTCTAGACAATCTAACTTCCTTTTTCTTCTAAATGGAACTAGCATTGCTTTCCTCTTCTGTTATTTTCAGACCTCTCAGACAGTTCTTAAATAACGACCATCTTCTAAGGGATGGAAACGAAAGTCAATGTGAAGAATTCAACGGCTGGATAGCTTAAGGGCAATCGTGTACTTCCGAGCAGAGCAACTAGGAAACCATAGAATGGATTGTCTTCCTCGCTCTATGTTCGACTAATCCTCTATGTGCAACCACACAATTTTGGCAAATTTGACAGGTGACAGATTGAAACTTGCCAAACTACTGTACAACTTAAGCCTTATTCCAAACCTTCTACGATCTCAATCATCGTGATAGCCTTCTGAAGATGGAGATGTTTCCCTGCTTCGTCCTGTACAACGATCGATTTTGTTTTCAATATTAAATTTTAAACATATTGGACACATCCAAGGAGAATTTTCCCTCAAAAAATGTTCATAAACGACTACAAGATGACAAGATTTAGCTTTCGAAAATGCACTCACTCTATATAGACAATATAAGTATACCCTCCAGTATTAAACAAAAAAAGAAAACAAAGATTCTTCCAGCTGTGTAAAGGATATCAAGCACACGTATTTATTGTCGATTTTATTAACATACTAAAAACTGTAATTTAACAGCTTAGCTTTTATTCAACCCTTAATTTAGTTTATTTCATCAAGATTACAAAAAAAAATGAACACGATTTAAAATGAGGACGAGTATAGTTCGGAACGGGCCACCTGACCCTAAACAAAAAAAAATCAAACGAGAAAAACTATATAATTTGAAATATCCGTTTCGCTCGCCTCCCAATACTGCCTTGCATGCATAAACAATCACCCCATATAGATACATATACATAGAGAGAGAACCAGTCGGTCGATTTGCACCAGGACGTCAAGACAGCCGGCGAAAATCATCAGAATTCACCTGGACGATATCCACATCAACGCCTAATTGTTCCTAGAGGCCAATATCTCCGAGATATTAATCTCGTCCGACTCACTACACAGTACTATTGATCGAATTATGTATCTTTAGGTATTATTAAACGATTCAACGACGGGTTGTATAGGAAGGAGGCGATTTTAAAATTTTTGGACGGTTTCAGATCGAAAGTGGATGATAAAACAAGGTAAAAATAAAAACGGTAATTACCGGCAAATATTATTAAGGGACCCTCTATACGGTAATTACGACATTGGTTCTCGATTCGGTCTATATCGATCCTAAGCAGTGGAGGTTTTAAAGTTTTGTTTTATTTTTTTGCATGTACTGGCTTTACCTGCTTTAATTTATCTCCACTTTAATATATTTTATTTATTATAAGCTTAGATATGAGTACGATATATTATAGCAAGACTAACAAGCTTTTATGAAAAGGAACTTGACTCCTAAAAATTATTTTAAAATAATTTCAATAACCTATCTGGCTTCGGTTAGAAATGTCATTAGTGTCAATGTCATTATTATATGAAATGTCAAATTATAATAGTTATTTATGTAACAAGTATAAAGTAGTACTTTCTTGGCCGACTGCCCTATTTTATACAATAAATAATTAAAATGATTACTCATCTGACAGATCGCAAGGTCAACCCTGTGGCTAAAAAACATGTCAAAGCAAGTAGGATGTAAATGGCAATTGCACTTTTTACACATGTAAATTGTTGTGGTTTTATATTGCCTGCATCTACGTCTAACTTTATTTTCTTCTTCTAAGATTACGTGACCAAATTTATCGAACTAATAGCAGGAAGAAGTGCTGATTTCGAAGACGTCCCCAAGTTCGGGTTACTGTTTGTTCTGTACCGTTTCCTATTTTTCTCTTGTTGGAAGTTGACGGGGCAGATTCATCATTCATTACTTGCTTTGCATGAATCAGCTACACCAGAGATTATCATCCTCTTGGAAGTCGTCATCGAGGTCTTCTTCGTCGGTAATTTCATTCAAAATTGAATGAGTATAATCAAAAGAAATTAGTTCTTATGCGAAGCTTATCACAAAATATTAGAATCAAAGACATCACTTCTGCAATTATTTTCACACAACTGATACAATTTGAATGAATAATAATGTTGGCTTATAATAATAATAATAATAATAATAATAATAATAATAATATCTTTATTAATCCTGTCGACTCATTTGAGCATAGGACACGTCATACAGATATATTTAGGGTTTTTTTTCCGTTTTAGTCATTCTATGTCGGGGGACCTCCAGCAGATGAATATTTCTAGTACTATAACTGTGATACCGGTTGATATTTGTCACATCAAAGGTATTATCTTTAACACACATGCATAGTTGATAAATATGTATGCATGGGAGAGTCATTATTCCTAGATCTTTAAATAATTCTCTGCAATTTGTTCTAGGACCTACTCCCAATATTGTACGTAGAGCTCGTTTTTGTATCTTAAAAACAATCGCAACGTCCGATGAAGCACCCCAGACAGCAAGAGCATAAGATATTAAGGAATGGAAATGCGCGTAATAAAACAATCCAAGACCTATCTCCCCTACAGCTACAAAGAAGAACAAACCTAAAACGAAGAAGAAAAGGTAAACTGCGTATTTTGAATAACACTCCGGACATAAAAAACTAATAGGGAAAAAACAGCAATCAGGAAACAGCATCTCGTACTAGATGAGCAATTTCCAACCAAAGAGGGTGGATCAAATTTCCAATTCGGGACCATAAACTTTCGCCCAAAAAATTGTTCCAAAATAGGAATTTTTGCGCAGCCAACCTCCTTCAGTTAAAATTGCTCGCATTTGCCCTTTTCGTTTCGTTTTCCAAGAGCTCGTGTTTGGCGCAAAGTTCACCACCACCACAAGGGATTGTGACAGGAGTTGGTAGGTCTTTTTAGATTAGGTTGCAAACTGTGAGGATGTGCAAGGGCAATTATCAACAATGACTCCTATTTTTGTTATGTTGCTTTATTATTGATTAGTCTTCTTGGGAATTACCAAAAGATGTAGTTTTTTTCCGCTTAAGTCATATATTTCCGCTAACCATAATTTACTGTGATTCATCCATCCCCTCTCCGAAGCATGTTTCACCTTTGAATGACGTTTGAACTTTTTTTTTCTTCGGGTTTCGTTTGCATTAAGATCGTCTTCAGAATCATAAATAACTAAAATGTTTCAACACTGTTACTCCCGAGCGATTAGAGTCTGTTTCGCGCGGAAATCAGATTTTCTATTCTAACGTGTCTATTCTTAAATTTGTTCAGCCTTCAAATTCTGAACGTTTTGGCCTTAACTATCTATTTAATGAAATAATTGAGGAAAAGAAATTTCCCTGTCCCCGTCCTCTTCTATGTTTTTGCATTTGCCCTTTTTCTTTCGTTTTCCAAGAGCTCGTGTTTGGCGAAAAATCTACCACCACCACCCAGCTCTCACAATCCTCAAGAGACTGTGACAGGGGGGTTGGCAGGTCTTTTCGACGTTGTTATAATGAGGAATGAATCTTAAAAATTTCTTATAAATTCTTCTTCTATTTCAA
>CM043018.1:155269344-155329428 GCA_023690525.1 Holotrichia oblita
TAGTTGCCGAGATATTTCGAAAAAACCGAGAAATTTGCTAGCCGGGCATTTGTTGAATTTTTAAACTCTGAAGGGTGGAACAGATTGTACTCGGCGTCCTGAGTCTTGTACCGAAGAGATTTCGGCTCTATCTATCATAGTTGCCGAGATATTTCGAAAAAACCGAGAAATTTGCTAGCCGGGCATTTGTTGAATTTTTAAACTCTGAAGGGTGGAACAGATTGTACTCGGCGTCCTGAGTCTTGTACCGAAGAGATTTCGGCTCTATCTATCATAGTTGCCGAGATATTTCGAAAAAACCGAGAAATTTGCTAGCCGGGCATTTGTTGAATTTTTAAACTCTGAAGGGTGGAACAGATTGTACTCGGCGTCCTGAGTCTTGTACCGAAGAGATTTCGGCTCTATCTATCATAGTTGCCGAGATATTTCTAAAAAACCGAGAAATTTGCTAGCCGGGCATTTGTTGAATTTTTAAACTCTGAAGGGTGGAACAGATTGTACTCGGCGTCCTGAGTCTTGTACCGAAGAGATTTCGGCTCTATCTATCATAGTTGCCGAGATATTTCGAAAAAACCGAGAAATTTGCTAGCCGGGCATTTGTTGAATTTTTAAACTCTGAAGGGTGGAACAGATTGTACTCGGCGTCCTGAGTCTTGTACCGAAGAGATTTCGGCTCTATCTATCATAGTTGCCGAGATATTTCGAAAAAACCGAGAAATTTGCTAGCCGGGCATTTGTTGAATTTTTAAACTCTGAAGGGTGGAACAGATTGTACTCGGCGTCCTGAGTCTTGTACCGAAGAGATTTCGGCTCTATCTATCATAGTTGCCGAGATATTTCGAAAAAACCGAGAAATTTGCTAGCCGGGCATTTGTTGAATTTTTAAACTCTGAAGGGTGGAACAGATTGTACTCGGCGTCCTGAGTCTTGTACCGAAGAGATTTCGGCTCTATCTATCATAGTTGCCGAGATATTTCGAAAAACCGAGAAATTTGCTAGCCGGGCATTTGTTGAATTTTTAAACTCTGAAGGGTGGAACAGATTGTACTCGGCGTCCTGAGTCTTGTACCGAAGAGATTTCGGCTCTATCTCTCATAGTTGCCGAGATATTTCGAAAAAACCGAGAAATTTGCTAGCCGGGCATTTGTTGAATTTTTAAACTCTGAAGGGTGGAACAGATTGTACTCGGCGTCCTGAGTCTTGTACCGAAGAGATTTCGGCTCTATCTCTCATAGTTGCCGAGATATTTCGAAAAAACCGAGAAATTTGCTAGCCGGGCATTTGTTGAATTTTTAAACTCTGAAGGGTGGAACAGATTGTACTCGGCGTCCTGAGTCTTGTACCGAAGAGATTTCGGCTCTATCTCTCATAGTTGCCGAGATATTTCGAAAAAACCGAGAAATTTGCTAGCCGGGCATTTGTTGAATTTTTAAACTCTGAAGGGTGGAACAGATTGTACTCGGCGTCCTGAGTCTTGTACCGAAGAGATTTCGGCTCTATCTCTCATAGTTGCCGAGATATTTCGAAAAAACCGAGAAATTTGCTAGCCGGGCATTTGTTGAATTTTTAAACTCTGAAGGGTGGAACAGATTGTACTCGGCGTCCTGAGTCTTGTACCGAAGAGATTTCGGCTCTATCTCTCATAGTTGCCGAGATATTTCGAAAAAACCGAGAAATTTGCTAGCCGGGCATTTGTTGAATTTTTAAACTCTGAAGGGTGGAACAGATTGTACTCGGCGTCCTGAGTCTTGTACCGAAGAGATTTCGGCTCTATCTCTCATAGTTGCCGAGATATTTCGAAAAAACCGAGAAATTTGCTAGCCGGGCATTTGTTGAATTTTTAAACTCTGAAGGGTGGAACAGATTGTACTCGGCGTCCTGAGTCTTGTACCGAAGAGATTTCGGCTCTATCTCTCATAGTTGCCGAGATATTTCGAAAAAACCGAGAAATTTGCTAGCCGGGCATTTGTTGAATTTTTAAACTCTGAAGGTGGAACAGATTGTACTCGGCGTCCTGAGTCTTGTACCGAAGAGATTTCGGCTCTATCTCTCATAGTTGCCGAGATATTTCGAAAAAACCGAGAAATTTGCTAGCCGGGCATTTGTTGAATTTTTAAACTCTGAAGGGTGGAACAGATTGTACTCGGCGTCCTGAGTCTTGTACCGAAGAGATTTCGGCTCTATCTCTCATAGTTGCCGAGATATTTCGAAAAAACCGAGAAATTTGCTAGCCGGGCATTTGTTGAATTTTTAAACTCTGAAGGGTGGAACAGATTGTACTCGGCGTCCTGAGTCTTGTACCGAAGAGATTTCGGCTCTATCTCTCATAGTTGCCGAGATATTTCGAAAAAACCGAGAAATTTGCTAGCCGGGCATTTGTTGAATTTTTAAACTCTGAAGGGTGGAACAGATTGTACTCGGCGTCCTGAGTCTTGTACCGAAGAGATTTCGGCTCTATCTCTCATAGTTGCCGAGATATTTCGAAAAAACCGAGAAATTTGCTAGCCGGGCATTTGTTGAATTTTTAAACTCTGAAGGGTGGAACAGATTGTACTCGGCGTCCTGAGTCTTGTACCGAAGAGATTTCGGCTCTATCTCTCATAGTTGCCGAGATATTTCGAAAAAACCGAGAAATTTGCTAGCCGGGCATTTGTTGAATTTTTAAACTCTGAAGGGTGGAACAGATTGTACTCGGCGTCCTGAGTCTTGTACCGAAGAGATTTCGGCTCTATCTCTCATAGTTGCCGAGATATTTCGAAAAAAAACCGAGAAATTTGCTAGCCGGGCATTTGTTGAATTTTTAAACTCTGAAGGGTGGAACAGATTGTACTCGGCGTCCTGAGTCTTGTACCGAAGAGATTTCGGCTCTATCTATCATAGTTGCCGAGATATTTCGAAAAAACCGAGAAATTTGCTAGCCGGGCATTTGTTGAATTTTTAAACTCTGAAGGGTGGAACAGATTGTACTCGGCGTCCTGAGTCTTGTACCGAAGAGATTTCGGCTCTATCTCTCATAGTTGCCGAGATATTTCGAAAAAACCGAGAAATTTGCTAGCCGGGCATTTGTTGAATTTTTAAACTCTGAAGGGTGGAACAGATTGTACTCGGCGTCCTGAGTCTTGTACCGAAGAGATTTCGGCTCTATCTCTCATAGTTGCCGAGATATTTCGAAAAAACCGAGAAATTTGCTAGCCGGGCATTTGTTGAATTTTTAAACTCTGAAGGGTGGAACAGATTGTACTCGGCGTCCTGAGTCTTGTACCGAAGAGATTTCGGCTCTATCTCTCATAGTTGCCGAGATATTTCGAAAAAACCGAGAAATTTGCTAGCCGGGCATTTGTTGAATTTTTAAACTCTGAAAGGGTGGAACAGATTGTACTCGGCGTCCTGAGTCTTGTACCGAAGAGATTTCGGCTCTATCTATCATAGTTGCCGAGATATTTCGAAAAAACCGAGAAATTTGCTAGCCGGGCATTTGTTGAATTTTTAAACTCTGAAGGGTGGAACAGATTGTACTCGGCGTCCTGAGTCTTGTACCGAAGAGATTTCGGCTCTATCTCTCATAGTTGCCGAGATATTTCGAAAAAACCGAGAAATTTGCTAGCCGGGCATTTGTTGAATTTTTAAACTCTGAAGGGTGGAACAGATTGTACTCGGCGTCCTGAGTCTTGTACCGAAGAGATTTCGGCTCTATCTCTCATAGTTGCCGAGATATTTCGAAAAAACCGAGAAATTTGCTAGCCGGGCATTTGTTGAATTTTTAAACTCTGAAGGGTGGAACAGATTGTACTCGGCGTCCTGAGTCTTGTACCGAAGAGATTTCGGCTCTATCTCTCATAGTTGCCGAGATATTTCGAAAAAACCGAGAAATTTGCTAGCCGGGCATTTGTTGAATTTTTAAACTCTGAAGGGTGGAACAGATTGTACTCGGCGTCCTGAGTCTTGTACCGAAGAGATTTCGGCTCTATCTATCATAGTTGCCGAGATATTTCGAAAAAACCGAGAAATTTGCTAGCCGGGCATTTGTTGAATTTTTAAACTCTGAAGGGTGGAACAGATTGTACTCGGCGTCCTGAGTCTTGTACCGAAGAGATTTCGGCTCTATCTCTCATAGTTGCCGAGATATTTCGAAAAAACCGAGAAATTTGCTAGCCGGGCATTTGTTGAATTTTTAAACTCTGAAGGGTGGAACAGATTGTACTCGGCGTCCTGAGTCTTGTACCGAAGAGATTTCGGCTCTATCTCTCATAGTTGCCGAGATATTTCGAAAAAACCGAGAAATTTGCTAGCCGGGCATTTGTTGAATTTTTAAACTCTGAAGGGTGGAACAGATTGTACTCGGCGTCCTGAGTCTTGTACCGAAGAGATTTCGGCTCTATCTCTCATAGTTGCCGAGATATTTCGAAAAAACCGAGAAATTTGCTAGCCGGGCATTTGTTGAATTTTTAAACTCTGAAGGGTGGAACAGATTGTACTCGGCGTCCTGAGTCTTGTACCGAAGAGATTTCGGCTCTATCTCTCATAGTTGCCGAGATATTTCGAAAAAACCGAGAAATTTGCTAGCCGGGCATTTGTTGAATTTTTAAACTCTGAAGGGTGGAACAGATTGTACTCGGCGTCCTGAGTCTTGTACCGAAGAGATTTCGGCTCTATCTCTCATAGTTGCCGAGATATTTCGAAAAAACCGAGAAATTTGCTAGCCGGGCATTTGTTGAATTTTTAAACTCTGAAGGGTGGAACAGATTGTACTCGGCGTCCTGAGTCTTGTACCGAAGAGATTTCGGCTCTATCTCTCATAGTTGCCGAGATATTTCGAAAAAACCGAGAAATTTGCTAGCCGGGCATTTGTTGAATTTTTAAACTCTGAAGGGTGGAACAGATTGTACTCGGCGTCCTGAGTCTTGTACCGAAGAGATTTCGGCTCTATCTCTCATAGTTGCCGAGATATTTCGAAAAAACCGAGAAATTTGCTAGCCGGGCATTTGTTGAATTTTTAAACTCTGAAGGGTGGAACAGATTGTACTCGGCGTCCTGAGTCTTGTACCGAAGAGATTTCGGCTCTATCTCTCATAGTTGCCGAGATATTTCGAAAAAACCGAGAAATTTGCTAGCCGGGCATTTGTTGAATTTTTAAACTCTGAAGGGTGGAACAGATTGTACTCGGCGTCCTGAGTCTTGTACCGAAGAGATTTCGGCTCTATCTCTCATAGTTGCCGAGATATTTCGAAAAAACCGAGAAATTTGCTAGCCGGGCATTTGTTGAATTTTTAAACTCTGAAGGGTGGAACAGATTGTACTCGGCGTCCTGAGTCTTGTACCGAAGAGATTTCGGCTCTATCTCTCATAGTTGCCGAGATATTTCGAAAAAACCGAGAAATTTGCTAGCCGGGCATTTGTTGAATTTTTAAACTCTGAAGGGTGGAACAGATTGTACTCGGCGTCCTGAGTCTTGTACCGAAGAGATTTCGGCTCTATCTCTCATAGTTGCCGAGATATTTCGAAAAAACCGAGAAATTTGCTAGCCGGGCATTTGTTGAATTTTTAAACTCTGAAGGGTGGAACAGATTGTACTCGGCGTCCTGAGTCTTGTACCGAAGAGATTTCGGCTCTATCTATCATAGTTGCCGAGATATTTCGAAAAAACCGAGAAATTTGCTAGCCGGGCATTTGTTGAATTTTTAAACTCTGAAGGGGGTGGAACAGATTGTACTCGGCGTCCTGAGTCTTGTACCGAAGAGATTTCGGCTCTATCTCTCATAGTTGCCGAGATATTTCGAAAAAACCGAGAAATTTGCTAGCCGGGCATTTGTTGAATTTTTAAACTCTGAAGGGTGGAACAGATTGTACTCGGCGTCCTGAGTCTTGTACCGAAGAGATTTCGGCTCTATCTATCATAGTTGCCGAGATATTTCGAAAAAACCGAGAAATTTGCTAGCCGGGCATTTGTTGAATTTTTAAACTCTGAAGGGTGGAACAGATTGTACTCGGCGTCCTGAGTCTTGTACCGAAGAGATTTCGGCTCTATCTCTCATAGTTGCCGAGATATTTCGAAAAAACCGAGAAATTTGCTAGCCGGGCATTTGTTGAATTTTTAAACTCTGAAGGGTGGAACAGATTGTACTCGGCGTCCTGAGTCTTGTACCGAAGAGATTTCGGCTCTATCTCTCATAGTTGCCGAGATATTTCGAAAAAACCGAGAAATTTGCTAGCCGGGCATTTGTTGAATTTTTAAACTCTGAAGGGTGGAACAGATTGTACTCGGCGTCCTGAGTCTTGTACCGAAGAGATTTCGGCTCTATCTTTCATAGTTGCCGAGATATTTCGAAAAAACCGAGAAATTTGCTAGCCGGGCATTTGTTGAATTTTTAAACTCTGAAGGGTGGAACAGATTGTACTCGGCGTCCTGAGTCTTGTACCGAAGAGATTTCGGCTCTATCTCTCATAGTTGCCGAGATATTTCGAAAAAACCGAGAAATTTGCTAGCCGGGCATTTGTTGAATTTTTAAACTCTGAAGGGTGGAACAGATTGTACTCGGCGTCCTGAGTCTTGTACCGAAGAGATTTCGGCTCTATCTATCATAGTTGCCGAGATATTTCGAAAAAACCGAGAAATTTGCTAGCCGGGCATTTGTTGAATTTTTAAACTCTGAAGGGTGGAACAGATTGTACTCGGCGTCCTGAGTCTTGTACCGAAGAGATTTCGGCTCTATCTATCATAGTTGCCGAGATATTTCGAAAAAACCGAGAAATTTGCTAGCCGGGCATTTGTTGAATTTTTAAACTCTGAAGGGTGGAACAGATTGTACTCGGCGTCCTGAGTCTTGTACCGAAGAGATTTCGGCTCTATCTATCATAGTTGCCGAGATATTTCGAAAAAACCGAGAAATTTGCTAGCCGGGCATTTGTTGAATTTTTAAACTCTGAAGGGTGGAACAGATTGTACTCGGCGTCCTGAGTCTTGTACCGAAGAGATTTCGGCTCTATCTCTCATAGTTGCCGAGATATTTCGAAAAAACCGAGAAATTTGCTAGCCGGGCATTTGTTGAATTTTTAAACTCTGAAGGGTGGAACAGATTGTACTCGGCGTCCTGAGTCTTGTACCGAAGAGATTTCGGCTCTATCTCTCATAGTTGCCGAGATATTTCGAAAAAACCGAGAAATTTGCTAGCCGGGCATTTGTTGAATTTTTAAACTCTGAAGGGTGGAACAGATTGTACTCGGCGTCCTGAGTCTTGTACCGAAGAGATTTCGGCTCTATCTATCATAGTTGCCGAGATATTTCGAAAAAACCGAGAAATTTGCTAGCCGGGCATTTGTTGAATTTTTAAACTCTGAAGGGTGGAACAGATTGTACTCGGCGTCCTGAGTCTTGTACCGAAGAGATTTCGGCTCTATCTATCATAGTTGCCGAGATATTTCGAAAAAACCGAGAAATTTGCTAGCCGGGCATTTGTCGAATTTTTAAACTCTGAAGGGTGGAACAGATTGTACTCGGCGTCCTGAGTCTTGTACCGAAGAGATTTCGGCTCTATCTATCATAGTTGCCGAGATATTTCGAAAAAACCGAGAAATTTGCTAGCCGGGCATTTGTTGAATTTTTAAACTCTGAAGGGTGGAACAGATTGTACTCGGCGTCCTGAGTCTTGTACCGAAGAGATTTCGGCTCTATCTCTCATAGTTGCCGAGATATTTCGAAAAAACCGAGAAATTTGCTAGCCGGGCATTTGTTGAATTTTTAAACTCTGAAGGGTGGAACAGATTGTACTCGGCGTCCTGAGTCTTGTACCGAAGAGATTTCGGCTCTATCTATCATAGTTGCCGAGATATTTCGAAAAAACCGAGAAATTTGCTAGCCGGGCATTTGTTGAATTTTTAAACTCTGAAGGGTGGAACAGATTGTACTCGGCGTCCTGAGTCTTGTACCGAAGAGATTTCGGCTCTATCTATCATAGTTGCCGAGATATTTCGAAAAAACCGAGAAATTTGCTAGCCGGGCATTTGTTGAATTTTTAAACTCTGAAGGGTGGAACAGATTGTACTCGGCGTCCTGAGTCTTGTACCGAAGAGATTTCGGCTCTATCTCTCATAGTTGCCGAGATATTTCGAAAAAACCGAGAAATTTGCTAGCCGGGCATTTGTTGAATTTTTAAACTCTGAAGGGTGGAACAGATTGTACTCGGCGTCCTGAGTCTTGTACCGAAGAGATTTCGGCTCTATCTCTCATAGTTGCCGAGATATTTCGAAAAAACCGAGAAATTTGCTAGCCGGGCATTTGTTGAATTTTTAAACTCTGAAGGGTGGAACAGATTGTACTCGGCGTCCTGAGTCTTGTACCGAAGAGATTTCGGCTCTATCTCTCATAGTTGCCGAGATATTTCGAAAAAACCGAGAAATTTGCTAGCCGGGCATTTGTTGAATTTTTAAACTCTGAAGGGTGGAACAGATTGTACTCGGCGTCCTGAGTCTTGTACCGAAGAGATTTCGGCTCTATCTCTCATAGTTGCCGAGATATTTCGAAAAAACCGAGAAATTTGCTAGCCGGGCATTTGTTGAATTTTTAAACTCTGAAGGGTGGAACAGATTGTACTCGGCGTCCTGAGTCTTGTACCGAAGAGATTTCGGCTCTATCTCTCATAGTTGCCGAGATATTTCGAAAAAACCGAGAAATTTGCTAGCCGGGCATTTGTCGAATTTTTAAACTCTGAAGGGTGGAACAGATTGTACTCGGCGTCCTGAGTCTTGTACCGAAGAGATTTCGGCTCTATCTATCATAGTTGCCGAGATATTTCGAAAAAACCGAGAAATTTGCTAGCCGGGCATTTGTCGAATTTTTAAACTCTGAAGGGTGGAACAGATTGTACTCGGCGTCCTGAGTCTTGTACCGAAGAGATTTCGGCTCTATCTATCATAGTTGCCGAGATATTTCGAAAAAACCGAGAAATTTGCTAGCCGGGCATTTGTCGAATTTTTAAACTCTGAAGGGTGGAACAGATTGTACTCGGCGTCCTGAGTCTTGTACCGAAGAGATTTCGGCTCTATCTATCATAGTTGCCGAGATATTTCGAAAAAACCGAGAAATTTGCTAGCCGGGCATTTGTTGAATTTTTAAACTCTGAAGGGTGGAACAGATTGTACTCGGCGTCCTGAGTCTTGTACCGAAGAGATTTCGGCTCTATCTATCATAGTTGCCGAGATATTTCGAAAAAACCGAGAAATTTGCTAGCCGGGCATTTGTCGAATTTTTAAACTCTGAAGGGTGGAACAGATTGTACTCGGCGTCCTGAGTCTTGTACCGAAGAGATTTCGGCTCTATCTATCATAGTTGCCGAGATATTTCGAAAAAACCGAGAAATTTGCTAGCCGGGCATTTGTTGAATTTTTAAACTCTGAAGGGTGGAACAGATTGTACTCGGCGTCCTGAGTCTTGTACCGAAGAGATTTCGGCTCTATCTATCATAGTTGCCGAGATATTTCGAAAAAACCGAGAAATTTGCTAGCCGGGCATTTGTTGAATTTTTAAACTCTGAAGGGTGGAACAGATTGTACTCGGCGTCCTGAGTCTTGTACCGAAGAGATTTCGGCTCTATCTATCATAGTTGCCGAGATATTTCGAAAAAACCGAGAAATTTGCTAGCCGGGCATTTGTTGAATTTTTAAACTCTGAAGGGTGGAACAGATTGTACTCGGCGTCCTGAGTCTTGTACCGAAGAGATTTCGGCTCTATCTATCATAGTTGCCGAGATATTTCGAAAAAACCGAGAAATTTGCTAGCCGGGCATTTGTTGAATTTTTAAACTCTGAAGGGTGGAACAGATTGTACTCGGCGTCCTGAGTCTTGTACCGAAGAGATTTCGGCTCTATCTATCATAGTTGCCGAGATATTTCGAAAAAACCGAGAAATTTGCTAGCCGGGCATTTGTCGAATTTTTAAACTCTGAAGGGTGGAACAGATTGTACTCGGCGTCCTGAGTCTTGTACCGAAGAGATTTCGGCTCTATCTCTCATAGTTGCCGAGATATTTCGAAAAAACCGAGAAATTTGCTAGCCGGGCATTTGTCGAATTTTTAAACTCTGAAGGGTGGAACAGATTGTACTCGGCGTCCTGAGTCTTGTACCGAAGAGATTTCGGCTCTATCTCTCATAGTTGCCGAGATATTTCGAAAAAACCGAGAAATTTGCTAGCCGGGCATTTGTCGAATTTTTAAACTCTGAAGGGTGGAACAGATTGTACTCGGCGTCCTGAGTCTTGTACCGAAGAGATTTCGGCTCTATCTCTCATAGTTGCCGAGATATTTCGAAAAAACCGAGAAATTTGCTAGCCGGGCATTTGTTGAATTTTTAAACTCTGAAGGGTGGAACAGATTGTACTCGGCGTCCTGAGTCTTGTACCGAAGAGATTTCGGCTCTATCTCTCATAGTTGCCGAGATATTTCGAAAAAACCGAGAAATTTGCTAGCCGGGCATTTGTTGAATTTTTAAACTCTGAAGGGTGGAACAGATTGTACTCGGCGTCCTGAGTCTTGTACCGAAGAGATTTCGGCTCTATCTCTCATAGTTGCCGAGATATTTCGAAAAAACCGAGAAATTTGCTAGCCGGGCATTTGTTGAATTTTTAAACTCTGAAGGGTGGAACAGATTGTACTCGGCGTCCTGAGTCTTGTACCGAAGAGATTTCGGCTCTATCTTTCATAGTTGCCGAGATATTTCGAAAAAACCGAGAAATTTGCTAGCCGGGCATTTGTTGAATTTTTAAACTCTGAAGGGTGGAACAGATTGTACTCGGCGTCCTGAGTCTTGTACCGAAGAGATTTCGGCTCTATCTCTCATAGTTGCCGAGATATTTCGAAAAAACCGAGAAATTTGCTAGCCGGGCATTTGTTGAATTTTTAAACTCTGAAGGGTGGAACAGATTGTACTCGGCGTCCTGAGTCTTGTACCGAAGAGATTTCGGCTCTATCTTTCATAGTTGCCGAGATATTTCGAAAAAACCGAGAAATTTGCTAGCCGGGCATTTGTTGAATTTTTAAACTCTGAAGGGTGGAACAGATTGTACTCGGCGTCCTGAGTCTTGTACCGAAGAGATTTCGGCTCTATCTCTCATAGTTGCCGAGATATTTCGAAAAAACCGAGAAATTTGCTAGCCGGGCATTTGTTGAATTTTTAAACTCTGAAGGGTGGAACAGATTGTACTCGGCGTCCTGAGTCTTGTACCGAAGAGATTTCGGCTCTATCTCTCATAGTTGCCGAGATATTTCGAAAAAACCGAGAAATTTGCTAGCCGGGCATTTGTTGAATTTTTAAACTCTGAAGGGTGGAACAGATTGTACTCGGCGTCCTGAGTCTTGTACCGAAGAGATTTCGGCTCTATCTATCATAGTTGCCGAGATATTTCGAAAAAACCGAGAAATTTGCTAGCCGGGCATTTGTTGAATTTTTAAACTCTGAAGGGTGGAACAGATTGTACTCGGCGTCCTGAGTCTTGTACCGAAGAGATTTCGGCTCTATCTATCATAGTTGCCGAGATATTTCGAAAAAACCGAGAAATTTGCTAGCCGGGCATTTGTTGAATTTTTAAACTCTGAAGGGTGGAACAGATTGTACTCGGCGTCCTGAGTCTTGTACCGAAGAGATTTCGGCTCTATCTCTCATAGTTGCCGAGATATTTCGAAAAAACCGAGAAATTTGCTAGCCGGGCATTTGTTGAATTTTTAAACTCTGAAGGGTGGAACAGATTGTACTCGGCGTCCTGAGTCTTGTACCGAAGAGATTTCGGCTCTATCTATCATAGTTGCCGAGATATTTCGAAAAAACCGAGAAATTTGCTAGCCGGGCATTTGTCGAATTTTTAAACTCTGAAGGGTGGAACAGATTGTACTCGGCGTCCTGAGTCTTGTACCGAAGAGATTTCGGCTCTATCTATCATAGTTGCCGAGATATTTCGAAAAAACCGAGAAATTTGCTAGCCGGGCATTTGTCGAATTTTTAAACTCTGAAGGGTGGAACAGATTGTACTCGGCGTCCTGAGTCTTGTACCGAAGAGATTTCGGCTCTATCTATCATAGTTGCCGAGATATTTCGAAAAAACCGAGAAATTTGCTAGCCGGGCATTTGTTGAATTTTTAAACTCTGAAGGGTGGAACAGATTGTACTCGGCGTCCTGAGTCTTGTACCGAAGAGATTTCGGCTCTATCTATCATAGTTGCCGAGATATTTCGAAAAAACCGAGAAATTTGCTAGCCGGGCATTTGTTGAATTTTTAAACTCTGAAGGGTGGAACAGATTGTACTCGGCGTCCTGAGTCTTGTACCGAAGAGATTTCGGCTCTATCTATCATAGTTGCCGAGATATTTCGAAAAAACCGAGAAATTTGCTAGCCGGGCATTTGTTGAATTTTTAAACTCTGAAGGGTGGAACAGATTGTACTCGGCGTCCTGAGTCTTGTACCGAAGAGATTTCGGCTCTATCTATCATAGTTGCCGAGATATTTCGAAAAAACCGAGAAATTTGCTAGCCGGGCATTTGTTGAATTTTTAAACTCTGAAGGGTGGAACAGATTGTACTCGGCGTCCTGAGTCTTGTACCGAAGAGATTTCGGCTCTATCTATCATAGTTGCCGAGATATTTCGAAAAAACCGAGAAATTTGCTAGCCGGGCATTTGTTGAATTTTTAAACTCTGAAGGGTGGAACAGATTGTACTCGGCGTCCTGAGTCTTGTACCGAAGAGATTTCGGCTCTATCTATCATAGTTGCCGAGATATTTCGAAAAAACCGAGAAATTTGCTAGCCGGGCATTTGTTGAATTTTTAAACTCTGAAGGGTGGAACAGATTGTACTCGGCGTCCTGAGTCTTGTACCGAAGAGATTTCGGCTCTATCTATCATAGTTGCCGAGATATTTCGAAAAAACCGAGAAATTTGCTAGCCGGGCATTTGTTGAATTTTTAAACTCTGAAGGGTGGAACAGATTGTACTCGGCGTCCTGAGTCTTGTACCGAAGAGATTTCGGCTCTATCTATCATAGTTGCCGAGATATTTCGAAAAAACCGAGAAATTTGCTAGCCGGGCATTTGTTGAATTTTTAAACTCTGAAGGGTGGAACAGATTGTACTCGGCGTCCTGAGTCTTGTACCGAAGAGATTTCGGCTCTATCTATCATAGTTGCCGAGATATTTCGAAAAAACCGAGAAATTTGCTAGCCGGGCATTTGTTGAATTTTTAAACTCTGAAGGGTGGAACAGATTGTACTCGGCGTCCTGAGTCTTGTACCGAAGAGATTTCGGCTCTATCTATCATAGTTGCCGAGATATTTCGAAAAAACCGAGAAATTTGCTAGCCGGGCATTTGTTGAATTTTTAAACTCTGAAGGGTGGAACAGATTGTACTCGGCGTCCTGAGTCTTGTACCGAAGAGATTTCGGCTCTATCTATCATAGTTGCCGAGATATTTCGAAAAAACCGAGAAATTTGCTAGCCGGGCATTTGTTGAATTTTTAAACTCTGAAGGGTGGAACAGATTGTACTCGGCGTCCTGAGTCTTGTACCGAAGAGATTTCGGCTCTATCTATCATAGTTGCCGAGATATTTCGAAAAAACCGAGAAATTTGCTAGCCGGGCATTTGTTGAATTTTTAAACTCTGAAGGGTGGAACAGATTGTACTCGGCGTCCTGAGTCTTGTACCGAAGAGATTTCGGCTCTATCTATCATAGTTGCCGAGATATTTCGAAAAAACCGAGAAATTTGCTAGCCGGGCATTTGTCGAATTTTTAAACTCTGAAGGGTGGAACAGATTGTACTCGGCGTCCTGAGTCTTGTACCGAAGAGATTTCGGCTCTATCTATCATAGTTGCCGAGATATTTCGAAAAAACCGAGAAATTTGCTAGCCGGGCATTTGTCGAATTTTTAAACTCTGAAGGGTGGAACAGATTGTACTCGGCGTCCTGAGTCTTGTACCGAAGAGATTTCGGCTCTATCTATCATAGTTGCCGAGATATTTCGAAAAAACCGAGAAATTTGCTAGCCGGGCATTTGTTGAATTTTTAAACTCTGAAGGGTGGAACAGATTGTACTCGGCGTCCTGAGTCTTGTACCGAAGAGATTTCGGCTCTATCTATCATAGTTGCCGAGATATTTCGAAAAAACCGAGAAATTTGCTAGCCGGGCATTTGTTGAATTTTTAAACTCTGAAGGGTGGAACAGATTGTACTCGGCGTCCTGAGTCTTGTACCGAAGAGATTTCGGCTCTATCTCTCATAGTTGCCGAGATATTTCGAAAAAACCGAGAAATTTGCTAGCCGGGCATTTGTTGAATTTTTAAACTCTGAAGGGTGGAACAGATTGTACTCGGCGTCCTGAGTCTTGTACCGAAGAGATTTCGGCTCTATCTATCATAGTTGCCGAGATATTTCGAAAAAACCGAGAAATTTGCTAGCCGGGCATTTGTCGAATTTTTAAACTCTGAAGGGTGGAACAGATTGTACTCGGCGTCCTGAGTCTTGTACCGAAGAGATTTCGGCTCTATCTATCATAGTTGCCGAGATATTTCGAAAAAACCGAGAAATTTGCTAGCCGGGCATTTGTTGAATTTTTAAACTCTGAAGGGTGGAACAGATTGTACTCGGCGTCCTGAGTCTTGTACCGAAGAGATTTCGGCTCTATCTATCATAGTTGCCGAGATATTTCGAAAAAACCGAGAAATTTGCTAGCCGGGCATTTGTCGAATTTTTAAACTCTGAAGGGTGGAACAGATTGTACTCGGCGTCCTGAGTCTTGTACCGAAGAGATTTCGGCTCTATCTATCATAGTTGCCGAGATATTTCGAAAAAACCGAGAAATTTGCTAGCCGGGCATTTGTCGAATTTTTAAACTCTGAAGGGTGGAACAGATTGTACTCGGCGTCCTGAGTCTTGTACCGAAGAGATTTCGGCTCTATCTATCATAGTTGCCGAGATATTTCGAAAAAACCGAGAAATTTGCTAGCCGGGCATTTGTCGAATTTTTAAACTCTGAAGGGTGGAACAGATTGTACTCGGCGTCCTGAGTCTTGTACCGAAGAGATTTCCCGGCTCTATCTCTCATAGTTGCCGAGATATTTCGAAAAAACCGAGAAATTTGCTAGCCGGGCATTTGTCGAATTTTTAAACTCTGAAGGGTGGAACGAATTGTACTCGGCGTCCTGAGTCTTGTACCGAAAGAGATTTCGGCTCTATCTTTTTACTTAGATTGCCGAGATATTTCAGAAAAAGCTTCGAGAGAAATTTGCTAGCCGGGCATTTGTCGAATTTTTAAACTCTGAAGGGTGGAACAGATTGTACTCGGCGTCCTGAGTCTTGTACCGAAGAGATTTCGGCTCTATCTTTCATAGTTGCCGAGATATTTCCGAAAAAAACCGAGAAATTTGCTAGCCGGGCATTTGTCGAATTTTTTAAACTCTGAAGGTGGAACAGATTGTACTCGGCGTCCTGGAGTCTTGTACCGAAGAGATTTCGGCTCTATCTATCATAGTTGCCGAGATATTTCGAAAAAACCGAGAAATTTGCTAGCCGGGCATTTGTCGAATTTTTAAACTCTGAAGGGTGGAACAGATTGTACTCGGCGTCCTGAGTCTTGTACCGAAGAGATTTCTCGGCTCTATCTCCCATAGTTGCCGAGATATTTCGAAAAAACGAGAAATTTGCTAGCCGGGCATTTGTCGAATTTTTAAACTCTGAAGGGTGGAACAGATTGTACTCGGCGTCTGAGTCTTGTACCGAAGAGATTTCGGCTCTATCTATCATAGTTGCCGAGATATTGAAAAAACCGAGAAATTTGCTAGCCGGGCATTTGTCGAATTTTTAAACTCTGAAGGGTGGAACAGATTGTACTCGGCGTCCTGAGTCTTTGGTACCGAAAGAGATTTCGGCTCTATCTCTCATAGTTGCCGAGATATTTCGAAAAAGCGAGAAATTTGCTAGCCGGGCATTTGTCGAATTTTTAAACTCTGAAGGTGGAACAGATTGTACTCGGCGTCCTGAGTCTTGTACCGAAGAGATTTCGGCTCTATCTTTCATAGTTGCCGAGATATTTCGAAAAACCGAGAAATTTGCTAGCCGGGCATTTGTCGAATTTTTAAACTCTGAAGGGTGGAACAGATTGTACTCGGCGTCTGAGTCTTGTACCGAAGAGATTTCGGCTCCTATCTTTCATAGTTGCCGAGATATTTCGAAAAAACCGAGAAATTTGCTAGCCGGGCATTTGTCGAATTTTTTAAACTCTGAAGCGTGGAACAGATTGTACTCGGCGTCCTGAGTCTTGTACCGAAGATTTCGGCTCTATCTTTCATAGTTGCCGAGATATTTCGAAAAAACCGAGAAATTTGCTAGCCGGGCATTTGTCGAATTTTTAAACTCTGAAGGGTGGAACAGATTGTACTCGGCGTCTGAGTCTTGTACCGAAGAGATTTCGGCTCTATCTTTCATAGTTGCCGAGATATTTCGAAAAAACCGAGAAATTTGCTAGCCGGGCATTTGTCGAATTTTTAAACTCTGAAGGGTGGAACAGATTGTACTCGGCGTCCTGAGTCTTGTACCGAAGAGATTTCGGCTCTATCTATCATAGTTGCCGAGATATTTCGAAAAAACCGAGAAATTTGCTAGCCGGGCATTTGTCGAATTTTTAAACTCTGAAGGGTGGAACAGATTGTACTCGGCGTCCTGAGTCTTGTACCGAAGAGATTTCGGCTCTATCTCTCATAGTTGCCGAGATATTTCGAAAAAACCGAGAAATTTGCTAGCCGGGCATTTGTCGAATTTTTAAACTCTGAAGGGTGGAACAGATTGTACTCGGCGTCCTGAGTCTTGTACCGAAGAGATTTCGGCTCTATCTTTCATAGTTGCCGAGATATTTCGAAAAAACCGAGAAATTTGCTAGCCGGGCATTTGTCGAATTTTTAAACTCTGAAGGGTGGAACAGATTGTACTCGGCGTCCTGAGTCTTGTACCGAAGAGATTTCGGCTCTATCTCTCATAGTTGCCGAGATATTTCGAAAAAACCGGAGAAATTTGCTAGCCGGGCATTTGTTGAATTTTTAAACTCTGAAGGGTGGAACAGATTGTACTCGGCGTCCTGAGTCTTGTACCGAAGAGATTTCGGCTCTATCTTTCATAGTTGCCGAGATATTTCGAAAAAACCGAGAAATTTGCTAGCCGGGCATTTGTCGAATTTTTTAAACTTTGAAGGGTGGAACAGATTGTACTCGGCGTCCTGGAGTCTTGTACCGAAGAGATTTCGGCTCTATCTTTCATAGTTGCCGAGATATTTCGAAAAAACCGAGAAATTTGCTAGCCGGGCATTTGTCAAATTTTTAAACTCTGAAGGGTGGAACAGATTGTACTCGGCGTCCTGAGTCTTGTACCGAAGAGATTTCGGCTCTATCTCTCATAGTTGCCGAGATATTTCGAAAAAACCGAGAAATTTGCTAGCCGGGCATTTGTCGAATTTTTAAACTCTGAAGGGTGGAACAGATTGTACTCGGCGTCCTGAGTCTTGTACCGAAGAGATTTCGGCTCTATCTTTCATAGTTGCCGAGATATTTCGAAAAACCGAGAAATTTGCTAGCCGGGCATTTGTCGAATTTTTAAACTCTGAAGGGTGGAACAGATTGTACTCGGCGTCCTGAGTCTTGTACCGAAGAGATTTCGGCTCTATCTTTCATAGTTGCCGAGATATTTCGAAAAAACCGAGAAATTTGCTAGCCGGGCATTTGTCGAGTTTTTTAAACTCTGAAGGGTGGAACAGATTGTACTCGGCGTCCTGAGTCTTGTACCGAAGAGATTTCGGCTCTATCTCTCATAGTTGCCGAGATATTTCGAAAAAACCGAGAAATTTGCTAGCCGGGCATTTGTCGAGTTTTTAAACTCTGAAGGGTGGAACAGATTGTACTCGGCGTCCTGAGTCTTGTACCGAAGAGATTTCGGCTCTATCTTTCATAGTTGCCGAGATATTTCGAAAAAAACCGAGAAATTTGCTAGCCGGGCATTTGTCGAATTTTTAAACTCTGAAGGGTGGAACAGATTGTACTCGGCGTCCTGAGTCTTGTACCGAAGAGATTTCGGCTCTATCTTTCATAGTTGCCGAGATATTTCGAAAAAACCGAGAAATTTGCTAGCCGGGCATTTGTCGAATTTTTAAACTCTGAAGGGTGGAACAGATTGTACTCGGCGTCCTGAGTCTTGTACCGAAGAGATTTCGGCTCTATCTTTCATAGTTGCCGAGATATTTCGAAAAACCGAGAAATTTGCTAGCCGGGCATTTGTCGAATTTTTAAACTCTGAAGGGTGGAACAGATTGTACTCGGCGTCCTGAGTCTTGTACCGAAGAGATTTCGGCTCTATCTTTCATAGTTGCCGAGATATTTCGAAAAAACCGAGAAATTTGCTAGCCGGGCATTTGTCGAATTTTTAAACTCTGAAGGGTGGAACAGATTGTACTCGGCGTCCTGAGTCTTGTACCGAAGAGATTTCGGCTCTATCTTTCATAGTTGCCGAGATATTTCGAAAAACCGAGAAATTTGCTAGCCGGGCATTTGTCGAATTTTTAAACTCTGAAGGGTGGAACAGATTGTACTCGGCGTCCTGAGTCTTGTACTGAAGAGATTTCGGCTCTATCTATCATAGTTGCCGAGATATTTCGAAAAAACCGAGAAATTTGCTAGCCGGGCATTTGTCGAGTTTTTAAACTCTGAAGGGTGGAACAGATTGTACTCGGCGTCCTGAGTCTTGTACCGAAGAGATTTCGGCTCTATCTCTCATAGTTGCCGAGATATTTCGAAAAACCCGAGAAATTTGCTAGCCGGGCATTTGTCGAGTTTTTAAACTCTGAAGGGTGGAACAGATTGTACTCGGCGTCCTGAGTCTTGTACCGAAGAGATTTCGGCTCTATCTTTCATAGTTGCCGAGATATTTCGAAAAAACCGAGAAATTTGCTAGCCGGGCATTTGTCGAATTTTTAAACTCTGAAGGGTGGAACAGATTGTACTCGGCGTCCTGAGTCTTGTACCGAAGAGATTTCGGCTCTATCTTTCATAGTTGCCGAGATATTTCGAAAAAACCGAGAAATTTGCTAGCCGGGCATTTGTCGAATTTTTAAACTCTGAAGGGTGGAACAGATTGTACTCGGCGTCCTGAGTCTTGTACCGAAGAGATTTCGGCTCTATCTTTCATAGTTGCCGAGATATTTCGAAAAAACCGAGAAATTTGCTAGCAGGGCATTTGTCGAATTTTTAAACTCTGAAGGGTGGAACAGATTGTACTCGGCGTCCTGAGTCTTGTACCGAAGAGATTTCGGCTCTATCTTTCATAGTTGCCGAGATATTTCGAAAAAACCGAGAAATTTGCTAGCCGGGCATTTGTCGAATTTTTAAACTCTGAAGGGTGGAACAGATTGTACTCGGCGTCCTGAGTCTTGTACCGAAGAGATCTCGGCTCTATCTGTCATAGTTGCCGAGATATTTCGAAAAAACCGAGAAATTTGCTAGCCGGGAATTTGTTGGTTTTTCGGTCTCCGATGGGTGGAAAAGATTGTACTCATGTTTGGCCAGGTTTCATCCAAATCCGAAAAATATTGACGCAATTTAAAATAGGATCACCGCGCATATATGTACATATAATGTATTTTTTTTCGGCAAAATTGAAACCTCAATTAATTCATTTATAAAATCAAATTCGTTATCAAAAATCATCAAATCGGATGAACAATTTGGTTTACTAATAAGATTAAATTCATTATAATAAGTAAATAAATAGACTTTCCTACCTTGCATGTCCTGAAATCCATCCCGTCTTCATCATCGACTTCGAGGGTAGTAGCAGGATTTCAACTAAAATAAAAAAATAATACTTAATAATAAGTCCATATCTTGGCGTTTAAAAATAATTGACTTGATTAATAATGTATTCAATTCAATTAAAAAAGATGTGACTCACCCTAGACACATTCTAAATAATTCGTCTATCGCCTCCTTTGGCGGAAACCGCAGGCTTCTATTCCAAATTATTACACTGAAAAAAAAAAGGAAAAATATTTTAATTGGAGATCGTTTTAACAGAAATGTCATCGCATTTTACCGGATTTTATTCAATCAACGCATCGTATAACATTAATTGATTTCTAAATTATATTAGTTAGATAATTTACCTGATTAATAACCGCAATTCATACTGGAAAATGCAGCTGCGAACGCGACGCGTGGTTATACTACGCGAATTTATTTCCGTATATGGGAAAACAATTGACTGCGTATAGCGGTGTGAACGGGTCGGCCCAACCGCGTAGTCGGCGATGCTACGGCAATTGCATGTTAGTTTACTAACACTGCAGAGTTGGCCGGCTGCTATTCGCCCGCATCTGAGCGACCGGGTGACGTGGCAGTTTTTTTGGAGCGTTTCTTCAATGGTTGCCGTTTTTTTTTATAAGATACCGAAATAAACCCATTCAATATAATATAATATTTTAAATAGGAAAATTATTTTAAAACGTTGGAATTTATATTAATCAATTAATATCTACAAGATTAAATATTGACTTAAAGTAGTTGAAATATTAAATTGTATATTTTTTATTAAAAATATACTTATATAGTGGTGTTAAAATAAGATTTTTTTTATTACATGTTTTTGAATTAAATTTGAAATTTAATCAGATAGAATTCCTATACGATGTATGTTTTAGATTAGACTATTATTAATATAGCATTTTCATTACCGCCAAACGGCAAATCTAACGTGATAATTATCAAGAAATTATTATCGTTTGGTTCTGCTCCGAATGTTGGGTCTCTCTTTTTGAAACGAGATATATCTACGTATACAGGGTGTAAGTTTTTAGAGTGCCATAATTATAATGTAGTGTAGACTGAATTAAGTTGAACAGAATACCTTGATAAATTTTTAGCCTGTCACTTACGATTTCCAAGATAAGTAAATACTTAGTTACTAGAAGTTGGCAACGCTACGCTTAAAAAATTATGTCATTCAGTGCAATTTCTGGATTCAAAAATCGTATCCTTGTTGAAAAACTTCCATATAGAAATTGTTTTAATTTTTAATTGTATACTTATTGGACTAGGACGGACAAACTTTGCTAATATGTAATTAATTTTTTTATAAATTAAAAACTCCAACGCTTTTACCGCCATCTAGAAGACGATAGTTGTATTAGTTCGGTATTGAATAGCCGAGTAACACACCTATAATTGTAGTTGTAGAAGTACGTGTGTTCCACGCTTCAGCCGTTGTCCCCAAGATAGCGCCATCGGTGGAAGGTTTCAATAATTTCCTTTGCGGAATTTAATTTCGTTTTAAGCCTCTTTGCGGCAAGATTCAATTTTCTATATCTAAAACACTTTTCTGTGTTGTGCTAAATTTTTGTAATTTTTCATTGGGATTTCCGTCTTAGGTAAGCATTCCTATTTTGTTTTCTACACGCGTTGTATCCGTCGTTATGCAACTTAAATGACGGCGATATATGTTGGGTTTCCAGCGTGATACACATTCAGGCGCAATGACAACCAACTATTTATTTCTTGTTTGGGTACCTACTAGACATTTTTTCAATTACGAGTGTGAAACATGTATTAGTAGGTGGGTACCTACTTACTTACCATTTACAGTGTACGTAAAAGTATTACATAATATGTATACTAAAAATTATAATAAATTTCTAAAATATACCGGTTGTCAACGAGATCATGTATCAGCCCGCCATTTATTTATTAGTTAAAATAAAACTTTGACATTCGGACCGTATATATGAGTGATTGGTAGGCTTCTACAGGTGCACTCAGTTTTTTTATAGCACTTCCGGTCAAACCGGAAGTGACGTTTATTTTGAATTTTTAAATACAACATGTATTATTTCTGTTCATATTCTATTTCCTCTAAAAATTTACCATCTAGTGCAGGCCAACTTTTAACATTTCTGTCAAAGATGACGGTATCCGTTAAATTTATCCATTAAAGTGAAACTGCTTCGCAGCAATTGTCGAAATGTAACAACCATCAAAGTTAGCTTTGAAAACAATTAAGAAACGTATTTTTCACATTTACACGCCGCATTGGTGAAGGAAACATGTATTTTACGTTGAAATTACTAAAGAAAATGAGATTTTCTTTTTTTTTCATTTTCAAATGACAGGTACTCATTTTTTTAAATAGTAACATCTATTTTTTTATTACAGAGCCATATTGGCATAATTTTTAGTTTTCAAATGATATAAAATATGCTGTGGTTTAGTGGTAGACAGGTAGTACAAAATATAAAATGTTTTAAAAGTAGTCTAATTCCAAAGCAACAGAACAATTACATTTCAAATGAAAAAAACAGTTTCCTTCGCCAATGCGTGTAAATGTGAAAAATACGTTTGTTAATTGTTTTCCAAGTTAACTTTGATGGTTGTTACATTTCGACAATTGCTGCGAAGCAGTTTCACTTTACCGGATAAATTTAACAGATACCGCCATCTTTGACAGAAATATCAAAAATTGACCGGCACTAGATGGCAAATTTTTGGAGGAAACAGAATATGAACAGAAATAATACATGTTGAATTTAAAAATTCAAAATTAACGTCACTTTCGGTTTGACCGGAAGTGCTATAGAAAAACTGAGTGCACCTGAAGAAGCCCACCAATTACTCCTATATACGGTTCGAATGTCAAAGTTTTATTTTAACTAATAAATAAATGGCGGACTGATACATGATCTCGTTGACACCCGGTATACGGCTATATACGATACGACGTCAAGTTTCGTCATGAAACAATAATTAATTCTGGGTTACCTACCTACTATTTTCTTTTTTTCACTTTTATAACACTTCGAAATCGTACTAGAACTGATAAATAGAACTATAAAAACACTAAATTGCTAATCAGTAACCTCGAAATACCAGTGTAATTATCTTTAAGCAAATCCGCTCAATTCTTAATAAGAATAGTATTGGTCCCTTTTAACTTTCCGTGTCACATATACAAGTGGGTAAATATACCTATACATGGGTACATATTGTTTGTGCTTTTATATTTTTATTATTGGTATATACTTTTGATTTTATTCTGCATGCGGCACCACCGAGAGAGCAATTACATAGAGCATTGTAATAAGTTTGTATTTTGAATACAAGACGTTAAGTTAAATTACTAACCTAGAAAAACAATAAATATATAAAAAAGTTATCAATACGTATAATTTCAACACATATATGTACATACTTACATATATATTTTTTATATAATATGTTATTATGGTTTCCACATTCTTAATATCTTACACAGGCGCGTATATTTTATTTATCAACTACAATTTCCACTTTTCTTTGTTAATACATCCTATACGTGAACTATTAGGCCTTTTCCTTTGCTTTTTAGTGTAGTGCAATTTACATACACTACAATTTTTACAGTGCTGTAACGAAGGCGACAATACAAAGGAACGAATTGAGTGTAGATGGATTTATAACATAACCTCAACAATCAACTTATCATAACCTGACTTGACAAGAAACGAGTAGCACTTTTACTAATCCTTTATATAATGCTATAATAGCTATTATGTACAAGCATACTTACAAATTTAGTTAAGATAAACTCTTTTCGCAGTCTCTTTGCATATATTTATAAAAACAACTGTCAATTCTCGTTATTATAAATTATGGATTACTATTTTCACTCCTAGCGAGAACATCCTATACTAACATCGGCTGTCATTACAAATAAATTGGATAACAGAGGGAGCTAATAGTACCAGTTGTCGATCATACTGCGAGATGAAAGACAGCAATATATAAAATGAGATAGCAAGATCGTGACATAGAGACATGTCGTGAAAGGGGTATAAGCACGTAGAAAGGAATATAAAGTAAATTCGAATAGCAGTAATTGCGGCGATGATGTGACCCTCTTTTAGAAAGGTGCCAAACCATTTGGAACGTATACAGTTATCTGTTTTACTACCGGATATGTTTCTTGCAATACTCTTTTTATTTAGCATTATATTTCTTTTATAATGTACACCATGCTTATTCCCGTTCATATTTAGTGGACGAATAAGTTTATAACTCTTGAAATACTTTATTTTAAAAAATAAAAAAAAATCTTTTTTATTAAACACGTAATTTCTGTCACTTACTATTCGTCCACCAATTTATAATTAAATGTTAATATTCCAGTAATAATTTCTTGTTTATAATCATTCATCACAAAAATTATTGCAAGTAAAAATAACGCAATTTCAAATTTCCCAGCAACAATTGATAATAGCCCCTTAAAGCATGAAAATTTCAATATGGATTAATTCGAAAATATTTTTCACTAATTTATTTACAAATCATACTTAATTACCTTATTCAAATGGCATTTTTTTAAAGAAAATTGCTTGTGAACCGTCAAAAATTCCAATAATAATGCCGGCTGTAATTCAACTAAAACACAATAATTTTTTTACTTTATAGTCAATACATAACCTCTTTTTGTCTTCTCTTTACATGCGTTTTATAGATATTTAACGTTTTTGATCAATATATACTGCACAAATTCCAATAAATAACATTCGTAGTATAAAGTAAACGGCATGAATAAAAGTACCTTCATTAATCACTTTGACATATGCTTGACATTTAAAATAGTGTAATTTACACCAGCTATTACTCTGGTGCAGATAAACAATCCTGGTGCAGCACTGGTTTTGTTTACACCGTGCAAAGGAACGAGAATATGGCGTAAAGTGTAGTTCAGTACTGCACCGTGCTACACTTTTTTAGCAAAGGAAAAGGGCTAATTGCATACAATACGTTACAAAATATATTTATAACATACACACATACATATGTCTATCACATATTTATTCCTTCGATATGATGATATTGTTGGCAAATGTATGAAACGAAAACGCCGTTCTAAACATCTAAAATGATCAGATATCAATCGTCGATCACGTGAATCGTTACGCCAGTGCTGTTGTTTCTTTCCCGTGTCCGATTACTTACTTTTACTAATGTTTCCATGTTCATATCATTAAGTCCGCCTATCGTAAAGTAAGTTTACTTGAGCGTCCTCATCATTATAAACACTATTTCGCTCCTCCACTGTACGGGCAGTTGATCATGGGGTGGGCACAAGATACATTGGCGCCGAAATATATATTAGTTTTACTTTAGGTCGCCTACGGCGCTGGTGGCTATGGTGGGGATCTGAAAATCGATTTCACATTTCTTGGTTATGATTCATCATTCCATGTGTTTTGTTCTAGATCCGAGTTAAATTGTTTCGAATTTATTAGTTATTTGCGTGTATATATTAGTGTTATAGTATTATTATATTTAAGTGTATATATTAGTGTTATATTATTTTTATATTTAAGTGTCTATATTGTATATTTTTGTGGATTTTAAGTAATTTCTGTGTGTGTTATGGCACCAATTACTTGTTGCGTGCTAGGTTGTAGGCAAAACAACAAAAAGAAACATGCGTTTCCTTTAGATAATGAAGTAAGTAAACAAAGAAATGTATAAACCTATTACTCAACACATTTATTTTATGTATTTATTTTTGATATTTAAAATAGTTGTTTGTGAAATGGTGCCATGCAATTGGACGAACAGATTTGTTAAATTTACCAAGAGGAAAACGGTATAATTATTGTCAGCGAGACTGAAGAAATTAGTGATGAGATGGAAGAACCCATCACTTTACAATTACCCATTACTTTTTCAACTGAAGATGATATAAGAAGAATTACGCAGCCTTATATTATACAATATGTTATAAAATGAATTTTTAAAGAGACAAATAATTGTTCAGTCTGTAAAGACAATGTTTGCATTAATCAGTCTAAATTTGTTGATGGTATTAGAGGAAATATGAAGTTTTTAAGAACATTTTACAAATGTAGTGATATACTACGTGTATATTTGCCATATTTATGTAGAGAAAGTTTTTTAAAAAGAAAATTGATGTCGATAATTAGACGATATGTTGTGAACAAGTTTCATTGTAAAGATCACAATATATTTAATATTTTTTTGAACATTTTTCTAGATTCTTATATTTGTAACTGGATCACAAATGTAAATAAAATATTGAAAGGTTTGTCCAATAAAAATATAAATGATTCTGTAAAGCAGATTGCAATGAATAAATATAGAAAATTAAAATTAAAAAATAAGCAGTTACAGAAGATAAAGCAACTTGCATAAAGTATATTATAAATGATTTCAATACGATTGTCAATATTCAATAAATACTTAAGTTATGGACCCAATTCGTAAATTTAATACCTATTCTTCCTTGTATACATACATATATATAAATTTAAGATACTTTTATTATCCTCTCCTTTACATTTCATTTTATATATACATACATATAATTTCTGTTAAATTCTTTATTTCAATAGTGTAAGGTAATTCTCTAACTTTATAGTAATTTGGAATTTCCAGTTTTAATTATAATATTTAAAAACGTTAAATACACCGACAAAATATTAATTTAATATGGAAAGATATTTCTGTAGTAAATTTACAGTTTTTCATTATACTTGTATGATTTTATGTTAAAAGTCTTAGTGTATTAAAAGTTGTATACAAACAGCACTGTAAATAGGTAAGTTCCATGCTAGTTGCTAGCAATTGTCGCCGTAAGTTCACAGAGGTAGAAAAGGTTTGTATATACATCCATGATAATAGAGATTAGCTAAACTACAAAATAACTATTTTGTTGTGAGAATAATATCTTCTATCTATTATTCTTATCGAGTATTTGGATAGAAGATATTGCTTTTCACAGCGAAATAATAATTTTAGTCGTAAAATTAATTTATTACGGAAGGTGCTAATTTGATATACCCGCCTCACAAGTGCTGCCGCGCGCGACCTAAAGTAAACTAAATTAGTCGTTTTAATTTTTATGTTTAGTGTCCGGTCCCTGCAGTTGATGCCATCTGGACGAAAATATTACATTCGATAGATGCGCAACCTAGAACAGAAAATAAATCATCATGGACATTCTCGCATACGTAGATGCGCGCGCACACACACACACACACGATTTCTCAACTTTTTATCCGGATACATTGCCCTTGCTATAGGGGTTGGAATCTCTAGAAGCGGATAAATAATATCGCGGGAGTGATATATGTACTCGTTAAGATCAGTGCGGACGGTCATTACCTTCGCATTTAAAAAGGGATAGTATGTACAGTCTGTTCCAAAATTAATGTCGCTCCCAAGGCTAAACAAACCCATAAAAATGATGTTTCTCATAATCCAATACGATTTTTCGTTAGTGAATATTAATCTTGTAAATGCGGTGCAAACCAAATATCGATTAAACTTCATGCATCTAATTTGCATTAGCAGTTATAACGTGTTTTTCGGCATAAGGGGGTGACATTAATTTTGGAATAGACTGTACGTATTTATCCGTTCTCCTCTCATTATACTATATGACATTGTGCTGCGTCCAAGTTAGAGTGCCCCATATCGATATGTTATCTGTCAACACATACATATGTATGTATTGAATTAGATACTTGTTTAGTAGGCTTTAAAGTTTCTATTGTCTTTCCTATAGCTGATATGACGACGGCTGTCATAATGGAAAAAAGGCAAAGTATCGATGAACAATCGCAATTCCTGGCAACGAGATATTTATACCTGCTTTTTGGTTTATCGTTTCGTATTCTGACGCATCCTAAATCTGCGAGATAATTGTTAACATCGTTCTTTTTTTTTTCATCACTGACTGATATTTTGTGATAGTATGGTCGCGTTTTATCGTTATCGTGAATAATACTATTTATCAAATCCTTCGCTGTCGCAGGAATGAAGCGGAGCCATTCCTGTACGGTTCTCAATTATTGAATGTATCTATGTAGTACATACTTTCATATGTACGTACATACATATACGTATACCTTACGAATACGTGCTAAATAAGATTGAAACTTGACCCTACTAGACCCTACTTGTTCAGCTGGAACACAATACACTCCAAATTGAAGAAATACGAATGTTAAGTAGATAGCTGCTGTGATCGATTGAAGATTCACCATCGATGTCCTAAACATACATACGTATGTACATATTTATACATATATAAGTTATATTATGTAGTTTTGATTACTTTTATATTATTTAAATACATAGATAATATGTACGACTTCTGTATTGAGTAGGTAATGTCTTCCCCTTTGAAGCGTTTATCAAACTTTCTTCCGCTCAATGCCGTTCGGAAGCTTTGATTTGCTCTTCAAAAGGGAAGACATTACTTGTACATACACTAATTGTACATATATACATATTATGATATTATGTAGGTACTACATTTTTGTAACAAGTACAGTAAAAGTGACATTTTGCGAAAATATTTTCCTATTTCACACATTGCGTACAATACATCTATACATTGTACGCAGAGCTGCACCAGTTCATATAGACATTAATTTATTGCGTTAGGTATGTATGTACAGTCTGTTCCAAAATTAATGTCACCCCCGCGGCAATTAAAAGATCAAATAAAAATAATCTTCCCTATAACTCTAGACAATTTTTGATCGATGAATATCAATATTGTAATTGCGCTCTAAAATAAATGTCGGTTCGTTTTGCAACAGAAGTTATAATGTATCTTCCATCACATCAAGCGACATTAATTTAGTAAAAGACTGTACCTTTAAAGCTACTTTTAGCACAGCTGTTTCTTTAGATATCGATATAGCATAAAAGCGATTGAGTAACTGCGTGTTGTCTGTGTGTATGTTTATGTATATTATCTTTTAATTCCTGATTTATTTCCACTTAGAGGTCAATAAAACAATAAATAATTAAATACCAATTTATTCCATAACATATAATAATATGTTTTCGTTAAATAACTTCTTCGGCAATTTATATTTATATTATTAGTAATTTGACACATATTAAATGTCAATTTCTTCCACCGAAGAAGTTATTTAACGAAAACATATTATTATATGTTATGGAATAAATTGGTATTTAATTATTTATTGTTTTATTGACCTCTAAGTGGAAATAAATCAGGAATTAAAAGATAAGTACATAAAGGTCAAAAAATACATATATTAAATTTATGTATATTGAGATTGTTTGACACTCAATTAGTAACTTTCAGAAAGAGCTTTTCGTGTAAAGATATCCATCATTTTCCCCAACACTTTCATATAATATACCTACATATATAAGTATGTATGTATGTACATATGTGTGACATGACACTTACCTACCTATCTGCAAGTAGTAACAGTTGATTACAAATCGATGTAACGGTCGTCGTATACTGCACCAGAAATAGCAATGAATATTGTTTTTTGATTCGTGATGCCAGGCTGAAATATTACAATATTTATTGCTCAGATGACTATAAGTACCTTGAACGTGGTGTATTTTTAAAGTGTGTAGGTACCGTTCGTTTCAAATTGAATGCAATTTTTTCTGACAGCTAATTATGTACCTATGTATGTATGTATGTACCTACATAATATGTTATATTATGTAATGTAAGGATATATCGATATTCAAGCAATTCTGTTAAAATTTTTCAAAGTCGCAATAATAATTGTAATAGGTATCTATTGTATGAATAATTTGTAGAGATTCTTTTCGTAAAATTTATGTATTCATGCTGTATATACACATGTACGTGTATGTAGTAGGTATTAAGCTAAGTATGATGCTAAATGTGATACGTTTGATGTATCATCACTTAGGTACTTACTTCAAGATAAAAGTGTGATGTTTAATGCAATTAATAAATTTCCTCCGTGAGGCTGTCGGTTCAACACTGGCTATGACCAAGTGTAACAGTTTGATTCGAATCAGAACGTAACAGCACGAAGAGATATAGATATATATATCGTAAGCTACGACGGCACATCCGGATAAGGCCAAGAAGGGCTGCATGTCGCCAGCCCCCCCACAATCGATTTTTTAAATTCTTTCTGGACTAAAGTTTTGTACCCATTTTGTACCGTTTTGTACCAAAAATAAAAAATTTTGTACCTCGCCCGTTTAGAAGATATACTCAATTTTAGATGGGGGGGCCAGGGACATGCCAGCCCCCCCATGTCGGAATTTCAAAATTTCACTTATGCCATCGTATTGTACTAGTTTTGTACCGTTTTGTACCACAAAGCAAACATTTTGTACCTCGTTAGTTTTTGAGATATAATCGATCTTGGGTAGAGTGTTAGCCCCCCCATATCGGAATTTCAAAATTTTACTTATGCCATCGTATTGTACTAGTTTTGTACCGTTTTGTACCACAAAGCAAACATTTTGTACCTCATTAGTTTTTGAGATATAATCGATCTTGGGTAGAGTGTTAGCCCCCCCATATCGGAATTTCAAAATTTTACTTATGCCATCGTATTGTACTAGTTTTGTACCGTTTTGTACCACAAAGCAAACATTTTGTACCTCATTAGTTTTTGAGATATAATCGATCTTGGGTAGAGTGTTAGCCCCTCCCATATCGGAATTTCAAAATTTTACTTATGCCATCGTATTGTACTAGTTTTGTACCGTTTTGTACCACAAAGCAAACATTTTGTACCTCATTAGTTTTTGAGATATAATCGATCTTGGGTAGAGTGTTAGCCCCCCCCCCCCCCCATATCGGAATTTCAAAATTTTACTTATGCCATCGTATTGTACTAGTTTTGTACCGTTTTGTACCACAAAGCAAACATTTTGTACCTCGTTAGTTTTTGAGATATAATCGATCTTAGGTAGAGTGTTAGCCCCCCCATATCGGAATTTCAAAATTTCACTTATGCCACCGTATTGTACTAGTTTTGTACCGTTTTGTACCACAAAGCAAACATTTTGTACCTCATTAGTTTTTGAGATATAACCGATCTTGGGTAGAGTGTTAGCCCCCCCATATCGGAATTTCAAAATTTTACTTATGCCATCGTATTGTACTAGTTTTGTACCGTTTTGTACCACAAAGCAAACATTTTGTACCTCGTTAGTTTTTGAGATATAATCGATCTTGGGTAGAGTGTTAGCCCTCCCATATCGGAATTTCAAAATTTTACTTATGCCATCGTATTGTACTAGTTTTGTACCGTTTTGTACCACAAAGCAAACATTTTGTACCTCATTAGTTTTTGAGATATAATCGATCTTGGGTAGAGTGTTAGCCCCCATATCGGAATTTCAAAATTTTACTTATGCCATCGTATTGTACTAGTTTTGTACCGTTTTGTACCACAAAGCAAACATTTTGTACCTCATTAGTTTTTGAGATATAATCGATCTTGGGTAGAGTGTTAGCCCCCCCATATCGGAATTTCAAAATTTTACTTATGCCATCGTATTGTACTAGTTTTGTACCGTTTTGTACCACAAAGCAAACATTTTGTACCTCATTAGTTTTTGAGATATAATCGATCTTGGGTAGAGTGTTAGCCCCCCCATATCGGAATTTCAAAATTTTACTTATGCCATCGTATTGTACTAGTTTTGTACCGTTTTGTACCACAAAGCAAACATTTTGTACCTCGTTAGTTTTTGAGATATAATCGATCTTGGGTAGAGTGTTAGCCCTCCCATATCGGAATTTCAAAATTTTACTTATGCCATCGTATTGTACTAGTTTTGTACCGTTTTGTACCACAAAGCAAACATTTTGTACCTCATTAGTTTTTGAGATATAATCGATCTTGGGTAGAGTGTTAGCCCCCCCATATCGGAATTTCAAAATTTTACTTATGCCATCGTATTGTACTAGTTTTGTACCGTTTTGTACCACAAAGCAAACATTTTGTACCTCATTAGTTTTTGAGATATAATCGATCTTGGGTAGAGTGTTAGCCCCCCCATATCGGAATTTCAAAATTTTACTTATGCCATCGTATTGTACTAGTTTTGTACCGTTTTGTACCACAAAGCAAACATTTTGTACCTCATTAGTTTTTGAGATATAATCGATCTTGGGTAGAGTGTTAGCCCCCCCATATCGGAATTTCAAAATTTTACTTATGCCATCGTATTGTACTAGTTTTGTACCGTTTTGTACCACAAAGCAAACATTTTGTACCTCATTAGTTTTTGAGATATAATCGATCTTGGGTAGAGTGTTAGCCCCCCATATCGGAATTTCAAAATTTTACTTATGCCATCGTATTGTACTAGTTTTGTACCGTTTTGTACCACAAAGCAAACATTTTGTACCTCATTAGTTTTTGAGATATAATCGATCTTGGGTAGAGTGTTAGCCCCCCCATATCGGAATTTCAAAATTTTACTTATGCCATCGTATTGTACTAGTTTTGTACCGTTTTGTACCACAAAGCAAACATTTTGTACCTCATTAGTTTTTGAGATATAATCGATCTTGGGTAGAGTGTTAGCCCTCCCATATCGGAATTTCAAAATTTTACTTATGCCATCGTATTGTACTAGTTTTGTACCGTTTTGTACCACAAAGCAAACATTTTGTACCTCATTAGTTTTTGAGATATAATCGATCTTGGGTAGAGTGTTAGCCCTCCCATATCGGAATTTCAAAATTTTACTTATGCCATCGTATTGTACTAGTTTTGTACCGTTTTGTACCACAAAGCAAACATTTTGTACCTCATTAGTTTTTGAGATATAATCTATCTTGGGTAGAGTGTTAGCCCCCCATATCGGAATTTCAAAATTTTACTTATGCCATCGTATTGTACTAGTTTTGTACCGTTTTGTACCACAAAGCAAACATTTTGTACCTCATTAGTTTTTGAGATATAATCGATCTTGGGTAGAGTGTTAGCCCTCCCATATCGGAATTTCAAAATTTTACTTATGCCATCGTATTGTACTAGTTTTGTACCGTTTTGTACCACAAAGCAAACATTTTGTACCTCATTAGTTTTTGAGATATAATCTATCTTGGGTAGAGTGTTAGCCCCCCCATATCGGAATTTCAAAATTTTACTTATGCCATCGTATTGTACTAGTTTTGTACCGTTTTGTACCACAAAGCAAACATTTTGTACCTCATTAGTTTTTGAGATATAATCGATCTTGGGTAGAGTGTTAGCCCCCCCCATATCGGAATTTCAAAATTTTACTTATGCCATCGTATTGTACTAGTTTTGTACCGTTTTGTACCACAAAGCAAACATTTTGTACCTCATTAGTTTTTGAGATATAATCTATCTTGGGTAGAGTGTTAGCCCCCCCATATCGGAATTTCAAAATTTTACTTATGCCATCGTATTGTACTAGTTTTGTACCACAAAGCAAACATTTTGTACCTCATTAGTTTTTGAGATATAATCTATCTTGGGTAGAGTGTTAGCCCTCCCATATCGGAATTTCAAAATTTTACTTATGCCATCGTATTGTACTAGTTTTGTACCGTTTTGTACCACAAAGCAAACATTTTGTACCTCATTAGTTTTTGAGATATAATCTATCTTGGGTAGAGTGTTAGCCCCCCATATCGGAATTTCAAAATTTTACTTATGCCATCGTATTGTACTAGTTTTGTACCGTTTTGTACCACAAAGCAAACATTTTGTACCTCATTAGTTTTTGAGATATAATCGATCTTGGGTAGAGTGTTAGCCCCCCCATATCGGAATTTCAAAATTTTACTTATGCCATCGTATTGTACTAGTTTTGTACCGTTTTGTACCACAAAGCAAACATTTTGTACCTCATTAGTTTTTGAGATATAATCTATCTTGGGTAGAGTGTTAGCCCCCCCATATCGGAATTTCAAAATTTTACTTATGCCATCGTATTGTACTAGTTTTGTACCGTTTTGTACCACAAAGCAAACATTTTGTACCTCATTAGTTTTTGAGATATAATCGATCTTGGGTAGAGTGTTAGCCCCCCATATCGGAATTTCAAAATTTCACTAATGCTCGTAGTAGTTTTGTAGGGTTTTGTACTGTAAACGTAACGTTTTGTACTACTCTAATTGGGATATAATGGATTTTAGATGAGGCGAGTACAAGATAGACTCGTCATAACATCAGAATTTCAAAAGTTGTGTTATGTTATCGTATTGTAGTTCATTTATTACATTACAGTTCTTTAGTACATAACTATACTAGTAACAATAAGACTACATTCGTAAATTTGAATATCTTTAATTTAAAAGCAGGACAATATTTGCCATGACAGTGAAAAGGAGTGCTTAAAGAGATGACATTTAACTAAAATATAACAAAATGATTTATAGTAAAACTGATGAGAATTTAAAGCATAAGAAAAACTTATTTATTTAACAATACATATTTAATATCTATGTATACAGGCTGATTGGTGAGAATGGCCTATTAAAACTATTATACAAACGGAACGGAATTTTAAAACAAAATTTTGCAGTTGGATATGATTGAATATGAGCTATCACGTGAAAATATTTTTGAATAAATATCACTTCCGCTTAACCGGAAGTGGGCATCAACTTCAATTTTTTGAATAGCATGCTATAAATTTAATTACTAATTCGGCTTCTGCGATAAATTCTACAGATATTTCATATATCATACCCTATACCTAAATATCGTGCCTTCTGCGTTATTCGCAATTAAAGAAAAAAAGTAACAGATACCGATCTTACTTTATAGTGATATTACGGCATGTAGGAGTAAAAGAGATGACTGAAATTTTGCATACGCATAGTTGATAGTATGTAGTTACACAACATTTGCAGTTCGTCTCTGTAGCTTTATACAGGATGTTTAAATACAATACACTATTTTCACGTGATAGTTCATATTCAACTGCAAAATTTTGTTTTAAAATTCCTTTCCGTTTGTATAATACTTTTAATAAGACATTCTCACCAATCAGCCTGTATAAAAAATGGGGGCTGGTATATACAGGGTGCTCGGATTTCGTAGGGACAACATGGGTAACTTTTTCATTTGAAGACATAGAGAGACGGTTAAATTAGCAAAAAGGTGTTGATTCAAAAGCTCACTAAGAATCCATCTTCAAATTTTGTTTGTCGTGCTTCATTTGTTTCATATTGAAGAAAAACTGAAATCTAATAATTTCTGTTATTTGCCGTAACTTTTTTGTTACTTGAGATATTAAGATACGGTTTGAAGCAATTCAAATTGTAATCTAAATGCTTTTAGTGACGCTTTATAAAATAAATTTCTTTTGCGCAAATTTTTAATAATCTCACCTAACCTCAAAATTTTAAATTGGAACCGTGCAATTATTATGGCTCTTTTAAAAGGAGATTTTTTTCTGAATCATGTATCGCATGATATGGAAATTTTGTCAAATTTTGGAAAATTGAGCTTATTCCGACTACGGGCAGACATCACAACTTTTTGTTTATCGCGTTATCTGTGAAAACAACACGGTTGTAATGATACGAACCTGACAGAAGTGTCAACGTTATTACTTCAATTTATAACGGATAATTTTGAAAAATGTATTTTGTATGTAAAAGTTTGAAGAGCGTAAAAGTAACATTTAATAACACAAATTTCATGTGTGCGTATTATTAGTAACCTAATCACACCTCACAATTTTTCATTTGAGCTATGTATTTTTTTTCTGAGTGCAATTGTGTATCGCATGATGGAAACTTCTCAAAAATTTGAAAAATTAAGCTTATTCTTTTTAGGAAGCATCTCAACTTTTTATTTATCATACTATCTATGAGAAAAGCACACCGTCATACATGTACAGCTGCGTGCGACGTTTGTTATTGCACGTGTGCTGTCGGCGTGTTTGTAATCGGCCTTCCCGACACAGATGGCGGTATCTGGGTGCGCAGTCGTCGAGTTTCAGCTGCGTTAATCCTCGATGCGTAGTAGCCGGCAAGTTGCTTGTTTCCTTAGTAACACGTGTGCCGCCGCGCACCTGGGTTTCAGACACTACGCAGTTACGCCGGTCAAAATTATTGAATTGTTAAATATTTGACTTAAAATCACATATGAGGATATTGTTTTAAAATGATAGGATAAGTTGCAAATTTACGAAAATACAGGTTACACAGTTATACAAAGACACTATATATTTCTCACAGATGTTACATTAAAACCTTGAAATTATTGATTAGTAGTATGTTCGAATGCATTCCGTAGTAATTAAACGAACTTTTATAAATACAGGGTCGTAATGAAAAATTGGACCGTAACAGTACACTGTACTTTAAAAGACGATAGTGTTTTCACTGTACATTCTTATCACAAAAACATAAACGAGGACAAATCGATTGAAATTCTACAAAACGTTGCTTCCGAAGTGATTGGGGCTAACACTCTACCTAAGATCGATTAGGTATATCTCAAAAACTAACGAGGTACAAAATGTTTGCTTTGTGGTACAAAACGGTACAAAACTAGTACAATACGGTGGCATAAGTAAAATTTTGAAATTCCAATATGGGGGGCTAACACTCTACCTAAGATCGATTATATCTCAAAAACTAACGAGGTACAAAATGTTTGCTTTGTGGTACAAAACGGTACAAAACTAGTACAATACGGTGGCATAAGTAAAATTTTGAAATTCCAATATGGGGGCTAACCTCTACCTAAGATCGATTATATCTCAAAAACTAACGAGGTACAAAATGTTTGCTTTGTGGTACAAAACGGTACAAAACTAGTACAATACGATGGCATAAGTAAAATTTTGAAATTCCGATATGGGGGCTAGCACTCTACCTAAGATCGATTATATCTCAAAAACTAACGAGGTACAAAATGTTTGCTTTGTGGTACAAAACGGTACAAAACTAGTACAATACGATGGCATAAGTAAAATTTTGAAATTCCGATATGGGGGCTAGCACTCTACCTAAGATCGATTATATCTCAAAAACTAACGAGGTACAAAATGTTTGCTTTGTGGTACAAAACGGTACAAAACTAGTACAATACGATGGCATAAGTGAAATTTTGAAATTCCGATATGGGGGGCTAACACTCTACCTAAGATCGATTATATCTCAAAAACTAACGAGGTACAAAATGTTTGCTTTGTGGTACAAAACGGTACAAAACTAGTACAATACGGTGGCATAAGTAAAATTTTGAAATTCCAATATGGGGGGGCTAACCCTCTACCTAAGATCGATTATATCTCAAAAACTAACGAGGTACAAAATGTTTGCTTTGTGGTACAAAACGGTACAAAACTAGTACAATACGATGGCATAAGTAAAATTTTGAAATTCCGATATGGGGGGCTAGCACTCTACCTAAGATCGATTATATCTCAAAAACTAACGAGGTACAAAATGTTTGCTTTGTGGTACAAAACGGTACAAAACTAGTACAATACGATGGCATAAGTAAAATTTTGAAATTCCGATATGGGGGCTAGCACTCTACCTAAGATCGATTATATCTCAAAAACTAACGAGGTACAAAATGTTTGCTTTGTGGTACAAAACGGTACAAAACTAGTACAATACGATGGCATAAGTAAAATTTTGAAATTCCGATATGGGGGCTAGCACTCTACCTAAGATCGATTATATCTCAAAAACTAACGAGGTACAAAATGTTTGCTTTGTGGTACAAAACGGTACAAAACTAGTACAATACGGTGGCATAAGTAAAATTTTGAAATTCCAATATGGGGGGCTAACACTCTACCTAAGATCGATTATATCTCAAAAACTAACGAGGTACAAAATGTTTGCTTTGTGGTACAAAACGGTACAAAACTAGTACAATACGGTGGCATAAGTAAAATTTTGAAATTCCAATATGGGGGGGCTAACCTCTACCTAAGATCGATTATATCTCAAAAACTAACGAGGTACAAAATGTTTGCTTTGTGGTACAAAACGGTACAAAACTAGTACAATACGATGGCATAAGTAAAATTTTGAAATTCCGATATGGGGGCTAGCACTCTACCTAAGATCGATTATATCTCAAAAACTAACGAGGTACAAAATGTTTGCTTTGTGGTACAAAACGGTACAAAACTAGTACAATACGATGGCATAAGTAAAATTTTGAAATTCCGATATGGGGGCTAGCACTCTACCTAAGATCGATTATATCTCAAAACTAACGAGGTACAAAATGTTTGCTTTGTGGTACAAAACGGTACAAAACTAGTACAATACGATGGCATAAGTGAAATTTTGAAATTCCGATATGGGGGCTAACACTCTACCTAAGATCGATTATATCTCAAAAACTAACGAGGTACAAAATGTTTGCTTTGTGGTACAAAACGGTACAAAACTAGTACAATACGGTGGCATAAGTAAAATTTTGAAATTCCAATATGGGGGCTAACACTCTACCTAAGATCGATTATATCTCAAAAACTAACGAGGTACAAAATGTTTGCTTTGTGGTACAAAACGGTACAAAACTAGTACAATACGATGGCATAAGTGAAATTTTGAAATTCCGACATGGGGGGGCTGGCATGTCCCTGGCCCCCCCATCTAAAATTGAGTATATCTTCTAAACGGGCGAGGTACAAAATTTTTTATTTTTGGTACAAAACGGTACAAAATGGGTACAAAACTTTAGTCCAGAAAGAATTTAAAAAATCGATTGTGGGGGGGCTGGCGACATGCAGCCGCCAAGAAGTAGTACTGGGACAATAAGATGATCGTTTTCATTACAACGGATTCGATATCGAGTGTTACGTGTAGGACGTACGGCTTATCGGTGATGAGGAGCGGCGCTGTTCCGTATAATACGGCTACGCTAGTAACCACCAGTACAAGTAACACAGTTTCCAAACGTTTCAGCGTTTTCAATACGTCGTCCACATGTCGATGTATCTCATCGTTGCTGATGTCCCCTTTATCCCAGAACGTGTAAATCTCTTTAAAGAGGACCGCGCCAGTCGGTCGATAATAAACGATCCAATAGTATTTTGCAAGTACCTGTAAAAATAATACATATATGTAACAACATATGTACCTACTCTCAAAAGAACAGAAATTGATATATAAAAATCTCTCTCTCTTTATACTCCAACCCTCCAATATATTCAAATTCGAAAGTAATTTTTATGTATGTATGTACATACATACATATATAAATATGGAACTCATATAAAATAATAAAAATTATTTACTTAAGAGAATGTACCACTACATATTAACAAGAAACATGTCACATTTTATTATTACTGTACATATATCTATAAGTAGGCAAGTATACATAATACACGCTTTACGATACGATGTGTTCATAGACTATAATAAATATACTGATGTTGTACGTTCATTACGCTTTATTGTTAAATCATTCAAAAAAACATACAAATATCATTTTAACATTAAATAATGTATATATACTCGCATGTTTGTATGTAAGTACCTATGTATGTATGTATTATGTATTTATGTATATTTATTGAACGAATAACGAAAAGATAAATAGAGAATTTATAACTTTATAAACTTACGTCGAAAATGTTCCATCCAATGTTCTGCCAAATTGTAATGATCACTTTATTCATCATTAATATTGAAATATCAATAAAACTGAACTGAAAAACACAAGTCATCATCTCTGTTAGATGTTAACTGTTTGAAGCCCATCTACATACTAATCCTTTACTGATATCCTTCTGATAAAGCCAACAATAGCGAGTAACATTTTTTGTCCTTTATGAACGATTTCTTCCTTCCTTCCTAATCATCGTAACAAATACGGTTTTTAAAATAATTACATACGTACATATACCTATATCTAAGTTCCACGTCATTTTTTCGTAGATATACCTTCATCTTAAGACATCGAAAAAATTACCTAATGGTCAACTGCCATATTTGCTAAATTCGCATTTCCTACGTATTACGCACCTACATACTATCATATCATATATTCATTTGGTCGGTCATTATTTTCAATAATAATGTAGTATGGTATCGTTTTCTACATTTTTTTTTTTTCAAATTTATTAGGAAGGTAATTACACGTTGATTGGTCCTACTATGTAGTACATACGTATACTACTACAGTCACGATCGAAAATATTTGTCTGTTCATCAATAGTCTTATTTGCATGTTTTTTACAGAAATGTATCAAGGATATGTGTGAATCCATAAATACAGTCGAACTTTTGGATCTTGTCTGTTACGTCATCAACAGCGTAATTAAACACAGTTGTAGTATAAAATATTCATCATCGCCATTTAATGTACATTTAGAGAGAAATGTCAACATGACATAATTCTGATATTACTCATGACGTAACGGACAAGATCCAAAAATTCTACTGTTAGGTACATATGTATGTATATCAAGGATAATGTTGTACCTAATGTAAGAAAATAATTTGCAAAAAGTCTTTGGTTGAACGTTTAGCTTCTGTATTTTCCTTTTTTTATAAACATTTGAATTTTCCTTCCCTCTAGTTTGTAACTTCATGTTACAGTTTCCGTAATAAGCTCAATTTGATAATAATATCTAGTATATTATTCAACGGCGGTAATGTAAGCGGTAATTCATCAAGTAAGTTATTACCATTACCGCGAGTTGAATACTATACTTTATCTACGACTATAACAATTAAAACGAAGGTACAAGTTCCAAGAAAACTTTTTTTGTGTCGCATATTGAAACTGTCAAAATGACATTTCACCGAATTTCAAAAATTGTGTCGCATATTGAAACTGTCAAGTTAAAATTGACAAGTGATCTAATTTAGAGTTGACAAATAACGTTACTTCCCTCAAAGATGGGTGTGCATGTTAACGGCACCCCCACAATGACAAATTAAAATTTTATATAGCACAAAGTTTTGTGCTAGTTTTGTGCCGTTTTGTGCCGCAAACCGGAAGTTTTGTGCTGCTTCCGTTATCGAGATATTTGCATTTCTTTGTGGGGGTGCCGTGGACATGCCAGCACCCCGACCCTCGAAAATTCAAAATCTAATATGGCGAAAGTTTTGTGCTAGTTTTGTGCCGTTTTGTGCCGCAAACCGGAAGTTTTGTGCTGCTTCCGTTCTCGAGATATTCGCGTTTCTTTTTGGGGGTGCCGTTGACATGCCAGCACCCCTACCAACAAAATCAAAATCTGTTAGCGCCAAAACGTTGCTGTAGGCTTGTAGAGTTTTGTGCCGTTGAGAGCGAGTTTTGTGCTGCCCCCGTTTGCCCGCAAAAAATTTTTGAATTTATCATGTTTACGGCACCCCATATCCTATATCTGCGAAAGTACGTAGGATAGCGGATTTTGCAGTACGCCAAAGTTTTGTGCTACAGCCACTGAGTTTTGTGCCGTTGAGAGCGAGTTTTGTGCTGCCCCCGTTTTCCCGCAAAAAATTTTTGAATTTAGCATGTTTACGGCACCCCATATCCTATATCTGCGAAAGTACGTAGAATAGCGGATTTTGCAGTACGCCAAAGTTTTGTGCTACAGCCACTGAGTTTTGTGCCGTTGAGAGCGAGTTTTGTGCTGCCCCCGTTTTCCCGTAAAAAATTTTTGAATTTAGCATGTTTACGGCACCCCATATCCTATATCTGCGAAAGTACGTAGGATAGCAGATTTTGCAGTACGCCAAAGTTTTGTGCTACAGCCACTGAGTTTTGTGCCGTTGAGAGCGAGTTTTGTGCTGCCCCCGTTTTCCCGTAAAAAATTTTTGAATTTAGCATGTTTACGGCACCCCATATCCTATATCTGCGAAAATACGTACGATAGCGGATTTTGCGGTACGCCAAAGTTTTGTGCTACAGCCACTGAGTTTTGTGCCGTTGAGAGCGAGTTTTGTGCTGCCCCCGTTTTCCCGCAAAAAATTTTTGAATTTAGCGTGTTTACGGCACCCCATATCCTATATCTGCGAAAATACGTACGATAGCGGATTTTGCGGTACGCCAAAGTTTTGTGCTACAGCCACTGAGTTTTGTGCCGTTGAGAGCGAGTTTTGTGCTGTCCCCGTTTTCCCGCAAAAAATTTTTGAATTTAGCATGTTTACGGCACCCCATATCCTATATCTGCGAAAATACGTACGATAGCGGATTTTGCGGTACGCCAAAGTTTTGTGCTACAGCCACTGAGTTTTGTGCCGTTGAGAGCGAGTTTTGTGCTGCCCCCGTTTTCCCGCAAAAAATTTTTGAATTTAGCGTGTTTACGGCACCCCATATCCTATATCTGCGAAAATACGTACGATAGCGGATTTTGCGGTACGCCAAAGTTTTGTGCTACAGCCACTGAGTTTTGTGCCGTTGAGAGCGAGTTTTGTGCTGTCCCCGTTTTCCCGCAAAAAATTTTTGAATTTAGCATGTTTACGGCACCCCATATCCTATATCTGCGAAAATACGTACGATAGCGGATTTTGCAGTACGCCAAAGTTTTGTGCTACAGCCACTGAGTTTTGTGCCGTTGAGAGCGAGTTTTGTGCTGTACCCGTTTTCCCGCAAAAAATTTTTGAATTTAGCATGTTTACGGCACCCCATATCCTATATCTGCGAAAATACGTACGATAGCGGATTTTGCGATACGCCAAAGTTTTGTGCTACAGCCACTGAGTTTTGTGCCGTTGAGAGCGAGTTTTGTGCTGCCCCCCCGTTTTCCCGCAAAAAATTTTTGAATTTAGCATGTTTACGGCACCCCATATCCTATATCTGCAAAAGTACGTAGGATAGCGGATTTTGCAGTACGCCAAAGTTTTGTGCTACAGCCACTGAGTTTTGTGCCGTTGAGAGCGAGTTTTGTGCTGCCCCCGTTTTCCCGCAAAAAATTTTTGAATTTAGCATGTTTACGGCACCCCATATCCTATATCTGCGAAAATACGTACGATAGCGGATTTTGCGATACGCCAAAGTTTTGTGCTACAGCCACTGAGTTTTGTGCCGTTGAGAGCGAATTTTGTGCTGCCCTCGGTTTCCCGTAAACAATTTTTGAATTTAGCATATTTACGGCACCCCATATCCTATATCTGCAAAAAATACGTACGATAGCGAATTTTGCAGTACGCCAAAGTTTTGTGCTATAGCTACAGAGTTTTGTGCCGTTGAGAGCGAATTTTGTGCTGCCCCCGTTTTCCCGCAAAAAATTTTTGAATTTAGCATGTTTACGGCAATATTAATGAATATGTTGAGCTTTGACTCACTAATGTCTCACCCTATATGTAATATAACTGTATGGATAATTTTATATTCTGCTCGTATTAAAATTTACCGAAAACATCATGTTTTTGAACATATTAAACTACTGGATAGTTCAGCTAAATTGGCTCATGCCCAAAAACCTCCCCTCTCTGCTATTAACTCAGAAATACTAGACACTGAAAAAGTATTACAAACGCCTAACTCATTTCGAAGAGATAATTGTGATTTCGCAGAAGCTGTAGATCTTCCAAATATTACCCAGCAGGACACAAAACACGCTGATAATATAATTAAAGAACGTGATTATATAGAAAATTGGCGTAACAAAGCATCAGAAAAACGGAAAATACACTCTTACTTGAGTAGTCAACCTGAGTGGGCTTCTATGAATTTAAATGAGGCACTACATGTTATTTCCATTGGAGTGCTACAAAACGGCAATAATTTAAAACTACATCCTCTAAATATTAATAACATAAAAATTATTCTGACGAATACTTGTGCTTTTGATAGTTTTTGTCAAATTATTTGTTCAGCATATAGTGATAGCCAACAATTTCAAACATATATTGCTTCAATCGAAAACCTCTTTACTTCATTAATTGTCGACGTAGTGACTAAAGGTATTAGAAAAAGTTCATACATTTTGAGAGCGAAAATTTTAATAGACGATTTTACTTTCAAAATAGTTGGTCATAACATCAGACATTACGACACCACTTGCACAACGTCCCAACTAATAAATTATGTGAGCAAATATATGTCAAAGACAATGTCGCTTTCAATAAACTGTAACAAATGTATCAAAGTAAAAATGTGTTCTACGTATTCTCAATATATTTCGTACTGTTTCGTTGCTACATCTCATATTCATATGTCAATTATAATTAATATATCTTTCTTCACGTTGGCCTTGACTTTTTGGAATACGAGCAGAATATAAAATTATCCATACAGTTATATTACATATAGGGTGAGACATTAGTGAGTCAAAGCTCAACATATTCATTAATATTGCCGTAAACATGCTAAATTCAAAAATTTTTTGCGGGAAAACGGGGGCAGCACAAAACTCGCTCTCAACGGCACAAAACTCAGTGGCTATAGCACAAAACTTTGGCGTACTGCAAAATCCGCTATCGTACGTATTTTTTGCAGATATAGGATATGGGGTGCCGTAAATATGCTAAATTCAAAAATTGTTTACGGGAAACCGAGGGCAGCACAAAACTCGCTCTCAACGGCACAAAACTCAGTGGCTGTAGCACAAAACTTTGGCGTACTGCAAAATCCGCTAGCGTAGGTACTTTCCCAGATATAGGATATGGGGTGCCCTAAACACGCTAAATTCAAAAAATTTTTGCGGGAAAACGGGGGCAGCACAAAATTCGCTCTCAACGGCACAAAACTCAGTGACTGTAGCACAAAACTTTGGCGTACCGCAAAATCCGCTATTCTACTTACTTTCGCAGATATAGGATATGGGGTGCCGTAAACATGCTAAATTCAAAAATTTTTTGCGGGAAAACGGGGACAGCACAAAACTCGCTCTCAACGGCACAAAACTCAGTGGCTGTAGCACAAAACTTTGGCGTACTGCAAAATCCGCTATCGTACGTATTTTCGCAGATATAGGATATGGGGTGCCGTAAACATGCTAAATTCAAAAATTTTTTGCGGGAAAACGGGGACAGCACAAAACTCGCTCTCAACGGCACAAAACTCAGTGGCTGTAGCACAAAACTTTGGCGTACCGCAAAATCCGCTATCGTACGTATTTTCGCAGATATAGGATATGGGGTGCCGTAAACACGCTAAATTCAAAAATTTTTTGCGGGAAAACGGGGGCAGCTCAAAACTCGCTCTCAACGGCACAAAACTCAGTGGCTGTAGCACAAAACTTTGGCGTACTGCAAAATCCGCTATTCTACGTACTTTCGCAGATATAGGATATGGGGTGCCGTAAACATGATAAATTCAAAAATTTTTTGCGGGAAAACGGGGACAGCACAAAACTCGCTCTTAACGGCACAAAACTCAGTGGCTGTAGCACAAAACTTTGGCGTACTGCAAAATCCGCTATTCTACTTACTTTCGCAGATATAGGATATGGGGTGCCGTAAACATGATAAATTCAAAAATTTTTTGCGGGAAAACGGGGGCAGCACAAAACTCGCTCTTAACGGCACAAAACTCAGTGGCTGTAGCACAAAACTTTGGCGTACTGCAAAATCCGCTATTCTACTTACTTTCGCAGATATAGGATATGGGGTGCCGTAAACATGCTAAATTCAAAAATTTTTTGCGGGAAAACGGGGACAGCACAAAACTCGCTCTCAACGGCACAAAACTCAGTGGCTGTAGCACAAAACTTTGGCGTACTGCAAAATCCGCTATCCTACGTACTTTCGCAGATATAGGATATGGGGTGCCGTAAACATGCTAAATTCAAAAATTTTTTGCGGGAAAACGGGGGCAGCACAAAACTCGCTCTCAACGGCACAAAACTCAGTGGCTGTAGCACAAAACTTTGGCGTACTGCAAAATCCGCTATCCTACGTACTTTCGCAGATGTAGGATATGGGGTGCCGTAAACATGCTAAATTCAAAAATTTTTTGCGGGAAAACGGGGGCAGCTCAAAACTCGCTCTCAACGGCACAAAACTCAGTGGCTGTAGCACAAAACTTTGGCGTACTGCAAAATCCGCTATTCTACGTACTTTCGCAGATATAGGATATGGGGTGCCGTAAACATGATAAATTCAAAAATTTTTTGCGGGAAAACGGGGGCAGCACAAAACTCGCTCTCAACGGCACAAAACTCTACAAGCCTACAGCAACGTTTTGGCGCTAACAGATTTTGATTTTGTTGGTAGGGGTGCTGGCATGTCAACGGCACCCCCAAAAAGAAACGCGAATATCTCGAGAACGGAAGCAGCACAAAACTTCCGGTTTGCGGCACAAAACGGCACAAAACTAGCACAAAACTTTCGCCATATTAGATTTTGAATTTTCGAGGGTCGGGGTGCTGGCATGTCCACGGCACCCCCACAAAGAAATGCAAATATCTCGATAACGGAAGCAGCACAAAACTTCCGGTTTGCGGCACAAAACGGCACAAAACTAGCACAAAACTTTGTGCTATATAAAGTTTTAATTTGTCATTGTGGGGGTGCCGTTAACATGCACACCAAAGATGGTAGTGGACTGTTTCATTTCGACGAATCAGATTGTAGAATTTAGCGTGAGTTATAATAACTCACTGCTATAAATCACGCTAATTGTTTATGGGTGCTATTATACTTGTTCAAAAGCAACTGAATAATGAATACATTATTTAATAGGAGTAGATAAACTAAATTTAATTCGCTTTTTACAGTTGCAACTGATTAGTCCGGGAGGTAGCGTTGCATTTTAGGTAGTGATTTTACGCCGATCGACTGTTATCTTTTTCGATACGTACCTATGTTATTACTAATAACTAAACGAAGCGTCAGCTGACGCACCCGCGGCGGGTGTAGTTGTAAGAGGCCGCGAAACGTGAAAAAAAGAATTAAATAAAGTCATAGTACGCCGGTTGGTTTTTTTTTTATATATATATATATAAATAGTAGACATCATAGTACGTTGAAATAAAATCGTCAGCTGCATCGTGGAGGGGGAATTATGGGTCAGCTACGCGCATGAACTTGTATAAAAATTACTTCAAATAAAGTAATAGTACGCCGGTGGATTAATTTTTTTATAAATAGTTGACATCATACTGAATTGAAATATAATATAGTCAGCTGCATCTCGAAAGTGGGATTATGCGTCAGCTGCATGCTTGAACTTGTGAAAAAATAATGTCAAATTAGGTAATAGTACGCCTGACGAAAATTAACTAGGATATTGTTTACATAATTAAAAGTAGGAAAAAAATCTGCTGTGTGTATAGTGGTGAAAAGACCTTCAGCCGACGTAGTAAACATTAAGTATTTTTTTCGCAAGAGACCGTGTTATCAACGGTCTTCAGCAGTAATGTGACCGGAACGTTTTGGCGAGATATATTAGTCAGGGTAGTCACAGCTATGACGTTTGACACAGTTTGTAACCGTTGAACAACGTTTGTTACCGTCCTCGAGAGGTATGTTATCACCGGTATAATCTATAACCTAAAAGAAAACCAGATAAAAACGGCGGCTAGTGATGAAGCTAAACACGAAACAATGCAAATAATATTGAACGATGGAGGTATGAATTATGTGGTGCAAACAGATATGAAAACGGCAGAAATGTTACTAAATGGTGATGATTAAATAACATTAATAAACTTTAATTTTTATTCTCTACGATGTTCTTTAGATGCCGATGCATTGCTTAAATGAAACATGTGTTATTTATTATTTATCTAGTACTAAACAATAATTTTATCCTACTTTTGTTATAATTGTTGCTGTCAATTTATTAAATCACGCACCGGTCTACAAACGACAAAATGTTTTGAATTTTATGTTTTCTGTCACTGGGTAAGTTCATGCGCGTAGCTGACGCATAATCTCCCCCTCCCTCCACGATGCAGCTGACGATTTGAATTCAATTCACTATAATTGTCAACTATTTATAAAAAAAAGATTCAGCCGGCGTACTATTACTTGAAATTTTAATTTTTTTTACAAATTTCACGGCCCTCCATACCTAGACCCACCGCCACTTGAGCAGCTGACGGACGGTCGGTTGACAGATTAGTCGTATGAGATCAACTACCGATATCAAAATCGGGCGGCTTACTATGACTTTTTCATTTGCAACGCTACCTCCCCGACTAGATGTTTAGATTAGCTGGATTGTTTTTCAATACCTAATATACCAAATGGTAGCATTTATTTAGAACAATATGGTGCTGTACTACATTACGCAACTAATAATATGCCATACTATTTGATGTTAATTCGCCTAGAGAGTTAGATACATAAAAAATATATGTATTGGTTTCGCTTCACATTTTTTAATTAACATTACAAAACTTACGCATGTTTTTCATGTAGCAAGTTGAAAATTTTATATAGTTGAAAAGAAAATGAAAAATGTACAGATTAAATAAGCTTTTATATTAAAAAAATTACGTAACTTAATAAATACGATGCTTGATTAAAATAAATAATTTATTTTAATCAAGTTATAGAATTTATCCGTAAGTACATACTTACCTTAATGTATATCTACATAAGTAGGATTTATTGTTGGAAATTTTACCTAGGTTTGAAATGTAGATCTTTTAGTGTCGAAGAAAAGATCAACGTCGAAGTATAACTATGTAGTACATATATGTATGTATATGTATACATATTTATATACATATACTCATATTTTATACATTTACTTTATTTTATTTCTACATATGTACCTACTTAGATATGTATGTGTACTACTACTAATACTATTGGATGTTACTTATTATAGAAACTGTTTAATTAATGTTAAAACTCGATCATAGCACAATTTCCGTACGTCGATGGCGAATAGAAAATCGAGATGATTAAAATTAGGATCCGGAATTAAGTATTTAAGCGTTAATCTGGGTAATCTAGTGGAGAAGTGATCCACATCCTGCAAAAACATAAAAGAATATCATGGTATGCATATATATGTAGATATCTATGTATGTATGTAATATATGCACAAGACAAATGGTCGTCTATCAACTTACAATCACAGCAGCTAACCAATCGTTGGACGAATAAAACAATCCGATCGGAATACGAATATTTTGTATTTTATAGTCGGGTGGTGATGTCGACTTGTAATAAATCTCATTGGTTATAGCATCGTCGTAATCATATTGCCTGAATTTGCCTAAAACATTCATCTTATTTTCTTCTTTTAATATAGTATTTTTTTAGTTTTTTTTTTTTTTGGTAAGAGTACTATTATCTATAGTTATGGTTTTCAAGTTCACGAGCTAATTTTGTCCAGAAAGACTCAAGAACCGACCATAGGTGTATGATTTGTACAGTACATATATTTATGTAATTCAAGAAATGAAAGAAGAAATAATAATAATAATACCAACCAGATCTTATTTCTTGAGCGTAATGTGCAAGTTGTTTAGTGGAACATCCGGCTGGTGTATTTGACATGATTACGGGAATCATAGTCTTTAAAATAATAAGATGATTAGTGAGGGATCATGAGGAACATTGAAAAAATTACTCGATTTAATTGTGCAGAGTTCCATCCACCCGTCATGAAGAATGTGCTGGCGCACAATTCTTGAAAGATTGAAGTTTGTTTGCACGCTTTCATCCCTATCTTGGAATATACATTATCGGGTGCTACCAGTTCGTATCTTCCCAATTTAATCATGACCGTCTAAAAATTTTCATTAACTTGTATGTACATTTGTACTTATGTACATACCTATTATTATTATTTTCTTATTTTATTCTAAGACTTACATACATACATTTATTTCTCTATAACCCGTCGATATAAACTGCAAGAAAGGATTAGTGAGATGAGACATATAAGCGATCGGCGCCAAGGCAATCATCAATCCAATTTTATCGTTATAATCGGGTCTCTCCGATAACAACACGAAGAATGTGGTGGTTCCTTGGGAATGGCCGACATAAATAAGATTTTTCCGATTGGTTTCTTTCAATACGTAATCTATCATTGCCGGTAGGTCTCTCGTTCCGATTTCATGCCAACTATATAAGTGCATAAATACATATGTGTATAGTATATAGGTAACATCATATATCCTTGTTTTTTTTTTTTGTTTCGATAAAATTACCTAAAATTCCAAAATTGTGGCGCATCTTGGATACTGTCCGGATCGTATTTGATATGTCTTCTGGACCATTTGTTACCTCTGGCGTTCCCCATCCACACATCGTAACCGGCGTCGGCTAAAATATAAGACAGCGATTTTTCCGAACCCATATTGACCCAGTCGGCGGAACTGCTCATTATGCCGTGCATCAAGAACACCACCGGCTTCCCATTTGGACTCGTATTGCGTTTTCCGTGCGGAATCCTGTGCAATTCTAAAAGATAGCCGTCTTCCGTTTTCACGTTTTTATGCGTTTCGGCCGGATAACCTTGTCTCTCTATCATTTGTATCTGACGATAAAATACATACATACGACCGCAGTTTGCTGTCTTTATCAGTCCATCCCCTCTGCATTTAACATGACCGTTTCTTCGATAAAGGGTAATAGCGTTTTCTTCGTAATATAACATTACGATTATCGAAGAAACGGTCGCGTTAATAAATGTGGAGGGAATGGACTGACAAAGACAGCACACTGTGACCGTTCGAAGACGAAGTCGTACCGAGTCTACGCATATAGACTGAATGAATTACAACAACGGCAATTATAAGAACTAGCTATAGAGTTGTACATAGATGGAAACTTACCGTACTTAATCCGACATCGGGATGATCGTCGTCTGTTTGGAAGTCCCCTTCGTTCGACCAACATAGAACAGACACCTTAACTAATACGAACGATGAGATGCTAACAAATTGCAATATTATACTCCCAAACATATTGACCTATATACCTACACATGTACCAGATTAAAACCTTCAGATATTTTTATGTGTATAATACACATGTACATACATCTATAGCAATTACTAATATTGTATGTACTACATACTCCACTCGCGTTAAGAGAATCCGACCTTGTATGATATTTTAATGGATTAGGTACTATTATTTTTATTTTTAGTAATTTGTGTTTAAATTTTTAATTTCCTTCGCTGTAATTAGTAGGTAATTACGTTAGCTACGTACCATGTAAATATAATATATTTTCGATTAGAAACTAGATTATGTTCAATTATATTTGAATTTAAAAAAATGACTATGGTAGGTAGTGCTATTTTGTACATAAGTAGTAGTACATAGCTGTATGAAATGCAACATGTAGGTACAACATATTCGTATTAAACAACGTTTGCATGTCAGAAATTTATTAAGATATCTATTTACCATAGGTACATAACAAAACAGGTAAAGTACATACCTACTAAGACATATCTATACCTATATACATAATATGTATGTGTATCGATGATTTCGATATAATATACATATATAAATAAGTAGATGGTATAAGCACATTAATAAAAAACAAAGATGAAAAAAATTATAAATAATTTCTCATCAAAGCCAGGACACGATCGTACAGCAACGGTTTCACATCGATCGCAAAGATAAAGTCCAAATGATTAAATCTCGGAAGTGGAACCAGATAATGGAGAGCCAAATTGGGTAGTTGATTGGCAAACTGATGTACATCCTTAAAAATACACATTATAGGTATTATGCATGCGGTATGTAGGTACGTGAATATCAGATAATAAATAATGTATCATGATCATATATACATATGTATGTATGTATATATGTAGGACCATAATACATACAGTGTGGAACAGTCCAATGGAATAAATTCGATAACAAATAAATGAGGGTGTATTGGGAAAAAACGCTTCGAGACGTCGATTTGTATTTTTAAATGCGCATTAAAAAAAAATTATACAGGGTGTGTCATGTGACAGTGGCCAATACCAACTTTCTTATTTTAAATGGAAACCCCTGCATATTATTTATTTTTTATCTTCAACTCTTTCGGAAATACTAAGTGTTTTCAGATTTATTACGAAAATTAACATTAAAAAAAGAAAATTATTTTATTTCACAAATTCGCTACATTACACTAAAAATCTATTTCCCATTTAGCTCTTGATATTGATAAAGTAAGCAAAAACGATTGCTGCGTTCCTTTTTACTGATATGAAATTAAAAAAATACAAAGACCGTTTTGTTTATTTTCGTAAAAACTCATAGCCTTAGCAACATGTTGTCTGCCTGCATGACAGTAGTGATCAGTGTCAGTGCTATTATTGCGGTTCGAATTTCGTTAACTGTACGTAATAATATCAGAAAAATGGTTCATTTAACAGAAATGCACAAAATAACCATTGGTTATGGAGATAACACACGGACACAAATGGAAGTTTCTCGCATATTTCACGAAAAATTTCCAAATTTGCCGCCTGTATCCCAAAAAACAATTATAGCAAAATAGAAAAACCGTTTTGCGAACTTGGTCATGTATTAAGACATATTAAAAAAGTAGCTGCCAGTGCAGTAAGTGATGATACGAAATTGGATATTATGCTTGAGTTTCAAGAAAACCCACATAATTCTGGTCGAAAAGCAGCCCCACTGTTCAACATTAGCCACACACATCAATTTTTCGAGTATTAAAGGAAAGTAAAATGCATCCCTATAAAATGATGCCAACTCAGGAGCTCATCGAAGACGATTTCGATAGGAGAACGTATTTTTGCGAACAGATGATGGCAATGTTAGATAACAATCTGATCCAATTAGAAGATATTTTATTTTCTGATGAGAGCACATTTACACTTCACGGCCATGTTAATCGTCAAAATTGCCGCTATTGCGGTCTAATGAGAATCCTCACTGGATGAGACAGGAACATACGCCGCAATATCCTGAAAAAGTTAATGTTTGGGCAGGAATTGTTGGAAATCACATAGTTCATTGATGGTAATTTGAATGGAGATAAATATTTAGAACTGCTCCAAAATAATGTCGTGCCAACTTTCGCAAACTTATATCCTAATCCAGCAAACCCACAAGTTCCTGCCAATACAGTATGGTTTCAGCAAGATGGAGCACCGCCCCATTTCCAAATCAATGTCCGGCAGTACCTGAACCAAATTCTTCCAAATCGGTGGATAGGGAGGCGCGGATCGATAGAATGGCCAGCACGATCTCCTGATCTGACGCCATTAGACTACTTTTTGTGGGGATATGTCAAAAGTCTTGTATACAAAACTAAACCCCTCAACTTAGATGACTTAAAAAGACGAATCACGCTTGTGATTAGATCAGTCACGCCTGAGATGTTGAGTAATGTTAGAAGACATTTCTATACCAGATTAGCATGTTGCCAAGACGTTCGCGGCGAGCATTTTCAACATTTACTACATTGACATTAATGTTTTTTGTTTTTTTTTTTAATTATTATTAAAAAATAATCAGTATTACTTATTAGGTTTTTAGTGTAATGTAGCGAATTTGTGAAATAAATTTTAATGTTAATTTTCGTAATAAATCTGAAAACATTTAATATTTCCGAAACAGTTGAAGATAGGTATGGGACATTGTACATGAATTATGTCTAGAATTTTTCGAAGAACCCAAAAAATAAATAATATGCAGGGGTTTCCATTTAAAATAAGATAGTTGGTATTGGCCACTGTCACATTTTTAAAATGCGCATTTAAAAATACAAATCGACATCTCGAAGCGTTTTTCCCAATACACCCTCATTTATTTGTTATCGAATTTATTCCATTTGGTTATTCCACACTGTATACTACTTACAACTATAGCCGCTAACCAATCGTTAGCCGAATAAAAGAATCCAATCGGTGCGGAAATATCCTTTATTTGATAATCAGGTGGCGATAGTGAACCGTACCTGATCAAATTTAAGATCAAACCGTGATCGTATTGCCGGAAATTACCTGAAATTCAAATCAAGCAAACGACATATAGTTTCAATAAGATATTTTAGACCAACATAGACGATTATATGTATGTATATTTAAGTAGGTGGATAAATCCTACTACTTACCGGATCTGATGCCTTGAGCGTAATGTACGAGTTGTCTGGTTGAGATTCCTGCCGGCGCATTCGACATGATGACAGGTAACATAGACTAAAATTTAATCAAATAAAATGATAGGTATATTGAAAGGTATATTATGTATTATAGTCGAATTTTTGGATCTTGTCCGTTACGTCATTAATAGCGTAATTAAACACAGATTACGTAAAATATTCATCACAGACATTTTACGTAACATTAGAGTGAAATGTCAACATGACATATGAGTCGATTCATACTGATATTACTCGGATAAGATCCAAAAATTCGACTGTATGTATATGTAGTAATGAAAATTAATTATAAAACCAGGTAAAAGCCTCTGTCAATGTTAAGATAAGCATAAGCTCTGAACGATAAACATTCTGAATGTCCTTGCTGATTTGTAATATATTATGTTAGATCGGACGGTATGGTATGTTTCGATATATAGTACATACATTAGATATCTTTCATAACGTACAGCATTTAATTGTTCCGAATTCCATCCGCATATCAAGAAAATAACACTGGAACACACGACTTGGAAGATCGATTCGTCATTGCAAGCGGCTTGTCCTATTAATCCGAATAGATCGTTACTAGGTAAGAACTCGTTGATACCTAAGAAACTCATGATCCACTAAAATTATCGTAATGTATATAAATATGTATAATGTATATATATATATAAACGATGTTGTATATTTACTTCTAAACTATTATGGAAAAGCGACAACAATTGGAAGAAGGGATTCGTCATGTTGGACATGTAACCGATCGGAGCGAGAGCGACTGCCAATTTAATTTTCGAATTGTATTCCGGTCGTTCCGAAGCCATGACGTAGAAGACGGTCGTCCCTTGCGAATGACCGATGTAGAATAACTGTTCCTGTCCGGTGACTCCTAAGATGTAATCGATGACGGCGGGTAAATCGTAGGCGCCGATCTCGTGCCAACTATTCGTATACGATACAACATTTAAATAAAATACGAAATCGAAACATCATGACAACATTTTTATGTGATGAATAGTGGAATACCTGAATTCCCAAAATTCTGAATCTCTATTCGGATTGTAGGTAATATGCTTTCTCGACCAGGTGTTTCCTCTGGCGTTGCCCATCCAAACGTCGTAACCGGCGTCCGCTAAGATGTAAGCTAATGCATTTTCGGGGCCCATATTTACCCAATCCGCGGAGCTGCAGAGGAGGCCGTGCATTAAGAAAGCCACCGGTTTGTTGGTTTCGTGTCCGTTGCTTTTGCCATGAGGAATTCGATGAATATCCAACAGGTATCCATCTTCCGTTTGTATATTGACGTGCTCTTCGATCGGGTAACCTTGACGCTGAACCATTTCAATCTATAAAAATCTCTGCTGTACGTATACATTTACATACAAATATGCGGATGTGTGTATGTGCCAATACTAATAGATAGTCGAAAGCATAGACAAAAATAAATAAAAAACAATCTTGTATGATAAACTTATGTAAAATAAGTTCAGTTTGTATTAGTTATTGTTTTAAATGTAACCGTACGATCTTTAATTTGATTTAAATTTCCATTGAATAAGGACGTTTCCACTGCATGATCACATTTTTAAATAAATTAGGCCAGTAATTATGACGCATAATTCAAGATTATTTTTGTCGATAGAGATAGATTTAAGTTATTACCTACATTACATAAGAATCTATCTAACCTTGATCATCATAACCAACCATGATGGTCATTGTTATTGTTATTTTTGCTTAGTAATTCTCACCGCGAAATGTGTAAATTACCTTAAATTATTAACGCACTATCTAAATTGAAAACAAAAATTTAGAGAAAAAAAGCTATTTTTTATGTATGTACCGGGTGGCCAAATAAGAATGTCGCTCGGCCATATCTCAAAAAAAATATTATTAACTAAAATAACCCAGAGAAACATCTGGAAATTATTTAGAAAAGCGTAGGATGACCGCTAGAGGGCGTAACTGATCACCAAAAATTTTAATACTTATTTTACGCAAAATTTACCAACTTAAGGTCTATCCAGACACATCAGTGCTGCGTCCGTTCAGTATCAGTGTCTGTGAAAAATATTACCTACTTAAACACGTCACAGTGTCGGACGTGTGTGAACAAGTCTAGTTGAAGCAAACGCAACGATATTTTATTTTTCACTGACACTGATACTGAACGGACACAGCACTGATGTGTCTGGAGAGACTTTTAAGGTCTATCATAAATATGAAAATCGGAATCTATTGAAAATTTTGCATATTTTACTTCGGACAACTTCTTTGTATTTTGTCAAATAGGGAGAGGAGGGAGGGGAAACTTTGTATTGCAAGAATGCTTATAACTCCGGTTCTCTTGAACCGAACTTTGCAAACTTAGTCTCGTCGAAAACAGCATTACTCCTTCATTCTGATGCTTACAAATTCGAACCAATCTAATAAGTGACATGCACGCTAGAGGGCGCTGTTTAATTTTTTCTGGAATTTTGTTTTTTCTCGAAAATATTAAATGGAAACATACATTTTTGCCAACAAATTAAAAAAGTAGGCTAAATTGCCAACAAATCAGCGAAAACTGGGCATCGCTATCCTTTAGCAATCCGAAGATATCTTCACAAACTTGTGATGATAAAAATTTCTTCTATAAATTTAAATAATTCCGCTTCCCGTGAACGGAATTTAGCAAATTTGCTCTTATTAGAAAGGATTCCGTCACCGCTAGAGGGCGATAAAGAAATTTAAATACGTAAATTTTATGATTTGATGATAGGACAATGCGTAGAATTACACTATCATGGATTTTCCTAAACCTACTATTAGTGATTCAAATTGTTTAATATTGTCTTTATTTCTGTCACTGCTAGAGGGCGTTAAAGAGACCAGAATAGAAGCCATGTCGCTAGCAATTCGCAACAATATGTTTTTCAATATGATGAGTGTGCTGTGCATTTCTCCGCAACGCCAGTCTATTTTCATGGCCACCCAGAACCCCAAATTTGATTTGTTTGGATTTTTATTTGTGGCGGCTAAAAAAATATTTTATTTTAGCAACGTGATCTACTGCTCGTAACAACTTGGTTGTGGAAATAGGAAATATTGTTCAAAGTATTTCTAAAACAAATAGAGACTGTAGTTCTATATACATTCTGATGATAAAATGCTTCGTTTTCGATGTGTAGCCTGTTAAAGTTTTTTTTTTTTTTTTTTTTGTAGAAGAGGCATTAAAGAAAAATTAATCATTCAATTCAAAATGTAATCCGTTTATTTAATACGTTATCTACGATGTCGAACCAGTCAATGCAGTGCAGCGAAGATTTATACTGGATTTTGTCACACTCCATTGGAAACTTTCTTAACTTTTGCAATTAATTATCTTCTTATATGGAGTGATGTCCAATATTACTTGCATTTTATATTTTAACGTAGGTATGTCACAAATTAATATTTAGCGAGCTCAGGTCTGACGAGCTCGCAACACTGATTTACATCATTAATCCGAAATGAAATGAAGCACCCTCCAATTATACATATCTAGCTATTATTTTTACAGGAACCGTATAGGTATGTACTATCGCGAGCATTTTAAACGACTCAAACTGCCATAAAACGGATATATTGTAGGCTTTCCTTACTCGGAGCAATATTTAGGTAAATATAACTGGGCAACTGTAATAAGTCGTATAGCCGCAGGCCGGAGGGTAGACAATCTATCTAAAAGAAATTTAAGCGAAAAGAATTATGAATGTATTTGACATGAATATAATGTACTGAGCGAAGGTAGACCGTACTCAAATTAATTGAATAAGAGAAAATGTCATCATTTTTCTCAGGGAAAATATTGATCTAACAACAATTATTGCAAATATTATAAACTTATAGATTAGGACACGTAATTATGGAAAGAATTTATTATTATTTTATAGGTATGTGGTCAATGTTTTAATTGAAACAGCCGATAATAGATAATGTATAGAAATATTATATGATTAACGTCTTTTTACAAAAAGTCTCAAATTAAACAAGGTATACTTCTAATACAAAAATATCTCTTATTTCTTAGCCTTTTGTGAAATTTTATTGAAATGTCGGTTTTAATTGAAATAGTCCTTATAATTTACTGAGATTAACAATACAAAATTTGATGAAGAAATATAGTTGTTTATAGATGCACATTATGGTTATATAAAAGAAGATTAATGATAATATTTGTCGGTGTTTGTTTTGCCGGATACTTAAGAACTTTAAACGTTTGTATAAATACGATAGTTGTATTAATTTAATAAGAATTTAAAGCCAATAATAGTTGTTTCTTAGTACAATTTGCACTACTGAAGTAAATTCAATATAATTTCTTTGTAGAACTAATTGTCAACCGTTAAGTACCTGGAAAATGTTTAATTTAGACCAGTTAGATGCCGCGTAATACGTTTTCAATTGTCTCGTCCAATAAAATGTTCCTAAATCAACTGATAATTACCTTAGATATATTTCGCCCTATTAAAAAATTAATATATATTCAGAAATAAATATTTGTTTAAATTGATATTTAATTTTAATCATTTCTTAATGTTTTGCAAACATTGTTTTTCCTTCATCAGATTTCCTATAAATAAAATAGTAATATTATACATAAAAATATATTTATCTTTTAATTCCTGATTTATGTCCACTTGTAGGTCAATAAAACAATAAATAATTAAATACCAATTTATTCCATAACATATAATAATATGTTTTCGTTAAATAACTTCTCAGTGGAAGAAATTGACATTTAATATGTGTCAAATTACTAATAATATAAATATAAATTGCCATGCCTATCAACAAAATTATCTAAAAAACAAAGAATTCATTGATATATCGAATTTTAATTATATTCACAAGTAATAATGAAGGATATAATGATTTAATACAACTATAAAAATTGAAATAATAAATTTATATTTATATTATTAGTAATTTGACACATATTAAATGTCAATTTCTTGCACTGAAGAAGTTATCTAACGAAATTATTATATGTTATGGTATTTAATTTATTTATTATTGGTATTTAATTATTTATTGTTTTATTGACCTACAAGTGGAAATAAATCAGGAATTAAAAGATAAGTACATAAAGGTCAGAAAATATATATATTAATAAAAATATATTTTAAACTTGCACTGCGTATGAATGTTCTAGACATAATATCAAACAGAGTGAATTTCGTCAATAAATACGAATCGTATTATAATCATGTAGGATGTATTACAACCATCATAGCATATATAATTTATTGCGAATCCTTCTACCTGCTTGTTATCGACCCCTAACTACAGTCGCCCAGTGCTACTTCTCAAATGTTTCGAGAAGCTGTATACGGCCATAACGCTTGAAGTGTGAGTCGTTTAAAATGCTCGCGATAGTACATTGTCAAGGAAATCGTTAAAGTTGGTGGTGCTGTATAGGTCGAAGACGAAATGCTTTTGAATTTATGTTTATCTAAGGGTATGGGTTTATCAATGTGAGGATATCTAAATAAATTAACTTGCAGATAAAATTTTATTCGCAAGATAATTTCAATGAACCATTTATTTGAGTGTTAAATAAAAGTTATCTGCAAGGTAAAGCATTGTAGTTGCTAAATTTTCTCTGCCAGTTAGCAATATCTGTCACAGTTACTTTTAACTAACACTTTTATGCTCACATTGATAAACCTACCCTAAGCATGTTATTTACGTGAGTAGTCGTTTTCTTTTGTTCGATAATTCATAATGTAGGTAGTAGGAGACAGGCAGTATTGTATTTTTAAAATAATAATTCATTTATTATCATTATCCGATCGTGAGTGTGATCCATGAATTAAAAGAAAACGACTATTTATATTATATGAATGTAGGTAAATATGTATGTACCATATGTATAATTATTTATTACTATTAAATAGTAGGTATGTATATGTATGGAGTTAGTAAATAACTTACTGTATTCAATCCTACATCAGGATGTTGATCTGCTCGTAAATCTACCTGGGTATTTTCTAACGGTAACGCCCGTGTCGTACATATCGCAAATAGTAATAGAAGCCAGAATAAGTTGCTACTATCCATCGTTACTTAGCTAAGGTACCTATTCGGTAAGTGTGCACTTACATCTACACGATAGATATAAATTGTATATAACTGAAGCAAGATTTATATGCTCCTCCTAATATGTATATAGCGTCTTGGTGCTTATCGTTGGTATTTATTTATGTATGTAAATTCTAATATAATCTCCTATAAACCACAGGTAGTTATTTATATAGGTATAACAGGATTGGAAAAAACTGTTATTGTGTGTATGTATT